>OESE01000155.1:0-37843 GCA_900240875.1 Crithidia expoeki
CCCACATCGACATCGACAGGTGATGTCGGAGCTGACGCTGGAGGAGAAGATCAGCCTCGTCGGCGGCAAGGACTACTGGTGCACGCGCGACATCCCACGACTCGGCATCCCCGACGATGATGTGCGACGGCCCCGGGCTGCGCAAGAGCCTGGATTGGACCAGGTGGACTCGGGAGCGTGCCCGCGACGTGCTTCCCCACCGCCGTCGTGCTCGCGTCGACGTGGAACGCGCCATGGTGGAGAGGGTGGGCAAGGCCATCGCCGAGGAGTGCCGCGCGGAGAACGTGTCGATGCTGCTGCGCCCGGCAACAACATCAAGCGGTCGCCGCTGTGCGGGCGCAACTTCGAGTACTACTTCCGAGGACCCGTACGCGGCGGGCCAGCTGGCTGCCGCCTACGTGAAGGGCGTGCAGGGCCAGGGCGTCGGCACGTCGCTGAAGCACTACTGCGCGAACAACCAGGAGACCAACCGCTTCAGCGTGAATGAGCACATTGACGAGCGCACGCTGCGCGAGATCTACCTCGCGGCGTTCGAGACCATCGTGAAGGAGACGCAGCCGTGGAGCGTCATGGCGTGCTACAACCGCGTGAACGACGAGTACGTCGTGTCGAGCCGCCGCCTGCTGACGGACGTGCTGCGCGGCGAGTTCGGCTTCAAGGGCATCGTGGTGTCCGACTGGGGTGCCGTTGACGACCGTGCCAACGCGCTGCACGCCGGCATGGACCTGGAGATGCCGAGCACGTACGGCGCGACCGACGCGCAGCTGAAGAAGCTGGCGAGCGAGGGCAAGCTGGACCTGGAGCAGCTGGACGCGTGCGCGCGCCGCGTACTGGAGTACGTCAACCGCTGCGCCGCCACGCTGGCGCACCCTGCGCCGAGGTGGGACGTCGACGCGCACCACGACATCGCGCGCGAGGTTGCCGCGGAGGGCATCGTGCTGCTGAAGAACGAGCACGCGGTGCTGCCGCTGCACGCGTCGAAGAAGATCGCCGTGATCGGCGAGTACGCGGAGAAGCCGCGCTACCAGGGCGGCGGCAGCTCGTTCGTGAACGCAACCAAGACGACGTCCACGCTGGCGGAGCTGCAGAAGCACTCGTCCAGCCTGCACTACGCCGCCGGCTACAGCATCGACGCGCCGAAGCGCGACGAGGCGCTGGAGGCGAAGGCGGCCGAGGTGGCGGCGAGCTGCGACGTGGCGGTTGTGTTCATTGGCCTGTCGGAGGCGGACGAGTCGGAGGGCTTCGACCGCCCGCACCTGCGCCTGCCGGAGCACCACAACGCGCTGGTGGAGGCGGTGGCGGCGGCGAACAAGCACACGGTGGTGGTGCTGACGAACGCGTCGGCTGTGGAGATGCCGTGGGTGCACAAGGTGCAGGCGATCGTGGAGGCGTACCTGCCCGGCCAGGCCGGCGCTGCGGCGGTGGCCGACGTACTGCTGGGCAAGGTGAACCCGAGCGGCAAGCTGTCGGAGACCTTCCCCCTGTCGGTGAAGCACAACCCGTCCTACCTCAACTTCCCCGGCATCTACGACGTGACCTACTGCGAGCGCATCTACGTGGGCTACCGCTACTACGACACACTGGAGATGCCGGTGCTGTTCCCCTTCGGGCACGGCCTCAGCTACACGACGTTCGAGTACAGCGCGCCGCGCGTGGCCAAGGCCGCGTACGTGGACAACGAGGACGTGCAGGCGGAGGTGACGGTGACGAACACGGGCAAGGTGGCCGGGTCCGAGGTGGTGCAGCTGTACGTGCGCGACGTGAAGAGCAGCGTCGACCGGCCGGCGAAGGAGCTGAAGGGCTTCGAGAAGGTGCACCTGGCGCCCGGCGAGTCGAAGACGGTGAAGTTCACGCTGGACCGCCGCGCCTTCGCGTACTATGACGTGGCGCGCAAGGACTGGGTGGTGGAGGAGGGCGACTTCGAGCTGCTGTTCGGCTCGTCGTCGCGCGACCTGCGCGGCTCCGCGCACGTGAAGGTGTCGCCCGCTGTTGCCCCGCCGCCGCGCCACTTCGACAAGAACTCCATGATCGGCGACGTGTGCTTCTACCCGCCCACCGCCTCTATGTCCAAGAGGCTGCGCCGCGACTTCACGGGGTCGCCGATGCGGCCCAATATCATTCTCATGTTCCAGAAGATGGAGGTGATGCTCCCTATCCGCTCCAAGGTCGCTCTCTCCGACGGTAGCTTTACCTTTGACGACGTGGACGCGCTCGTTGACGAGGCTAACCGGCTGTCGAACTCCCAGTAAGTTGCTGTTGCGCCGCCTGAGGCGTTGCGCTTGCTTAACGGGCGTGTGGACGTGCTCGAAACAACGATCCCTTCGCACCTGTTGCAACGCGTCACCACCACCAAGAACGAAAACGAAGTGCACACATATATACACACAGATATATACGTATGTGCCTACTTAATCAGACCAAAAGAAGAAGAAAGTGACAAGTCGCCACTAACTGTACTTTCTCCTTCCTTTCTCTTTTCTCGTTGTTGACAGCACCAACAACAACAAAAAAAAAAACGATTACCGCAGGCGTGTTGACAGAGCTTACTCTACGCGTTGCCGCTCCTGTCCCTCACCGCCTTCCTTTTCTTTTCCTTTAAGTCTCCCTTTCATGTAGCGCCGAGGGCTCACTGCTCACTCTGAACTACAACCCTCGTACGGAGTCGTTCGTGTAGCTTTGCTGACAGAGACGCCCTCTGCACCTAAACGCTATTTCCCTGAGCTGTTGTTGCTTTTGTTCTTGTGTGTTTGCGTGTTTTGTTTACCTATTATTGTTACGACTCCCCGTTTCTGGTACGGCCTCGTGTGCGCCTTTCGCTTCGTCGTGCGTAACTTCTCACTGCCACGCAGCAGCGCAGAATCAACCGTGCGCACTTAACATGCCGACCACCGCTCTCACCGTTTCTCCTCTCTCTGAGTGTGTCCGGTTGCTAGCTGCGCGGCGCACCAGACCAAGAGCTTCGCGGAGCCGGTGGACAGTGACGGCGAGCAACGCGGCAGGTGCCCACGTACCTTTCGCCGTGTTTGCTCCTCACGCGGCCTTTTCTGTTTTCCACCTCATTTCACTTGTTCGCCTATCGGCTTCTACGCTACTAAAATACCACCATGCAGCGGCTGTTCGCAGCTCGGGCTATCGGGCTCCTGTGGCTCTGCTGCCACGCGGGACGGGGGCGGTGTGGATGCGCGTGCGCACGTGACGCTGCTGTGGGGCCCACGCCCACCCTCCCGGCACGCTGGCCTCCACACCACGCACCACACACACACACAAGCACACGCACACGCACACGCGCCTCGTTTCACGGTCAGGGCGCAGCCGTCGGCCCTGGTGCTGTGGCGGTGGCTGCTGGGCTCCCTCTCCCGTCTCCCGTCGTTGTTGTTGTCATCGACGTCATCGTCGGCGCTGTCGCTATTGCTACCACTACCTTCTCCTTCTCCTTCTCCCTCTCTCTCCCCTCTCTCCCCCTCTCCCTACCCGCACACCCATGCACCCACCCCGTCAGTCTGTGCCAACTCTCTAATCCACCCCTTTCACTTTAGCGTCTTCTTTTCTTCCTCTCATCCCCCCTCCACCCCCCACCGACAAAACCGACAGCACAAAAACCGAACCCTTCCTCTTTTTCTTCGTCCCTCCGCCCCTCCGTCCCTCCGTCCTTCCTTCAACAACCCCGCAGAACACCACCCGCCGCCATGTCCCACCCCACATCGACATCGACAGGGTGATGTCGGAGCTGACGCTGGAGGAGAAGATCAGCCTCGTCGGCGGCAAGGACTACTGGTGCACGCGCGACATCCCACGACTCGGCATCCCCTCGACGATGATGTGCGACGGCCCCACCGGGCTGCGCAAGAGCCTGGATATGGACCAGGTGGACTCGGGGAGCGTGCCCGCGACGTGCTTCCCCACCGCCGTCGTGCTCGCGTCGACGTGGAACCGCGCCATGGTGGAGAGGGTGGGCAAGGCCATCGCCGAGGAGTGCCGCGCGGAGAACGTGTCGATGCTGCTGGCGCCCGGCAACAACATCAAGCGGTCGCCGCTGTGCGGGCGCAACTTCGAGTACTACTCCGAGGACCCGTACGCGGCGGGCCAGCTGGCTGCCGCCTACGTGAAGGGCGTGCAGGGCCAGGGCGTCGGCACGTCGCTGAAGCACTACTGCGCGAACAACCAGGAGACCAACCGCTTCAGCGTGAATGAGCACATTGACGAGCGCACGCTGCGCGAGATCTACCTCGCGGCGTTCGAGACCATCGTGAAGGAGACGCAGCCGTGGAGCGTCATGGCGTGCTACAACCGCGTGAACGACGAGTACGTCGTGTCGAGCCGCCGCCTGCTGACGGACGTGCTGCGCGGCGAGTTCGGCTTCAAGGGCATCGTGGTGTCCGACTGGGGTGCCGTTGACGACCGTGCCAACGCGCTGCACGCCGGCATGGACCTGGAGATGCCGAGCACGTACGGCGCGACCGACGCGCAGCTGAAGAAGCTGGCGAGCGAGGGCAAGCTGGACCTGGAGCAGCTGGACGCGTGCGCGCGCCGCGTACTGGAGTACGTCAACCGCTGCGCCGCCACGCTGGCGCACCCTGCGCCGAGGTGGGACGTCGACGCGCACCACGACATCGCGCGCGAGGTTGCCGCGGAGGGCATCGTGCTGCTGAAGAACGAGCACGCGGTGCTGCCGCTGCACGCGTCGAAGAAGATCGCCGTGATCGGCGAGTACGCGGAGAAGCCGCGCTACCAGGGCGGCGGCAGCTCGTTCGTGAACGCAACCAAGACGACGTCCACGCTGGCGGAGCTGCAGAAGCACTCGTCCAGCCTGCACTACGCCGCCGGCTACAGCATCGACGCGCCGAAGCGCGACGAGGCGCTGGAGGCGAAGGCGGCCGAGGTGGCGGCGAGCTGCGACGTGGCGGTTGTGTTCATTGGCCTGTCGGAGGCGGACGAGTCGGAGGGCTTCGACCGCCCGCACCTGCGCCTGCCGGAGCACCACAACGCGCTGGTGGAGGCGGTGGCGGCGGCGAACAAGCACACGGTGGTGGTGCTGACGAACGCGTCGGCTGTGGAGATGCCGTGGGTGCACAAGGTGCAGGCGATCGTGGAGGCGTACCTGCCCGGCCAGGCCGGCGCTGCGGCGGTGGCCGACGTACTGCTGGGCAAGGTGAACCCGAGCGGCAAGCTGTCGGAGACCTTCCCCCTGTCGGTGAAGCACAACCCGTCCTACCTCAACTTCCCCGGCATCTACGACGTGACCTACTGCGAGCGCATCTACGTGGGCTACCGCTACTACGACACACTGGAGATGCCGGTGCTGTTCCCCTTCGGGCACGGCCTCAGCTACACGACGTTCGAGTACAGCGCGCCGCGCGTGGCCAAGGCCGCGTACGTGGACAACGAGGACGTGCAGGCGGAGGTGACGGTGACGAACACGGGCAAGGTGGCCGGGTCCGAGGTGGTGCAGCTGTACGTGCGCGACGTGAAGAGCAGCGTCGACCGGCCGGCGAAGGAGCTGAAGGGCTTCGAGAAGGTGCACCTGGCGCCCGGCGAGTCGAAGACGGTGAAGTTCACGCTGGACCGCCGCGCCTTCGCGTACTATGACGTGGCGCGCAAGGACTGGGTGGTGGAGGAGGGCGACTTCGAGCTGCTGTTCGGCTCGTCGTCGCGCGACCTGCGCGGCTCCGCGCACGTGAAGGTGTCGCCCGCTGTTGCCCCGCCGCCGCGCCACTTCGACAAGAACTCCATGATCGGCGACGTGTGCTTCTACCCGCCCACCGCCTCTATGTCCAAGAGGCTGCGCCGCGACTTCACGGGGTCGCCGATGCGGCCCAATATCATTCTCATGTTCCAGAAGATGGAGGTGATGCTCCCTATCCGCTCCAAGGTCGCTCTCTCCGACGGTAGCTTTACCTTTGACGACGTGGACGCGCTCGTTGACGAGGCTAACCGGCTGTCGAACTCCCAGTAAGTTGCTGTTGCGCCGCCTGAGGCGACACTCTCCGTCATGTGCCGACCTCGTGCACGCAGCTTGTGCTGAGGCGTTGCGCTTGCTTAACGGGCGTGTGGACGTGCTCGAAACAACGATCCCTTCGCACCTGTTGCAACGCGTCACCACCACCAAGAACGAAAACGAAGTGCACACATATATACACACAGATATATACGTATGTGCCTACTTAATCAGACCAAAAGAAGAAGAAAGTGACAAGTCGCCACTAACTGTACTTTCTCCTTCCTTTCTCTTTTCTCGTTGTTGACAGCACCAACAACAACAAAAAAAAAACGATTACCGCAGGCGTGTTGACAGAGCTTACTCTACGCGTTGCCGCTCCTGTCCCTCACCGCCTTCCTTTTCTTTTCCTTTAAGTCTCCCTTTCATGTAGCGCCGAGGGCTCACTGCTCACTCTGAACTACAACCCTCGTACGGAGTCGTTCGTGTAGCTTTGCTGACAGAGACGCCCTCTGCACCTAAACGCTATTTCCCTGAGCTGTTGTTGCTTTTGTTCTTGTGTGTTTGCGTGTTTTGTTTACCTATTATTGTTACGACTCCCCGTTTCTGGTACGGCCTCGTGTGCGCCTTTCGCTTCGTCGTGCGTAACTTCTCACTGCCACGCAGCAGCGCAGAATCAACCGTGCGCACTTAACATGCCGACCACCGCTCTCACCGTTTCTCCTCTCTCTGAGTGTGTCCGGTTGCTAGCTGCGCGGCGCACCAGACCAAGAGCTTCGCGGAGCCGGTGGACAGTGACGGCGAGCAACGCGGCAGGTGCCCACGTACCTTTCGCCGTGTTTGCTCCTCACGCGGCCTTTTCTGTTTTCCACCTCATTTCACTTGTTCGCCTATCGGCTTCTACGCTACTAAAATACCACCATGCAGCGGCTGTTCGCAGCTCGGGCTATCGGGCTCCTGTGGCTCTGCTGCCACGCGGGACGGGGGCGGTGTGGATGCGCGTGCGCACGTGACGCTGCTGTGGGGCCCACGCCCACCCTCCCGGCACGCTGGCCTCCACACCACGCACACACACACACAAGCACACGCACACGCACACGCGCCTCGTTTCACGGTCAGGGCGCAGCCGTCGGCCCTGGTGCTGTGGCGGTGGCTGCTGGGCTCCCTCTCCCGTCTCCCGTCGTTGTTGTTGTCATCGACGTCATCGTCGGCGCTGTCGCTATTGCTACCACTACCTTCTCCTTCTCCTTCTCCCTCTCTCTCCCCTCTCTCCCCCTCTCCCTACCCGCACACCCATGCACCCACCCCGTCAGTCTGTGCCAACTCTCTAATCCACCCCTTTCACTTTAGCGTCTTCTTTTCTTCCTCTCATCCCCCCTCCACCCCCCACCGACAAAACCGACAGCACAAAAACCGAACCCTTCCTCTTTTTCTTCGTCCCTCCGCCCCTCCGTCCCTCCGTCCTTCCTTCAACAACCCCGCAGAACACCACCCGCCGCCATGTCCCACGCCCACATCGACATCGACAGGGTGATGTCGGAGCTGACGCTGGAGGAGAAGATCAGCCTCGTCGGCGGCAAGGACTACTGGTGCACGCGCGACATCCCACGACTCGGCATCCCCTCGACGATGATGTGCGACGGCCCCACCGGGCTGCGCAAGAGCCTGGATATGGACCAGGTGGACTCGGGGAGCGTGCCCGCGACGTGCTTCCCCACCGCCGTCGTGCTCGCGTCGACGTGGAACCGCGCCATGGTGGAGAGGGTGGGCAAGGCCATCGCCGAGGAGTGCCGCGCGGAGAACGTGTCGATGCTGCTGGCGCCCGGCAACAACATCAAGCGGTCGCCGCTGTGCGGGCGCAACTTCGAGTACTACTCCGAGGACCCGTACGCGGCGGGCCAGCTGGCTGCCGCCTACGTGAAGGGCGTGCAGGGCCAGGGCGTCGGCACGTCGCTGAAGCACTACTGCGCGAACAACCAGGAGACCAACCGCTTCAGCGTGAATGAGCACATTGACGAGCGCACGCTGCGCGAGATCTACCTCGCGGCGTTCGAGACCATCGTGAAGGAGACGCAGCCGTGGAGCGTCATGGCGTGCTACAACCGCGTGAACGACGAGTACGTCGTGTCGAGCCGCCGCCTGCTGACGGACGTGCTGCGCGGCGAGTTCGGCTTCAAGGGCATCGTGGTGTCCGACTGGGGTGCCGTTGACGACCGTGCCAACGCGCTGCACGCCGGCATGGACCTGGAGATGCCGAGCACGTACGGCGCGACCGACGCGCAGCTGAAGAAGCTGGCGAGCGAGGGCAAGCTGGACCTGGAGCAGCTGGACGCGTGCGCGCGCCGCGTACTGGAGTACGTCAACCGCTGCGCCGCCACGCTGGCGCACCCTGCGCCGAGGTGGGACGTCGACGCGCACCACGACATCGCGCGCGAGGTTGCCGCGGAGGGCATCGTGCTGCTGAAGAACGAGCACGCGGTGCTGCCGCTGCACGCGTCGAAGAAGATCGCCGTGATCGGCGAGTACGCGGAGAAGCCGCGCTACCAGGGCGGCGGCAGCTCGTTCGTGAACGCAACCAAGACGACGTCCACGCTGGCGGAGCTGCAGAAGCACTCGTCCAGCCTGCACTACGCCGCCGGCTACAGCATCGACGCGCCGAAGCGCGACGAGGCGCTGGAGGCGAAGGCGGCCGAGGTGGCGGCGAGCTGCGACGTGGCGGTTGTGTTCATTGGCCTGTCGGAGGCGGACGAGTCGGAGGGCTTCGACCGCCCGCACCTGCGCCTGCCGGAGCACCACAACGCGCTGGTGGAGGCGGTGGCGGCGGCGAACAAGCACACGGTGGTGGTGCTGACGAACGCGTCGGCTGTGGAGATGCCGTGGGTGCACAAGGTGCAGGCGATCGTGGAGGCGTACCTGCCCGGCCAGGCCGGCGCTGCGGCGGTGGCCGACGTACTGCTGGGCAAGGTGAACCCGAGCGGCAAGCTGTCGGAGACCTTCCCCCTGTCGGTGAAGCACAACCCGTCCTACCTCAACTTCCCCGGCATCTACGACGTGACCTACTGCGAGCGCATCTACGTGGGCTACCGCTACTACGACACACTGGAGATGCCGGTGCTGTTCCCCTTCGGGCACGGCCTCAGCTACACGACGTTCGAGTACAGCGCGCCGCGCGTGGCCAAGGCCGCGTACGTGGACAACGAGGACGTGCAGGCGGAGGTGACGGTGACGAACACGGGCAAGGTGGCCGGGTCCGAGGTGGTGCAGCTGTACGTGCGCGACGTGAAGAGCAGCGTCGACCGGCCGGCGAAGGAGCTGAAGGGCTTCGAGAAGGTGCACCTGGCGCCCGGCGAGTCGAAGACGGTGAAGTTCACGCTGGACCGCCGCGCCTTCGCGTACTATGACGTGGCGCGCAAGGACTGGGTGGTGGAGGAGGGCGACTTCGAGCTGCTGTTCGGCTCGTCGTCGCGCGACCTGCGCGGCTCCGCGCACGTGAAGGTGTCGCCCGCTGTTGCCCCGCCGCCGCGCCACTTCGACAAGAACTCCATGATCGGCGACGTGTGCTTCTACCCGCCCACCGCCTCTATGTCCAAGAGGCTGCGCCGCGACTTCACGGGGTCGCCGATGCGGCCCAATATCATTCTCATGTTCCAGAAGATGGAGGTGATGCTCCCTATCCGCTCCAAGGTCGCTCTCTCCGACGGTAGCTTTACCTTTGACGACGTGGACGCGCTCGTTGACGAGGCTAACCGGCTGTCGAACTCCCAGTAAGTTGCTGTTGCGCCGCCTGAGGCGACACTCTCCGTCATGTGCCGACCTCGTGCACGCAGCTTGTGCCTGAGGCGTTGCGCTTGCTTAACGGGCGTGTGGACGTGCTCGAAACAACGATCCCTTCGCACCTGTTGCAACGCGTCACCACCACCAAGAACGAAAACGAAGTGCACACATATATACACACAGATATATACGTATGTGCCTACTTAATCAGACCAAAAGAAGAAGAAAGTGACAAGTCGCCACTAACTGTACTTTCTCCTTCCTTTCTCTTTTCTCGTTGTTGACAGCACCAACAACAACAAAAAAAAAAAACGATTACCGCAGGCGTGTTGACAGAGCTTACTCTACGCGTTGCCGCTCCTGTCCCTCACCGCCTTCCTTTTCTTTTCCTTTAAGTCTCCCTTTCATGTAGCGCCGAGGGCTCACTGCTCACTCTGAACTACAACCCTCGTACGGAGTCGTTCGTGTAGCTTTGCTGACAGAGACGCCCTCTGCACCTAAACGCTATTTCCCTGAGCTGTTGTTGCTTTTGTTCTTGTGTGTTTGCGTGTTTTGTTTACCTATTATTGTTACGACTCCCCGTTTCTGGTACGGCCTCGTGTGCGCCTTTCGCTTCGTCGTGCGTAACTTCTCACTGCCACGCAGCAGCGCAGAATCAACCGTGCGCACTTAACATGCCGACCACCGCTCTCACCGTTTCTCCTCTCTCTGAGTGTGTCCGGTTGCTAGCTGCGCGGCGCACCAGACCAAGAGCTTCGCGGAGCCGGTGGACAGTGACGGCGAGCAACGCGGCAGGTGCCCACGTACCTTTCGCCGTGTTTGCTCCTCACGCGGCCTTTTCTGTTTTCCACCTCATTTCACTTGTTCGCCTATCGGCTTCTACGCTACTAAAATACCACCATGCAGCGGCTGTTCGCAGCTCGGGCTATCGGGCTCCTGTGGCTCTGCTGCCACGCGGGACGGGGGCGGTGTGGATGCGCGTGCGCACGTGACGCTGCTGTGGGGCCCACGCCCACCCTCCCGGCACGCTGGCCTCCACACCACGCACACACACACACAAGCACACGCACACGCACACGCGCCTCGTTTCACGGTCAGGGCGCAGCCGTCGGCCCTGGTGCTGTGGCGGTGGCTGCTGGGCTCCCTCTCCCGTCTCCCGTCGTTGTTGTTGTCATCGACGTCATCGTCGGCGCTGTCGCTATTGCTACCACTACCTTCTCCTTCTCCTTCTCCCTCTCTCTCCCCCTCTCTCCCCCTCTCCCTACCCGCACACCCATGCACCCACCCCGTCAGTCTGTGCCAACTCTCTAATCCACCCCTTTCACTTTAGCGTCTTCTTTTCTTCCTCTCATCCCCCCTCCACCCCCCACCGACAAAACCGACAGCACAAAAACCGAACCCTTCCTCTTTTTCTTCGTCCCTCCGCCCCTCCGTCCCTCCGTCCTTCCTTCAACAACCCCGCAGAACACCACCCGCCGCCATGTCCCACGCCCACATCGACATCGACAGGGTGATGTCGGAGCTGACGCTGGAGGAGAAGATCAGCCTCGTCGGCGGCAAGGACTACTGGTGCACGCGCGACATCCCACGACTCGGCATCCCCTCGACGATGATGTGCGACGGCCCCACCGGGCTGCGCAAGAGCCTGGATATGGACCAGGTGGACTCGGGGAGCGTGCCCGCGACGTGCTTCCCCACCGCCGTCGTGCTCGCGTCGACGTGGAACCGCGCCATGGTGGAGAGGGTGGGCAAGGCCATCGCCGAGGAGTGCCGCGCGGAGAACGTGTCGATGCTGCTGGCGCCCGGCAACAACATCAAGCGGTCGCCGCTGTGCGGGCGCAACTTCGAGTACTACTCCGAGGACCCGTACGCGGCGGGCCAGCTGGCTGCCGCCTACGTGAAGGGCGTGCAGGGCCAGGGCGTCGGCACGTCGCTGAAGCACTACTGCGCGAACAACCAGGAGACCAACCGCTTCAGCGTGAATGAGCACATTGACGAGCGCACGCTGCGCGAGATCTACCTCGCGGCGTTCGAGACCATCGTGAAGGAGACGCAGCCGTGGAGCGTCATGGCGTGCTACAACCGCGTGAACGACGAGTACGTCGTGTCGAGCCGCCGCCTGCTGACGGACGTGCTGCGCGGCGAGTTCGGCTTCAAGGGCATCGTGGTGTCCGACTGGGGTGCCGTTGACGACCGTGCCAACGCGCTGCACGCCGGCATGGACCTGGAGATGCCGAGCACGTACGGCGCGACCGACGCGCAGCTGAAGAAGCTGGCGAGCGAGGGCAAGCTGGACCTGGAGCAGCTGGACGCGTGCGCGCGCCGCGTACTGGAGTACGTCAACCGCTGCGCCGCCACGCTGGCGCACCCTGCGCCGAGGTGGGACGTCGACGCGCACCACGACATCGCGCGCGAGGTTGCCGCGGAGGGCATCGTGCTGCTGAAGAACGAGCACGCGGTGCTGCCGCTGCACGCGTCGAAGAAGATCGCCGTGATCGGCGAGTACGCGGAGAAGCCGCGCTACCAGGGCGGCGGCAGCTCGTTCGTGAACGCAACCAAGACGACGTCCACGCTGGCGGAGCTGCAGAAGCACTCGTCCAGCCTGCACTACGCCGCCGGCTACAGCATCGACGCGCCGAAGCGCGACGAGGCGCTGGAGGCGAAGGCGGCCGAGGTGGCGGCGAGCTGCGACGTGGCGGTTGTGTTCATTGGCCTGTCGGAGGCGGACGAGTCGGAGGGCTTCGACCGCCCGCACCTGCGCCTGCCGGAGCACCACAACGCGCTGGTGGAGGCGGTGGCGGCGGCGAACAAGCACACGGTGGTGGTGCTGACGAACGCGTCGGCTGTGGAGATGCCGTGGGTGCACAAGGTGCAGGCGATCGTGGAGGCGTACCTGCCCGGCCAGGCCGGCGCTGCGGCGGTGGCCGACGTACTGCTGGGCAAGGTGAACCCGAGCGGCAAGCTGTCGGAGACCTTCCCCCTGTCGGTGAAGCACAACCCGTCCTACCTCAACTTCCCCGGCATCTACGACGTGACCTACTGCGAGCGCATCTACGTGGGCTACCGCTACTACGACACACTGGAGATGCCGGTGCTGTTCCCCTTCGGGCACGGCCTCAGCTACACGACGTTCGAGTACAGCGCGCCGCGCGTGGCCAAGGCCGCGTACGTGGACAACGAGGACGTGCAGGCGGAGGTGACGGTGACGAACACGGGCAAGGTGGCCGGGTCCGAGGTGGTGCAGCTGTACGTGCGCGACGTGAAGAGCAGCGTCGACCGGCCGGCGAAGGAGCTGAAGGGCTTCGAGAAGGTGCACCTGGCGCCCGGCGAGTCGAAGACGGTGAAGTTCACGCTGGACCGCCGCGCCTTCGCGTACTATGACGTGGCGCGCAAGGACTGGGTGGTGGAGGAGGGCGACTTCGAGCTGCTGTTCGGCTCGTCGTCGCGCGACCTGCGCGGCTCCGCGCACGTGAAGGTGTCGCCCGCTGTTGCCCCGCCGCCGCGCCACTTCGACAAGAACTCCATGATCGGCGACGTGTGCTTCTACCCGCCCACCGCCTCTATGTCCAAGAGGCTGCGCCGCGACTTCACGGGGTCGCCGATGCGGCCCAATATCATTCTCATGTTCCAGAAGATGGAGGTGATGCTCCCTATCCGCTCCAAGGTCGCTCTCTCCGACGGTAGCTTTACCTTTGACGACGTGGACGCGCTCGTTGACGAGGCTAACCGGCTGTCGAACTCCCAGTAAGTTGCTGTTGCGCCGCCTGAGGCGACACTCTCCGTCATGTGCCGACCTCGTGCACGCAGCTTGTGCCTGAGGCGTTGCGCTTGCTTAACGGGCGTGTGGACGTGCTCGAAACAACGATCCCTTCGCACCTGTTGCAACGCGTCACCACCACCAAGAACGAAAACGAAGTGCACACATATATACACACAGATATATACGTATGTGCCTACTTAATCAGACCAAAAGAAGAAGAAAGTGACAAGTCGCCACTAACTGTACTTTCTCCTTCCTTTCTCTTTTCTCGTTGTTGACAGCACCAACAACAACAAAAAAAAAAAACGATTACCGCAGGCGTGTTGACAGAGCTTACTCTACGCGTTGCCGCTCCTGTCCCTCACCGCCTTCCTTTTCTTTTCCTTTAAGTCTCCCTTTCATGTAGCGCCGAGGGCTCACTGCTCACTCTGAACTACAACCCTCGTACGGAGTCGTTCGTGTAGCTTTGCTGACAGAGACGCCCTCTGCACCTAAACGCTATTTCCCTGAGCTGTTGTTGCTTTTGTTCTTGTGTGTTTGCGTGTTTTGTTTACCTATTATTGTTACGACTCCCCGTTTCTGGTACGGCCTCGTGTGCGCCTTTCGCTTCGTCGTGCGTAACTTCTCACTGCCACGCAGCAGCGCAGAATCAACCGTGCGCACTTAACATGCCGACCACCGCTCTCACCGTTTCTCCTCTCTCTGAGTGTGTCCGGTTGCTAGCTGCGCGGCGCACCAGACCAAGAGCTTCGCGGAGCCGGTGGACAGTGACGGCGAGCAACGCGGCAGGTGCCCACGTACCTTTCGCCGTGTTTGCTCCTCACGCGGCCTTTTCTGTTTTCCACCTCATTTCACTTGTTCGCCTATCGGCTTCTACGCTACTAAAATACCACCATGCAGCGGCTGTTCGCAGCTCGGGCTATCGGGCTCCTGTGGCTCTGCTGCCACGCGGGACGGGGGCGGTGTGGATGCGCGTGCGCACGTGACGCTGCTGTGGGGCCCACGCCCACCCTCCCGGCACGCTGGCCTCCACACCACGCACACACACACACACAAGCACACGCACACGCACACGCGCCTCGTTTCACGGTCAGGGCGCAGCCGTCGGCCCTGGTGCTGTGGCGGTGGCTGCTGGGCTCCCTCTCCCGTCTCCCGTCGTTGTTGTTGTCATCGACGTCATCGTCGGCGCTGTCGCTATTGCTACCACTACCTTCTCCTTCTCCTTCTCCCTCTCTCTCCCCCTCTCTCCCCCTCTCCCTACCCGCACACCCATGCACCCACCCCGTCAGTCTGTGCCAACTCTCTAATCCACCCCTTTCACTTTAGCGTCTTCTTTTCTTCCTCTCATCCCCCCTCCACCCCCCACCGACAAAACCGACAGCACAAAAACCGAACCCTTCCTCTTTTTCTTCGTCCCTCCGCCCCTCCGTCCCTCCGTCCTTCCTTCAACAACCCCGCAGAACACCACCCGCCGCCATGTCCCACGCCCACATCGACATCGACAGGGTGATGTCGGAGCTGACGCTGGAGGAGAAGATCAGCCTCGTCGGCGGCAAGGACTACTGGTGCACGCGCGACATCCCACGACTCGGCATCCCCTCGACGATGATGTGCGACGGCCCCACCGGGCTGCGCAAGAGCCTGGATATGGACCAGGTGGACTCGGGGAGCGTGCCCGCGACGTGCTTCCCCACCGCCGTCGTGCTCGCGTCGACGTGGAACCGCGCCATGGTGGAGAGGGTGGGCAAGGCCATCGCCGAGGAGTGCCGCGCGGAGAACGTGTCGATGCTGCTGGCGCCCGGCAACAACATCAAGCGGTCGCCGCTGTGCGGGCGCAACTTCGAGTACTACTCCGAGGACCCGTACGCGGCGGGCCAGCTGGCTGCCGCCTACGTGAAGGGCGTGCAGGGCCAGGGCGTCGGCACGTCGCTGAAGCACTACTGCGCGAACAACCAGGAGACCAACCGCTTCAGCGTGAATGAGCACATTGACGAGCGCACGCTGCGCGAGATCTACCTCGCGGCGTTCGAGACCATCGTGAAGGAGACGCAGCCGTGGAGCGTCATGGCGTGCTACAACCGCGTGAACGACGAGTACGTCGTGTCGAGCCGCCGCCTGCTGACGGACGTGCTGCGCGGCGAGTTCGGCTTCAAGGGCATCGTGGTGTCCGACTGGGGTGCCGTTGACGACCGTGCCAACGCGCTGCACGCCGGCATGGACCTGGAGATGCCGAGCACGTACGGCGCGACCGACGCGCAGCTGAAGAAGCTGGCGAGCGAGGGCAAGCTGGACCTGGAGCAGCTGGACGCGTGCGCGCGCCGCGTACTGGAGTACGTCAACCGCTGCGCCGCCACGCTGGCGCACCCTGCGCCGAGGTGGGACGTCGACGCGCACCACGACATCGCGCGCGAGGTTGCCGCGGAGGGCATCGTGCTGCTGAAGAACGAGCACGCGGTGCTGCCGCTGCACGCGTCGAAGAAGATCGCCGTGATCGGCGAGTACGCGGAGAAGCCGCGCTACCAGGGCGGCGGCAGCTCGTTCGTGAACGCAACCAAGACGACGTCCACGCTGGCGGAGCTGCAGAAGCACTCGTCCAGCCTGCACTACGCCGCCGGCTACAGCATCGACGCGCCGAAGCGCGACGAGGCGCTGGAGGCGAAGGCGGCCGAGGTGGCGGCGAGCTGCGACGTGGCGGTTGTGTTCATTGGCCTGTCGGAGGCGGACGAGTCGGAGGGCTTCGACCGCCCGCACCTGCGCCTGCCGGAGCACCACAACGCGCTGGTGGAGGCGGTGGCGGCGGCGAACAAGCACACGGTGGTGGTGCTGACGAACGCGTCGGCTGTGGAGATGCCGTGGGTGCACAAGGTGCAGGCGATCGTGGAGGCGTACCTGCCCGGCCAGGCCGGCGCTGCGGCGGTGGCCGACGTACTGCTGGGCAAGGTGAACCCGAGCGGCAAGCTGTCGGAGACCTTCCCCCTGTCGGTGAAGCACAACCCGTCCTACCTCAACTTCCCCGGCATCTACGACGTGACCTACTGCGAGCGCATCTACGTGGGCTACCGCTACTACGACACACTGGAGATGCCGGTGCTGTTCCCCTTCGGGCACGGCCTCAGCTACACGACGTTCGAGTACAGCGCGCCGCGCGTGGCCAAGGCCGCGTACGTGGACAACGAGGACGTGCAGGCGGAGGTGACGGTGACGAACACGGGCAAGGTGGCCGGGTCCGAGGTGGTGCAGCTGTACGTGCGCGACGTGAAGAGCAGCGTCGACCGGCCGGCGAAGGAGCTGAAGGGCTTCGAGAAGGTGCACCTGGCGCCCGGCGAGTCGAAGACGGTGAAGTTCACGCTGGACCGCCGCGCCTTCGCGTACTATGACGTGGCGCGCAAGGACTGGGTGGTGGAGGAGGGCGACTTCGAGCTGCTGTTCGGCTCGTCGTCGCGCGACCTGCGCGGCTCCGCGCACGTGAAGGTGTCGCCCGCTGTTGCCCCGCCGCCGCGCCACTTCGACAAGAACTCCATGATCGGCGACGTGTGCTTCTACCCGCCCACCGCCTCTATGTCCAAGAGGCTGCGCCGCGACTTCACGGGGTCGCCGATGCGGCCCAATATCATTCTCATGTTCCAGAAGATGGAGGTGATGCTCCCTATCCGCTCCAAGGTCGCTCTCTCCGACGGTAGCTTTACCTTTGACGACGTGGACGCGCTCGTTGACGAGGCTAACCGGCTGTCGAACTCCCAGTAAGTTGCTGTTGCGCCGCCTGAGGCGACACTCTCCGTCATGTGCCGACCTCGTGCACGCAGCTTGTGCCTGAGGCGTTGCGCTTGCTTAACGGGCGTGTGGACGTGCTCGAAACAACGATCCCTTCGCACCTGTTGCAACGCGTCACCACCACCAAGAACGAAAACGAAGTGCACACATATATACACACAGATATATACGTATGTGCCTACTTAATCAGACCAAAAGAAGAAGAAAGTGACAAGTCGCCACTAACTGTACTTTCTCCTTCCTTTCTCTTTTCTCGTTGTTGACAGCACCAACAACAACAAAAAAAAAAAACGATTACCGCAGGCGTGTTGACAGAGCTTACTCTACGCGTTGCCGCTCCTGTCCCTCACCGCCTTCCTTTTCTTTTCCTTTAAGTCTCCCTTTCATGTAGCGCCGAGGGCTCACTGCTCACTCTGAACTACAACCCTCGTACGGAGTCGTTCGTGTAGCTTTGCTGACAGAGACGCCCTCTGCACCTAAACGCTATTTCCCTGAGCTGTTGTTGCTTTTGTTCTTGTGTGTTTGCGTGTTTTGTTTACCTATTATTGTTACGACTCCCCGTTTCTGGTACGGCCTCGTGTGCGCCTTTCGCTTCGTCGTGCGTAACTTCTCACTGCCACGCAGCAGCGCAGAATCAACCGTGCGCACTTAACATGCCGACCACCGCTCTCACCGTTTCTCCTCTCTCTGAGTGTGTCCGGTTGCTAGCTGCGCGGCGCACCAGACCAAGAGCTTCGCGGAGCCGGTGGACAGTGACGGCGAGCAACGCGGCAGGTGCCCACGTACCTTTCGCCGTGTTTGCTCCTCACGCGGCCTTTTCTGTTTTCCACCTCATTTCACTTGTTCGCCTATCGGCTTCTACGCTACTAAAATACCACCATGCAGCGGCTGTTCGCAGCTCGGGCTATCGGGCTCCTGTGGCTCTGCTGCCACGCGGGACGGGGGCGGTGTGGATGCGCGTGCGCACGTGACGCTGCTGTGGGGCCCACGCCCACCCTCCCGGCACGCTGGCCTCCACACCACGCACACACACACACAAGCACACGCACACGCACACGCGCCTCGTTTCACGGTCAGGGCGCAGCCGTCGGCCCTGGTGCTGTGGCGGTGGCTGCTGGGCTCCCTCTCCCGTCTCCCGTCGTTGTTGTTGTCATCGACGTCATCGTCGGCGCTGTCGCTATTGCTACCACTACCTTCTCCTTCTCCTTCTCCCTCTCTCTCCCCCTCTCTCCCCCTCTCCCTACCCGCACACCCATGCACCCACCCCGTCAGTCTGTGCCAACTCTCTAATCCACCCCTTTCACTTTAGCGTCTTCTTTTCTTCCTCTCATCCCCCCTCCACCCCCCACCGACAAAACCGACAGCACAAAAACCGAACCCTTCCTCTTTTTCTTCGTCCCTCCGCCCCTCCGTCCCTCCGTCCTTCCTTCAACAACCCCGCAGAACACCACCCGCCGCCATGTCCCACGCCCACATCGACATCGACAGGGTGATGTCGGAGCTGACGCTGGAGGAGAAGATCAGCCTCGTCGGCGGCAAGGACTACTGGTGCACGCGCGACATCCCACGACTCGGCATCCCCTCGACGATGATGTGCGACGGCCCCACCGGGCTGCGCAAGAGCCTGGATATGGACCAGGTGGACTCGGGGAGCGTGCCCGCGACGTGCTTCCCCACCGCCGTCGTGCTCGCGTCGACGTGGAACCGCGCCATGGTGGAGAGGGTGGGCAAGGCCATCGCCGAGGAGTGCCGCGCGGAGAACGTGTCGATGCTGCTGGCGCCCGGCAACAACATCAAGCGGTCGCCGCTGTGCGGGCGCAACTTCGAGTACTACTCCGAGGACCCGTACGCGGCGGGCCAGCTGGCTGCCGCCTACGTGAAGGGCGTGCAGGGCCAGGGCGTCGGCACGTCGCTGAAGCACTACTGCGCGAACAACCAGGAGACCAACCGCTTCAGCGTGAATGAGCACATTGACGAGCGCACGCTGCGCGAGATCTACCTCGCGGCGTTCGAGACCATCGTGAAGGAGACGCAGCCGTGGAGCGTCATGGCGTGCTACAACCGCGTGAACGACGAGTACGTCGTGTCGAGCCGCCGCCTGCTGACGGACGTGCTGCGCGGCGAGTTCGGCTTCAAGGGCATCGTGGTGTCCGACTGGGGTGCCGTTGACGACCGTGCCAACGCGCTGCACGCCGGCATGGACCTGGAGATGCCGAGCACGTACGGCGCGACCGACGCGCAGCTGAAGAAGCTGGCGAGCGAGGGCAAGCTGGACCTGGAGCAGCTGGACGCGTGCGCGCGCCGCGTACTGGAGTACGTCAACCGCTGCGCCGCCACGCTGGCGCACCCTGCGCCGAGGTGGGACGTCGACGCGCACCACGACATCGCGCGCGAGGTTGCCGCGGAGGGCATCGTGCTGCTGAAGAACGAGCACGCGGTGCTGCCGCTGCACGCGTCGAAGAAGATCGCCGTGATCGGCGAGTACGCGGAGAAGCCGCGCTACCAGGGCGGCGGCAGCTCGTTCGTGAACGCAACCAAGACGACGTCCACGCTGGCGGAGCTGCAGAAGCACTCGTCCAGCCTGCACTACGCCGCCGGCTACAGCATCGACGCGCCGAAGCGCGACGAGGCGCTGGAGGCGAAGGCGGCCGAGGTGGCGGCGAGCTGCGACGTGGCGGTTGTGTTCATTGGCCTGTCGGAGGCGGACGAGTCGGAGGGCTTCGACCGCCCGCACCTGCGCCTGCCGGAGCACCACAACGCGCTGGTGGAGGCGGTGGCGGCGGCGAACAAGCACACGGTGGTGGTGCTGACGAACGCGTCGGCTGTGGAGATGCCGTGGGTGCACAAGGTGCAGGCGATCGTGGAGGCGTACCTGCCCGGCCAGGCCGGCGCTGCGGCGGTGGCCGACGTACTGCTGGGCAAGGTGAACCCGAGCGGCAAGCTGTCGGAGACCTTCCCCCTGTCGGTGAAGCACAACCCGTCCTACCTCAACTTCCCCGGCATCTACGACGTGACCTACTGCGAGCGCATCTACGTGGGCTACCGCTACTACGACACACTGGAGATGCCGGTGCTGTTCCCCTTCGGGCACGGCCTCAGCTACACGACGTTCGAGTACAGCGCGCCGCGCGTGGCCAAGGCCGCGTACGTGGACAACGAGGACGTGCAGGCGGAGGTGACGGTGACGAACACGGGCAAGGTGGCCGGGTCCGAGGTGGTGCAGCTGTACGTGCGCGACGTGAAGAGCAGCGTCGACCGGCCGGCGAAGGAGCTGAAGGGCTTCGAGAAGGTGCACCTGGCGCCCGGCGAGTCGAAGACGGTGAAGTTCACGCTGGACCGCCGCGCCTTCGCGTACTATGACGTGGCGCGCAAGGACTGGGTGGTGGAGGAGGGCGACTTCGAGCTGCTGTTCGGCTCGTCGTCGCGCGACCTGCGCGGCTCCGCGCACGTGAAGGTGTCGCCCGCTGTTGCCCCGCCGCCGCGCCACTTCGACAAGAACTCCATGATCGGCGACGTGTGCTTCTACCCGCCCACCGCCTCTATGTCCAAGAGGCTGCGCCGCGACTTCACGGGGTCGCCGATGCGGCCCAATATCATTCTCATGTTCCAGAAGATGGAGGTGATGCTCCCTATCCGCTCCAAGGTCGCTCTCTCCGACGGTAGCTTTACCTTTGACGACGTGGACGCGCTCGTTGACGAGGCTAACCGGCTGTCGAACTCCCAGTAAGTTGCTGTTGCGCCGCCTGAGGCGACACTCTCCGTCATGTGCCGACCTCGTGCACGCAGCTTGTGCCTGAGGCGTTGCGCTTGCTTAACGGGCGTGTGGACGTGCTCGAAACAACGATCCCTTCGCACCTGTTGCAACGCGTCACCACCACCAAGAACGAAAACGAAGTGCACACATATATACACACAGATATATACGTATGTGCCTACTTAATCAGACCAAAAGAAGAAGAAAGTGACAAGTCGCCACTAACTGTACTTTCTCCTTCCTTTCTCTTTTCTCGTTGTTGACAGCACCAACAACAACAAAAAAAAAAAACGATTACCGCAGGCGTGTTGACAGAGCTTACTCTACGCGTTGCCGCTCCTGTCCCTCACCGCCTTCCTTTTCTTTTCCTTTAAGTCTCCCTTTCATGTAGCGCCGAGGGCTCACTGCTCACTCTGAACTACAACCCTCGTACGGAGTCGTTCGTGTAGCTTTGCTGACAGAGACGCCCTCTGCACCTAAACGCTATTTCCCTGAGCTGTTGTTGCTTTTGTTCTTGTGTGTTTGCGTGTTTTGTTTACCTATTATTGTTACGACTCCCCGTTTCTGGTACGGCCTCGTGTGCGCCTTTCGCTTCGTCGTGCGTAACTTCTCACTGCCACGCAGCAGCGCAGAATCAACCGTGCGCACTTAACATGCCGACCACCGCTCTCACCGTTTCTCCTCTCTCTGAGTGTGTCCGGTTGCTAGCTGCGCGGCGCACCAGACCAAGAGCTTCGCGGAGCCGGTGGACAGTGACGGCGAGCAACGCGGCAGGTGCCCACGTACCTTTCGCCGTGTTTGCTCCTCACGCGGCCTTTTCTGTTTTCCACCTCATTTCACTTGTTCGCCTATCGGCTTCTACGCTACTAAAATACCACCATGCAGCGGCTGTTCGCAGCTCGGGCTATCGGGCTCCTGTGGCTCTGCTGCCACGCGGGACGGGGGCGGTGTGGATGCGCGTGCGCACGTGACGCTGCTGTGGGGCCCACGCCCACCCTCCCGGCACGCTGGCCTCCACACCACGCACACACACACACAAGCACACGCACACGCACACGCGCCTCGTTTCACGGTCAGGGCGCAGCCGTCGGCCCTGGTGCTGTGGCGGTGGCTGCTGGGCTCCCTCTCCCGTCTCCCGTCGTTGTTGTTGTCATCGACGTCATCGTCGGCGCTGTCGCTATTGCTACCACTACCTTCTCCTTCTCCTTCTCCCTCTCTCTCCCCCTCTCTCCCCCTCTCCCTACCCGCACACCCATGCACCCACCCCGTCAGTCTGTGCCAACTCTCTAATCCACCCCTTTCACTTTAGCGTCTTCTTTTCTTCCTCTCATCCCCCCTCCACCCCCCACCGACAAAACCGACAGCACAAAAACCGAACCCTTCCTCTTTTTCTTCGTCCCTCCGCCCCTCCGTCCCTCCGTCCTTCCTTCAACAACCCCGCAGAACACCACCCGCCGCCATGTCCCACGCCCACATCGACATCGACAGGGTGATGTCGGAGCTGACGCTGGAGGAGAAGATCAGCCTCGTCGGCGGCAAGGACTACTGGTGCACGCGCGACATCCCACGACTCGGCATCCCCTCGACGATGATGTGCGACGGCCCCACCGGGCTGCGCAAGAGCCTGGATATGGACCAGGTGGACTCGGGGAGCGTGCCCGCGACGTGCTTCCCCACCGCCGTCGTGCTCGCGTCGACGTGGAACCGCGCCATGGTGGAGAGGGTGGGCAAGGCCATCGCCGAGGAGTGCCGCGCGGAGAACGTGTCGATGCTGCTGGCGCCCGGCAACAACATCAAGCGGTCGCCGCTGTGCGGGCGCAACTTCGAGTACTACTCCGAGGACCCGTACGCGGCGGGCCAGCTGGCTGCCGCCTACGTGAAGGGCGTGCAGGGCCAGGGCGTCGGCACGTCGCTGAAGCACTACTGCGCGAACAACCAGGAGACCAACCGCTTCAGCGTGAATGAGCACATTGACGAGCGCACGCTGCGCGAGATCTACCTCGCGGCGTTCGAGACCATCGTGAAGGAGACGCAGCCGTGGAGCGTCATGGCGTGCTACAACCGCGTGAACGACGAGTACGTCGTGTCGAGCCGCCGCCTGCTGACGGACGTGCTGCGCGGCGAGTTCGGCTTCAAGGGCATCGTGGTGTCCGACTGGGGTGCCGTTGACGACCGTGCCAACGCGCTGCACGCCGGCATGGACCTGGAGATGCCGAGCACGTACGGCGCGACCGACGCGCAGCTGAAGAAGCTGGCGAGCGAGGGCAAGCTGGACCTGGAGCAGCTGGACGCGTGCGCGCGCCGCGTACTGGAGTACGTCAACCGCTGCGCCGCCACGCTGGCGCACCCTGCGCCGAGGTGGGACGTCGACGCGCACCACGACATCGCGCGCGAGGTTGCCGCGGAGGGCATCGTGCTGCTGAAGAACGAGCACGCGGTGCTGCCGCTGCACGCGTCGAAGAAGATCGCCGTGATCGGCGAGTACGCGGAGAAGCCGCGCTACCAGGGCGGCGGCAGCTCGTTCGTGAACGCAACCAAGACGACGTCCACGCTGGCGGAGCTGCAGAAGCACTCGTCCAGCCTGCACTACGCCGCCGGCTACAGCATCGACGCGCCGAAGCGCGACGAGGCGCTGGAGGCGAAGGCGGCCGAGGTGGCGGCGAGCTGCGACGTGGCGGTTGTGTTCATTGGCCTGTCGGAGGCGGACGAGTCGGAGGGCTTCGACCGCCCGCACCTGCGCCTGCCGGAGCACCACAACGCGCTGGTGGAGGCGGTGGCGGCGGCGAACAAGCACACGGTGGTGGTGCTGACGAACGCGTCGGCTGTGGAGATGCCGTGGGTGCACAAGGTGCAGGCGATCGTGGAGGCGTACCTGCCCGGCCAGGCCGGCGCTGCGGCGGTGGCCGACGTACTGCTGGGCAAGGTGAACCCGAGCGGCAAGCTGTCGGAGACCTTCCCCCTGTCGGTGAAGCACAACCCGTCCTACCTCAACTTCCCCGGCATCTACGACGTGACCTACTGCGAGCGCATCTACGTGGGCTACCGCTACTACGACACACTGGAGATGCCGGTGCTGTTCCCCTTCGGGCACGGCCTCAGCTACACGACGTTCGAGTACAGCGCGCCGCGCGTGGCCAAGGCCGCGTACGTGGACAACGAGGACGTGCAGGCGGAGGTGACGGTGACGAACACGGGCAAGGTGGCCGGGTCCGAGGTGGTGCAGCTGTACGTGCGCGACGTGAAGAGCAGCGTCGACCGGCCGGCGAAGGAGCTGAAGGGCTTCGAGAAGGTGCACCTGGCGCCCGGCGAGTCGAAGACGGTGAAGTTCACGCTGGACCGCCGCGCCTTCGCGTACTATGACGTGGCGCGCAAGGACTGGGTGGTGGAGGAGGGCGACTTCGAGCTGCTGTTCGGCTCGTCGTCGCGCGACCTGCGCGGCTCCGCGCACGTGAAGGTGTCGCCCGCTGTTGCCCCGCCGCCGCGCCACTTCGACAAGAACTCCATGATCGGCGACGTGTGCTTCTACCCGCCCACCGCCTCTATGTCCAAGAGGCTGCGCCGCGACTTCACGGGGTCGCCGATGCGGCCCAATATCATTCTCATGTTCCAGAAGATGGAGGTGATGCTCCCTATCCGCTCCAAGGTCGCTCTCTCCGACGGTAGCTTTACCTTTGACGACGTGGACGCGCTCGTTGACGAGGCTAACCGGCTGTCGAACTCCCAGTAAGTTGCTGTTGCGCCGCCTGAGGCGACACTCTCCGTCATGTGCCGACCTCGTGCACGCAGCTTGTGCCTGAGGCGTTGCGCTTGCTTAACGGGCGTGTGGACGTGCTCGAAACAACGATCCCTTCGCACCTGTTGCAACGCGTCACCACCACCAAGAACGAAAACGAAGTGCACACATATATACACACAGATATATACGTATGTGCCTACTTAATCAGACCAAAAGAAGAAGAAAGTGACAAGTCGCCACTAACTGTACTTTCTCCTTCCTTTCTCTTTTCTCGTTGTTGACAGCACCAACAACAACAAAAAAAAAACGATTACCGCAGGCGTGTTGACAGAGCTTACTCTACGCGTTGCCGCTCCTGTCCCTCACCGCCTTCCTTTTCTTTTCCTTTAAGTCTCCCTTTCATGTAGCGCCGAGGGCTCACTGCTCACTCTGAACTACAACCCTCGTACGGAGTCGTTCGTGTAGCTTTGCTGACAGAGACGCCCTCTGCACCTAAACGCTATTTCCCTGAGCTGTTGTTGCTTTTGTTCTTGTGTGTTTGCGTGTTTTGTTTACCTATTATTGTTACGACTCCCCGTTTCTGGTACGGCCTCGTGTGCGCCTTTCGCTTCGTCGTGCGTAACTTCTCACTGCCACGCAGCAGCGCAGAATCAACCGTGCGCACTTAACATGCCGACCACCGCTCTCACCGTTTCTCCTCTCTCTGAGTGTGTCCGGTTGCTAGCTGCGCGGCGCACCAGACCAAGAGCTTCGCGGAGCCGGTGGACAGTGACGGCGAGCAACGCGGCAGGTGCCCACGTACCTTTCGCCGTGTTTGCTCCTCACGCGGCCTTTTCTGTTTTCCACCTCATTTCACTTGTTCGCCTATCGGCTTCTACGCTACTAAAATACCACCATGCAGCGGCTGTTCGCAGCTCGGGCTATCGGGCTCCTGTGGCTCTGCTGCCACGCGGGACGGGGGCGGTGTGGATGCGCGTGCGCACGTGACGCTGCTGTGGGGCCCACGCCCACCCTCCCGGCACGCTGGCCTCCACACCACGCACACACACACACAAGCACACGCACACGCACACGCGCCTCGTTTCACGGTCAGGGCGCAGCCGTCGGCCCTGGTGCTGTGGCGGTGGCTGCTGGGCTCCCTCTCCCGTCTCCCGTCGTTGTTGTTGTCATCGACGTCATCGTCGGCGCTGTCGCTATTGCTACCACTACCTTCTCCTTCTCCTTCTCCCTCTCTCTCCCCCTCTCTCCCCCTCTCCCTACCCGCACACCCATGCACCCACCCCGTCAGTCTGTGCCAACTCTCTAATCCACCCCTTTCACTTTAGCGTCTTCTTTTCTTCCTCTCATCCCCCCTCCACCCCCCACCGACAAAACCGACAGCACAAAAACCGAACCCTTCCTCTTTTTCTTCGTCCCTCCGCCCCTCCGTCCCTCCGTCCTTCCTTCAACAACCCCGCAGAACACCACCCGCCGCCATGTCCCACGCCCACATCGACATCGACAGGGTGATGTCGGAGCTGACGCTGGAGGAGAAGATCAGCCTCGTCGGCGGCAAGGACTACTGGTGCACGCGCGACATCCCACGACTCGGCATCCCCTCGACGATGATGTGCGACGGCCCCACCGGGCTGCGCAAGAGCCTGGATATGGACCAGGTGGACTCGGGGAGCGTGCCCGCGACGTGCTTCCCCACCGCCGTCGTGCTCGCGTCGACGTGGAACCGCGCCATGGTGGAGAGGGTGGGCAAGGCCATCGCCGAGGAGTGCCGCGCGGAGAACGTGTCGATGCTGCTGGCGCCCGGCAACAACATCAAGCGGTCGCCGCTGTGCGGGCGCAACTTCGAGTACTACTCCGAGGACCCGTACGCGGCGGGCCAGCTGGCTGCCGCCTACGTGAAGGGCGTGCAGGGCCAGGGCGTCGGCACGTCGCTGAAGCACTACTGCGCGAACAACCAGGAGACCAACCGCTTCAGCGTGAATGAGCACATTGACGAGCGCACGCTGCGCGAGATCTACCTCGCGGCGTTCGAGACCATCGTGAAGGAGACGCAGCCGTGGAGCGTCATGGCGTGCTACAACCGCGTGAACGACGAGTACGTCGTGTCGAGCCGCCGCCTGCTGACGGACGTGCTGCGCGGCGAGTTCGGCTTCAAGGGCATCGTGGTGTCCGACTGGGGTGCCGTTGACGACCGTGCCAACGCGCTGCACGCCGGCATGGACCTGGAGATGCCGAGCACGTACGGCGCGACCGACGCGCAGCTGAAGAAGCTGGCGAGCGAGGGCAAGCTGGACCTGGAGCAGCTGGACGCGTGCGCGCGCCGCGTACTGGAGTACGTCAACCGCTGCGCCGCCACGCTGGCGCACCCTGCGCCGAGGTGGGACGTCGACGCGCACCACGACATCGCGCGCGAGGTTGCCGCGGAGGGCATCGTGCTGCTGAAGAACGAGCACGCGGTGCTGCCGCTGCACGCGTCGAAGAAGATCGCCGTGATCGGCGAGTACGCGGAGAAGCCGCGCTACCAGGGCGGCGGCAGCTCGTTCGTGAACGCAACCAAGACGACGTCCACGCTGGCGGAGCTGCAGAAGCACTCGTCCAGCCTGCACTACGCCGCCGGCTACAGCATCGACGCGCCGAAGCGCGACGAGGCGCTGGAGGCGAAGGCGGCCGAGGTGGCGGCGAGCTGCGACGTGGCGGTTGTGTTCATTGGCCTGTCGGAGGCGGACGAGTCGGAGGGCTTCGACCGCCCGCACCTGCGCCTGCCGGAGCACCACAACGCGCTGGTGGAGGCGGTGGCGGCGGCGAACAAGCACACGGTGGTGGTGCTGACGAACGCGTCGGCTGTGGAGATGCCGTGGGTGCACAAGGTGCAGGCGATCGTGGAGGCGTACCTGCCCGGCCAGGCCGGCGCTGCGGCGGTGGCCGACGTACTGCTGGGCAAGGTGAACCCGAGCGGCAAGCTGTCGGAGACCTTCCCCCTGTCGGTGAAGCACAACCCGTCCTACCTCAACTTCCCCGGCATCTACGACGTGACCTACTGCGAGCGCATCTACGTGGGCTACCGCTACTACGACACACTGGAGATGCCGGTGCTGTTCCCCTTCGGGCACGGCCTCAGCTACACGACGTTCGAGTACAGCGCGCCGCGCGTGGCCAAGGCCGCGTACGTGGACAACGAGGACGTGCAGGCGGAGGTGACGGTGACGAACACGGGCAAGGTGGCCGGGTCCGAGGTGGTGCAGCTGTACGTGCGCGACGTGAAGAGCAGCGTCGACCGGCCGGCGAAGGAGCTGAAGGGCTTCGAGAAGGTGCACCTGGCGCCCGGCGAGTCGAAGACGGTGAAGTTCACGCTGGACCGCCGCGCCTTCGCGTACTATGACGTGGCGCGCAAGGACTGGGTGGTGGAGGAGGGCGACTTCGAGCTGCTGTTCGGCTCGTCGTCGCGCGACCTGCGCGGCTCCGCGCACGTGAAGGTGTCGCCCGCTGTTGCCCCGCCGCCGCGCCACTTCGACAAGAACTCCATGATCGGCGACGTGTGCTTCTACCCGCCCACCGCCTCTATGTCCAAGAGGCTGCGCCGCGACTTCACGGGGTCGCCGATGCGGCCCAATATCATTCTCATGTTCCAGAAGATGGAGGTGATGCTCCCTATCCGCTCCAAGGTCGCTCTCTCCGACGGTAGCTTTACCTTTGACGACGTGGACGCGCTCGTTGACGAGGCTAACCGGCTGTCGAACTCCCAGTAAGTTGCTGTTGCGCCGCCTGAGGCGACACTCTCCGTCATGTGCCGACCTCGTGCACGCAGCTTGTGCCTGAGGCGTTGCGCTTGCTTAACGGGCGTGTGGACGTGCTCGAAACAACGATCCCTTCGCACCTGTTGCAACGCGTCACCACCACCAAGAACGAAAACGAAGTGCACACATATATACACACAGATATATACGTATGTGCCTACTTAATCAGACCAAAAGAAGAAGAAAGTGACAAGTCGCCACTAACTGTACTTTCTCCTTCCTTTCTCTTTTCTCGTTGTTGACAGCACCAACAACAACAAAAAAAAAAAACGATTACCGCAGGCGTGTTGACAGAGCTTACTCTACGCGTTGCCGCTCCTGTCCCTCACCGCCTTCCTTTTCTTTTCCTTTAAGTCTCCCTTTCATGTAGCGCCGAGGGCTCACTGCTCACTCTGAACTACAACCCTCGTACGGAGTCGTTCGTGTAGCTTTGCTGACAGAGACGCCCTCTGCACCTAAACGCTATTTCCCTGAGCTGTTGTTGCTTTTGTTCTTGTGTGTTTGCGTGTTTTGTTTACCTATTATTGTTACGACTCCCCGTTTCTGGTACGGCCTCGTGTGCGCCTTTCGCTTCGTCGTGCGTAACTTCTCACTGCCACGCAGCAGCGCAGAATCAACCGTGCGCACTTAACATGCCGACCACCGCTCTCACCGTTTCTCCTCTCTCTGAGTGTGTCCGGTTGCTAGCTGCGCGGCGCACCAGACCAAGAGCTTCGCGGAGCCGGTGGACAGTGACGGCGAGCAACGCGGCAGGTGCCCACGTACCTTTCGCCGTGTTTGCTCCTCACGCGGCCTTTTCTGTTTTCCACCTCATTTCACTTGTTCGCCTATCGGCTTCTACGCTACTAAAATACCACCATGCAGCGGCTGTTCGCAGCTCGGGCTATCGGGCTCCTGTGGCTCTGCTGCCACGCGGGACGGGGGCGGTGTGGATGCGCGTGCGCACGTGACGCTGCTGTGGGGCCCACGCCCACCCTCCCGGCACGCTGGCCTCCACACCACGCACACACACACACAAGCACACGCACACGCACACGCGCCTCGTTTCACGGTCAGGGCGCAGCCGTCGGCCCTGGTGCTGTGGCGGTGGCTGCTGGGCTCCCTCTCCCGTCTCCCGTCGTTGTTGTTGTCATCGACGTCATCGTCGGCGCTGTCGCTATTGCTACCACTACCTTCTCCTTCTCCTTCTCCCTCTCTCTCCCCCTCTCTCCCCCTCTCCCTACCCGCACACCCATGCACCCACCCCGTCAGTCTGTGCCAACTCTCTAATCCACCCCTTTCACTTTAGCGTCTTCTTTTCTTCCTCTCATCCCCCCTCCACCCCCCACCGACAAAACCGACAGCACAAAAACCGAACCCTTCCTCTTTTTCTTCGTCCCTCCGCCCCTCCGTCCCTCCGTCCTTCCTTCAACAACCCCGCAGAACACCACCCGCCGCCATGTCCCACGCCCACATCGACATCGACAGGGTGATGTCGGAGCTGACGCTGGAGGAGAAGATCAGCCTCGTCGGCGGCAAGGACTACTGGTGCACGCGCGACATCCCACGACTCGGCATCCCCTCGACGATGATGTGCGACGGCCCCACCGGGCTGCGCAAGAGCCTGGATATGGACCAGGTGGACTCGGGGAGCGTGCCCGCGACGTGCTTCCCCACCGCCGTCGTGCTCGCGTCGACGTGGAACCGCGCCATGGTGGAGAGGGTGGGCAAGGCCATCGCCGAGGAGTGCCGCGCGGAGAACGTGTCGATGCTGCTGGCGCCCGGCAACAACATCAAGCGGTCGCCGCTGTGCGGGCGCAACTTCGAGTACTACTCCGAGGACCCGTACGCGGCGGGCCAGCTGGCTGCCGCCTACGTGAAGGGCGTGCAGGGCCAGGGCGTCGGCACGTCGCTGAAGCACTACTGCGCGAACAACCAGGAGACCAACCGCTTCAGCGTGAATGAGCACATTGACGAGCGCACGCTGCGCGAGATCTACCTCGCGGCGTTCGAGACCATCGTGAAGGAGACGCAGCCGTGGAGCGTCATGGCGTGCTACAACCGCGTGAACGACGAGTACGTCGTGTCGAGCCGCCGCCTGCTGACGGACGTGCTGCGCGGCGAGTTCGGCTTCAAGGGCATCGTGGTGTCCGACTGGGGTGCCGTTGACGACCGTGCCAACGCGCTGCACGCCGGCATGGACCTGGAGATGCCGAGCACGTACGGCGCGACCGACGCGCAGCTGAAGAAGCTGGCGAGCGAGGGCAAGCTGGACCTGGAGCAGCTGGACGCGTGCGCGCGCCGCGTACTGGAGTACGTCAACCGCTGCGCCGCCACGCTGGCGCACCCTGCGCCGAGGTGGGACGTCGACGCGCACCACGACATCGCGCGCGAGGTTGCCGCGGAGGGCATCGTGCTGCTGAAGAACGAGCACGCGGTGCTGCCGCTGCACGCGTCGAAGAAGATCGCCGTGATCGGCGAGTACGCGGAGAAGCCGCGCTACCAGGGCGGCGGCAGCTCGTTCGTGAACGCAACCAAGACGACGTCCACGCTGGCGGAGCTGCAGAAGCACTCGTCCAGCCTGCACTACGCCGCCGGCTACAGCATCGACGCGCCGAAGCGCGACGAGGCGCTGGAGGCGAAGGCGGCCGAGGTGGCGGCGAGCTGCGACGTGGCGGTTGTGTTCATTGGCCTGTCGGAGGCGGACGAGTCGGAGGGCTTCGACCGCCCGCACCTGCGCCTGCCGGAGCACCACAACGCGCTGGTGGAGGCGGTGGCGGCGGCGAACAAGCACACGGTGGTGGTGCTGACGAACGCGTCGGCTGTGGAGATGCCGTGGGTGCACAAGGTGCAGGCGATCGTGGAGGCGTACCTGCCCGGCCAGGCCGGCGCTGCGGCGGTGGCCGACGTACTGCTGGGCAAGGTGAACCCGAGCGGCAAGCTGTCGGAGACCTTCCCCCTGTCGGTGAAGCACAACCCGTCCTACCTCAACTTCCCCGGCATCTACGACGTGACCTACTGCGAGCGCATCTACGTGGGCTACCGCTACTACGACACACTGGAGATGCCGGTGCTGTTCCCCTTCGGGCACGGCCTCAGCTACACGACGTTCGAGTACAGCGCGCCGCGCGTGGCCAAGGCCGCGTACGTGGACAACGAGGACGTGCAGGCGGAGGTGACGGTGACGAACACGGGCAAGGTGGCCGGGTCCGAGGTGGTGCAGCTGTACGTGCGCGACGTGAAGAGCAGCGTCGACCGGCCGGCGAAGGAGCTGAAGGGCTTCGAGAAGGTGCACCTGGCGCCCGGCGAGTCGAAGACGGTGAAGTTCACGCTGGACCGCCGCGCCTTCGCGTACTATGACGTGGCGCGCAAGGACTGGGTGGTGGAGGAGGGCGACTTCGAGCTGCTGTTCGGCTCGTCGTCGCGCGACCTGCGCGGCTCCGCGCACGTGAAGGTGTCGCCCGCTGTTGCCCCGCCGCCGCGCCACTTCGACAAGAACTCCATGATCGGCGACGTGTGCTTCTACCCGCCCACCGCCTCTATGTCCAAGAGGCTGCGCCGCGACTTCACGGGGTCGCCGATGCGGCCCAATATCATTCTCATGTTCCAGAAGATGGAGGTGATGCTCCCTATCCGCTCCAAGGTCGCTCTCTCCGACGGTAGCTTTACCTTTGACGACGTGGACGCGCTCGTTGACGAGGCTAACCGGCTGTCGAACTCCCAGTAAGTTGCTGTTGCGCCGCCTGAGGCGACACTCTCCGTCATGTGCCGACCTCGTGCACGCAGCTTGTGCCTGAGGCGTTGCGCTTGCTTAACGGGCGTGTGGACGTGCTCGAAACAACGATCCCTTCGCACCTGTTGCAACGCGTCACCACCACCAAGAACGAAAACGAAGTGCACACATATATACACACAGATATATACGTATGTGCCTACTTAATCAGACCAAAAGAAGAAGAAAGTGACAAGTCGCCACTAACTGTACTTTCTCCTTCCTTTCTCTTTTCTCGTTGTTGACAGCACCAACAACAACAAAAAAAAAACGATTACCGCAGGCGTGTTGACAGAGCTTACTCTACGCGTTGCCGCTCCTGTCCCTCACCGCCTTCCTTTTCTTTTCCTTTAAGTCTCCCTTTCATGTAGCGCCGAGGGCTCACTGCTCACTCTGAACTACAACCCTCGTACGGAGTCGTTCGTGTAGCTTTGCTGACAGAGACGCCCTCTGCACCTAAACGCTATTTCCCTGAGCTGTTGTTGCTTTTGTTCTTGTGTGTTTGCGTGTTTTGTTTACCTATTATTGTTACGACTCCCCGTTTCTGGTACGGCCTCGTGTGCGCCTTTCGCTTCGTCGTGCGTAACTTCTCACTGCCACGCAGCAGCGCAGAATCAACCGTGCGCACTTAACATGCCGACCACCGCTCTCACCGTTTCTCCTCTCTCTGAGTGTGTCCGGTTGCTAGCTGCGCGGCGCACCAGACCAAGAGCTTCGCGAGCCGGTGGACAGTGACGGCGAGCAACGCGGCAGGTGCCCACGTACCTTTCGCCGTGTTTGCTCCTCACGCGGCCTTTTCTGTTTTCCACCTCATTTCACTTGTTCGCCTATCGGCTTCTACGCTACTAAAATACCACCATGCAGCGGCTGTTCGCAGCTCGGGCTATCGGGCTCCTGTGGCTCTGCTGCCACGCGGGACGGGGGCGGTGTGGATGCGCGTGCGCACGTGACGCTGCTGTGGGGCCCACGCCCACCCTCCCGGCACGCTGGCCTCCACACCACGCACACACACACACAAGCACACGCACACGCACACGCGCCTCGTTTCACGGTCAGGGCGCAGCCGTCGGCCCTGGTGCTGTGGCGGTGGCTGCTGGGCTCCCTCTCCCGTCTCCCGTCGTTGTTGTTGTCATCGACGTCATCGTCGGCGCTGTCGCTATTGCTACCACTACCTTCTCCTTCTCCTTCTCCCTCTCTCTCCCCTCTCTCCCCCTCTCCCTACCCGCACACCCATGCACCCACCCCGTCAGTCTGTGCCAACTCTCTAATCCACCCCTTTCACTTTAGCGTCTTCTTTTCTTCCTCTCATCCCCCTCCACCCCCCACCGACAAAACCGACAGCACAAAAACCGAACCCTTCCTCTTTTTCTTCGTCCCTCCGCCCCTCCGTCCCTCCGTCCTTCCTTCAACAACCCCGCAGAACACCACCCGCCGCCATGTCCCACGCCCACATCGACATCGACAGGGTGATGTCGGAGCTGACGCTGGAGGAGAAGATCAGCCTCGTCGGCGGCAAGGACTACTGGTGCACGCGCGACATCCCACGACTCGGCATCCCCTCGACGATGATGTGCGACGGCCCCACCGGGCTGCGCAAGAGCCTGGATATGGACCAGGTGGACTCGGGGAGCGTGCCCGCGACGTGCTTCCCCACCGCCGTCGTGCTCGCGTCGACGTGGAACCGCGCCATGGTGGAGAGGGTGGGCAAGGCCATCGCCGAGGAGTGCCGCGCGGAGAACGTGTCGATGCTGCTGGCGCCCGGCAACAACATCAAGCGGTCGCCGCTGTGCGGGCGCAACTTCGAGTACTACTCCGAGGACCCGTACGCGGCGGGCCAGCTGGCTGCCGCCTACGTGAAGGGCGTGCAGGGCCAGGGCGTCGGCACGTCGCTGAAGCACTACTGCGCGAACAACCAGGAGACCAACCGCTTCAGCGTGAATGAGCACATTGACGAGCGCACGCTGCGCGAGATCTACCTCGCGGCGTTCGAGACCATCGTGAAGGAGACGCAGCCGTGGAGCGTCATGGCGTGCTACAACCGCGTGAACGACGAGTACGTCGTGTCGAGCCGCCGCCTGCTGACGGACGTGCTGCGCGGCGAGTTCGGCTTCAAGGGCATCGTGGTGTCCGACTGGGGTGCCGTTGACGACCGTGCCAACGCGCTGCACGCCGGCATGGACCTGGAGATGCCGAGCACGTACGGCGCGACCGACGCGCAGCTGAAGAAGCTGGCGAGCGAGGGCAAGCTGGACCTGGAGCAGCTGGACGCGTGCGCGCGCCGCGTACTGGAGTACGTCAACCGCTGCGCCGCCACGCTGGCGCACCCTGCGCCGAGGTGGGACGTCGACGCGCACCACGACATCGCGCGCGAGGTTGCCGCGGAGGGCATCGTGCTGCTGAAGAACGAGCACGCGGTGCTGCCGCTGCACGCGTCGAAGAAGATCGCCGTGATCGGCGAGTACGCGGAGAAGCCGCGCTACCAGGGCGGCGGCAGCTCGTTCGTGAACGCAACCAAGACGACGTCCACGCTGGCGGAGCTGCAGAAGCACTCGTCCAGCCTGCACTACGCCGCCGGCTACAGCATCGACGCGCCGAAGCGCGACGAGGCGCTGGAGGCGAAGGCGGCCGAGGTGGCGGCGAGCTGCGACGTGGCGGTTGTGTTCATTGGCCTGTCGGAGGCGGACGAGTCGGAGGGCTTCGACCGCCCGCACCTGCGCCTGCCGGAGCACCACAACGCGCTGGTGGAGGCGGTGGCGGCGGCGAACAAGCACACGGTGGTGGTGCTGACGAACGCGTCGGCTGTGGAGATGCCGTGGGTGCACAAGGTGCAGGCGATCGTGGAGGCGTACCTGCCCGGCCAGGCCGGCGCTGCGGCGGTGGCCGACGTACTGCTGGGCAAGGTGAACCCGAGCGGCAAGCTGTCGGAGACCTTCCCCCTGTCGGTGAAGCACAACCCGTCCTACCTCAACTTCCCCGGCATCTACGACGTGACCTACTGCGAGCGCATCTACGTGGGCTACCGCTACTACGACACACTGGAGATGCCGGTGCTGTTCCCCTTCGGGCACGCCTCAGCTACACGACGTTCGAGTACAGCGCGCCGCGCGTGGCCAAGGCCGCGTACGTGGACAACGAGGACGTGCAGGCGGAGGTGACGGTGACGAACACGGGCAAGGTGGCCGGGTCCGAGGTGGTGCAGCTGTACGTGCGCGACGTGAAGAGCAGCGTCGACCGGCCGGCGAAGGAGCTGAAGGGCTTCGAGAAGGTGCACCTGGCGCCCGGCGAGTCGAAGACGGTGAAGTTCACGCTGGACCGCCGCGCCTTCGCGTACTATGACGTGGCGCGCAAGGACTGGGTGGTGGAGGAGGGCGACTTCGAGCTGCTGTTCGGCTCGTCGTCGCGCGACCTGCGCGGCTCCGCGCACGTGAAGGTGTCGCCCGCTGTTGCCCCGCCGCCGCGCCACTTCGACAAGAACTCCATGATCGGCGACGTGTGCTTCTACCCGCCCACCGCCTCTATGTCCAAGAGGCTGCGCCGCGACTTCACGGGGTCGCCGATGCGGCCCAATATCATTCTCATGTTCCAGAAGATGGAGGTGATGCTCCCTATCCGCTCCAAGGTCGCTCTCTCCGACGGTAGCTTTACCTTTGACGACGTGGACGCGCTCGTTGACGAGGCTAACCGGCTGTCGAACTCCCAGTAAGTTGCTGTTGCGCCGCCTGAGGCGACACTCTCCGTCATGTGCCGACCTCGTGCACGCAGCTTGTGCCTGAGGCGTTGCGCTTGCTTAACGGGCGTGTGGACGTGCTCGAAACAACGATCCCTTCGCACCTGTTGCAACGCGTCACCACCACCAAGAACGAAAACGAAGTGCACACATATATACACACAGATATATACGTATGTGCCTACTTAATCAGACCAAAAGAAGAAGAAAGTGACAAGTCGCCACTAACTGTACTTTCTCCTTCCTTTCTCTTTTCTCGTTGTTGACAGCACCAACAACAAAAAAAAAAAAACGATTACCGCAGGCGTGTTGACAGAGCTTACTCTACGCGTTGCCGCTCCTGTCCCTCACCGCCTTCCTTTTCTTTTCCTTTAAGTCTCCCTTTCATGTAGCGCCGAGGGCTCACTGCTCACTCTGAACTACAACCCTCGTACGGAGTCGTTCGTGTAGCTTTGCTGACAGAGACGCCCTCTGCACCTAAACGCTATTTCCCTGAGCTGTTGTTGCTTTTGTTCTTGTGTGTTTGCGTGTTTTGTTTACCTATTATTGTTACGACTCCCCGTTTCTGGTACGGCCTCGTGTGCGCCTTTCGCTTCGTCGTGCGTAACTTCTCACTGCCACGCAGCAGCGCAGAATCAACCGTGCGCACTTAACATGCCGACCACCGCTCTCACCGTTTCTCCTCTCTCTGAGTGTGTCCGGTTGCTAGCTGCGCGGCGCACCAGACCAAGAGCTTCGCGGAGCCGGTGGACAGTGACGGCGAGCAACGCGGCAGGTGCCCACGTACCTTTCGCCGTGTTTGCTCCTCACGCGGCCTTTTCTGTTTTCCACCTCATTTCACTTGTTCGCCTATCGGCTTCTACGCTACTAAAATACCACCATGCAGCGGCTGTTCGCAGCTCGGGCTATCGGGCTCCTGTGGCTCTGCTGCCACGCGGGACGGGGGCGGTGTGGATGCGCGTGCGCACGTGACGCTGCTGTGGGGCCCACGCCCACCCTCCCGGCACGCTGGCCTCCACACCACGCACACACACACACAAGCACACGCACACGCACACGCGCCTCGTTTCACGGTCAGGGCGCAGCCGTCGGCCCTGGTGCTGTGGCGGTGGCTGCTGGGCTCCCTCTCCCGTCTCCCGTCGTTGTTGTTGTCATCGACGTCATCGTCGGCGCTGTCGCTATTGCTACCACTACCTTCTCCTTCTCCTTCTCCCTCTCTCTCCCCTCTCTCCCCTCTCCCTACCCGCACACCCATGCACCCACCCCGTCAGTCTGTGCCAACTCTCTAATCCACCCCTTTCACTTTAGCGTCTTCTTTTTTCCTCTCATCCCCCCTCCACCCCCACCGACAAAACCGACAGCACAAAAACCGAACCCTTCCTCTTTTTCTTCGTCCCTCCCCCCTCCCTCCGTCCTTCCTTCAACAACCCCGCAGAACACCACCCGCCGCCATGTCCCACGCCCACATCGACATCGACAGGGTGATGTCGGAGCTGACGCTGGAGGAGAAGATCAGCCTCGTCGGCGGCAAGGACTACTGGTGCACGCGCGACATCCCACGACTCGGCATCCCTCGACGATGATGTGCGACGGCCCCACCGGGCTGCGCAAGAGCCTGGATATGGACCAGGTGGACTCGGGGAGCGTGCCCGCGACGTGCTTCCCCACCGCCGTCGTGCTCGCGTCGACGTGGAACCGCGCCATGGTGGAGAGGTGGGCAAGGCCATCGCCGAGGAGTGCCGCGCGGAGAACGTGTCGATGCTGCTGGCGCCCGGCAACAACATCAAGCGGTCGCCGCTGTGCGGGCGCAACTTCGAGTACTACTCCGAGGACCCGTACGCGGC
>OESE01000158.1:0-40872 GCA_900240875.1 Crithidia expoeki
GCTAAGGTAGAGTTTGAGGAGAAGAGTCACGAGCCGTATTCGATGACGAGTGAGTCTTCGGTGTAGTGTCGCTGGGGACTTTTCTGCGTATGTTTTCGTATTCTTCTGTGTTACACGCGGAAACGAGAGGTAAGGCAGTGGGCGTTTTCAAGGGTTTACTTTGGGGTTGAAGTTGCTGTTGTTTTGCGGCGCTCTTTCTAGTTTATGTCAACGGGTTGTTCTCCAAAGAAAAACTAAAATGGCCACGTGTTCTCTTGTTACTCTCAGCAGTTATAGTTTGCTGGTAGTGAAGGTTAATGTCAAGTGTAGTGCTGGCGTTCAGTCCGTCTCCTCAATGCGATCGTTGAGGGGTTTTCAACATATTGAGTAATCATTCGCGGGTGCTGCAACAGAGCGGTGCGGTGTGCTGCGAACTGCGTTGTGCAGTGTTCACTTTTTTTTTCAATGCGAGGAGAATATTGTGGTGGACTGCACCACTGCATCGTTTTCTTTCTCGTGAAGGGCGAATGTACTCTTTGTTTCTTTCTCCTAAATCAGCAACAGCAACACCAACAACAACTATGAAATAATTTAACTGACTGTATGTTCTAATTTTTTTTTTAGCTTTTCGGTGGACAGCTAACGGAAAGGAAAAGTAAGTGCTGTTCACTGTCGCGTTTCAGCCGATATAACGGAAAGGCTACTGCAAGCTCCAACCGTCAAGGTGAAATGTTGAATTGTGTGGCGCGTTTTTGCATCAATCGTCATTGAGTCGCTCTCTCTTTTGAACCGGTAAATGGCAATGCAGAAGTTGCTTTCGTGGGGTTTCTTTTTTCTTTTACTTTTATTACCAAGCGCGAACACGAGGCCGCTGCGGTGCCTGAGATCAGTGCCGGCTTTTTTCTCTTTCTCTTTTTTGCTCGCTCAGGCTTGTTATTGTATTTTATGAGAGAGAAGCTCTAGAAAAAAAAAGAGACAAAGATAGACGCGGTGCGCTGCGGTTTTGCTGTTCGACATTGCTCTCTCGATTCTCTCTCCCTCTCTCCGCCTTTTCCTTCGTTGAAAGACTCATCGTTTTCATTGCGACGAAAAATACTGCGAGACTGGTGAGCAGACGGCTCTTTCGATCTACGCAGCTGGTAAAAGACGGAAAATAATAGAAAGCGTACGCTACGGTTCACTGAAGCAAGCTCCAGGCTCTGCGCGTGTCTCACCTTCTCCTCTTCCTCCTTGTAGAGTCTCCAACTACATGTCCAGCAGAATACGCATCAGAAACCAACGGCTTTCCCCCTCTCAGCTTATGTTTCCGCTTTTTACGGAGCCTCTTTTTGTTTTGTTGGAGACAAATTTGGTAAATACAGGGTTTTCTTTATATATATATGTTTTTTTTTTTGTTTAGTGGGCGGAGGACAACGCATTGTTTCGGAACTGCACACCACGAAGTGAATCGCAGTGGCGTGTTGTATTTAATACAGCGATTTCAGAGAAGAAACACATGATAGAACAATGGCCGAGGACTCGCACAATAGGTTCCGCTGTGCGTGTGATTTCTCTCTCATATGAGTGCGCTGATAATAAAATACGTTGTAGGTAGCATGAAAGAACAACAAAAGCACCTTCAGAACCAAAAACGTGACAAACGGAACACATGCGGTTTTTCAATGAACATTACGCGATTCGCGGCACGAGGTTATGATTACTCAGTGAGAGAGTCGTTCGTCGCCTGTCAAGTTTTTGAAGTCGACCACTTTTTTCTTGCTTACAGCTAGAGCAAGTGTCTCTTACAGCTCTCTTTTCCACTTATTGGTGGCGGAATTTGTTTGCGGCGAAGGCTTTATTATTCTCCTCGAGAGCGTATGCTGCAGCGATCTTAAGCAAGCTGAATTATGCTGCACTCGCTCAGAAACGAAATGGTGTTGCTTTCAACGTTCAACTGCGTAGGTGCATACCTTTGTGGGGATGAACTCATATCAATTAACTGTCTTGCGTTGTCCTTCTTTCATTTCTCTTCTTCACACAGCTTTCATAAACTCTTTTTTTTTTTTTCGGTGTATCTCTCACTCGGCAGCCCTCCGCTTTCGATTGCCTGCTCTCCATCATAATTCTACCTCATCTCTTGTGGCCCGGCGTACACTTGCTCTGACTTGCGCAGTGGTGATTGTGACGGTGTTGCTGCTGTGCCTCGCAGATCCGCTTTCCGCTTACCCACCGTCCACCTCTGACTACACCGCGGTGGAGCAGAGGAACACACTCGTGTTTGTGCAGGGTTTAATTACCACCAATCCTGTCCTGGGCATCGCGTGGACCGGGACAGACTTGTGTACCTGGACGTGCGCGTCGTGCAACTACACCGGAGTGGCGCTGCTGGACTTTCAGGAGGAGGGGGCGCCCGCGATTGCAGTGGGTGCGTTGCTGCCAGAATTTGGCAGTGACGCGGACGATTCCTTTGTGATCTTCACCGGAATCCGAGCGGGTGGAATAGGTGATCTTCTCACCTGCACGCTGCTGTCGAGCTGAGGCTGTTTGACGCGGCTGCAGTCGCTGTATCTCCACGACGACGCGCTGACCGGCACGTTGCCGCCCGTGTGCGGCGCGGTGTCGTTCATGTACAGACTTCGGTTCAATGGTAACACGTTCAGTGGCACCGTGCCGGCGGAGAGTGGAGCGCCGGCAGGTAGCGTTAGTGAGCTGATGCAGCCCGGATCAGGATTGGTGGCTCTTTGCATATGTGTGTGCGCGCGTGTAAATGTGTCCGTCGCGGATGACTCGATGGAGTGTGAACACGTACATTCCTCCACCAAGTGACCGAAGTGCACTCCCTCATACACTGCTATGAGGGTAAATGAGAAGGCAAGGGAAGCTCAAAGGCAGCACTGTTAGAGAATGAGCACTTTGAGTTTCTTTTTTCTGCGAAGAATGCTAGTGGCATGAAACGACGAAAAAGAAGAGGTGGAGGACCACTGTTGTGCTCCGTCACGTAATCAAATGGCGAGTTTATTGGTGTGGTTGAATATGAACAAAGCGCCGGTTTGTATTATTCAGTTTATTTTTGAGCTTTTACGTGTGCAGATCTCCTTGTGAACATATACGAGTTCAATTTTTCTTTTTGTCTTTTCAGCATTAACGGTGCACAGTGCCCAGGAAACTGTGTACTGTAAGTATGACAGTTGCAAGATACCACATGACTGACCCTTAGGAGAAAGGAACGGATCATAGGTAAGCGAGAAAGCACTTGCTTTCCATGACTTGGAGTTAAAATTGCAGAGGTGGCCGGCATCCTGCCATTACTGGCGGTTTTCCCAGTCCTATTTCTGCTTTCTTTTACCTTTTCGTTTGTTGCCTCTCCTGGTTTTTTAATTGGTTATCCATGGAGCTTTTTCGTTGGCATGCCAACGGTTCCTTTTCGTGCTCGAAAAGGAGGGCAACACGAGCTCACATCTTCCTCCGACAACACGTAAAACAGAGGCTCTACTTTTCGGTAGAGAGGACATGTCCTTTCTCCGTTTTCCTGGCTGTGCCTTCTTCCTATTCGTGATGCAAACCTCCAAGTTGACTACCTTATTCTAGTAATTGCTGCTTGCTTTTCATATTTTACAGCCCCCCCCCTCCGTTCGCTTACCTATTCTTTTTCGACTTAGATTTTCCTTTTTGCTCTACATGAGGGCATGGGGGTTGTTTCTCCTATCCCGGTATTCTATCGACTATCTAGGAGGCATGCATTCCTTCTCTTGTCGTGCTTTAAGTCTTATATGTATCTCTTTTTTTGTTTCTCTTGACCGGCTCTCGTGCTCGGAGGCAAGCTGTGAACATCTGAAGCACGTCATCCTCGTGTTTTGTGTGAGTGCCGATGTGCATCTGTGACTTACTCTCTCCCCTTTTTCCCCTCTACTGCTTTGACGCTGAACGGTGGTGGGACTCCTCCTAACACGTTTTTGTTTTGTTTTGACTATTTTTTTTTTTTTTGGGATTGCCTGCGTAGGTGCTGATCGTCAGCGGACTACGTTATTTTTTTTTTCTCTTATTTCGAATCTCTTTGGCGGGCTGGGCTTATGTTTACCTTTTTCCTCTCCTCGTGCTGCTCTTTTCTAATTTTTCTTCTCTGCTTTGTTGCAGGCGTATAGCAGCTACATCGGCAGCGGAGGTGACTCAATACGCTTTTCCACCTTCAACAGTCGTAGAAGTCTTTCACTGTCGAATTGCTTCAGTCAGCTGCAAAACAGGCGCGGTTTCCCCCCTTTCTGTTGCTTTCTTCGATATGCAGCAAAGCTGCATAGAAGACTGTCCAAGTGGTAGCAGTGAATCGAAGTGTCGGGTCATCCGCTGTGTGGTTACCCTGCCCTCTCTCTGTATCTGTATGATGAGCTACGCAGGCATGCGTGAGAAGTACGCACTCAGCAAGGCCTGATAGATTCAGTCGATCATCGTTGAGGCGTACATCTCTGAAAGTGGCGTCTAAAAGCTGCACAGTCAATCAACATGGGAGTCGATTCTAGAATTCACGCTTTTTTTTTTCTTTTGCGTGCCGCCGTGGCGTTGGTTGTCGTCGCATACAAGCACAGACACTGGCTGCGACAGTGGTGGCGTCTGCTCCGCAGTGCTTTCGTGAGGCGTTTGTGTTTCAAAAAAAGATGGAGAAATTCTCAATTACAACAACGGCCCGAACAACAAGGATACACTGCAGGTGTTGCGTTTCATTCACGTGTGAAGTATGACTTCACAGGAGTACGCTTCTGTTCTGTTTGCCTACACGGAAGCAGTCGTTGGAAATTCGTGCTTCTCATTTTTTTTTTGTTCTGCTTTCATAAGATTCATAAACGAAACTCTCTAGATTTTTGTTTACGCTGCTGTTCAGCTCATCTTAAGCCATTGTGCAACCAGTCAAGTAAAGCGAAGCTGCAGTTCTTTGAACGAGGCGCAGCCGGCGTTCAGTGCGTTATCTAATGCGACGGTTCAAAAGACGTAATTTTTGGTCGGCAGTTGAATACGAGGAGATTCCGCTAGAGCAGAGGAAACTGGCGAGGAGTGTTCCTGGTCATGCTCAATAGAAAGTTTCGCAATGGAGAACAGTTGTGTTTACGTCGACGTGCATTGCGTGTACACAGCCTTTCATTACTCAAGTTTTTAAAGAGCATTTGGCTTCGCTTTGCGTGTACGAACGCCTTCTACTACTACGTTCACCCAATCGATTCTCCTAAGCTGCCCTACCCTAACTTTGCCTGCGTTGCTTCCGCTTCCTTGTTTTCTCTCTGCCGGCTCTTTCTCTCCTTCTGCGGTTGTTGCCAATCTCTTGTCGGGTAAGCTGGAGCAGCTGGGGTTGCGATCTCTCTGCTCTTTTGCGATTTCCGGTTTACTCGTTTCTGGTTCTCCCCCCTTTTTCCTGTTACTGCTTTAAAGATGTGTCACTAGCGTGCTGCGTTAAAGATGACTTCCCATTCTCATAGCGGGTTTGCTAAGTACATCTCTCCTCTCACTGAACACCTTCACTACACGGACGGGTCGCTTGCCTCCGCTAAATCCTTCAGGCGTGCCAAAGTAGCGGAGTGCGTTGTCAGCGAACCTATACAGTGAAGAAGCAGTAGCTGAGCTTTCCAAGGAACTTTTTCCTTTTTTGTCAACACGCGATGAAGCTTCATTACTCCGTGTGACGCGTGGTGGTGGTGATGGCGACACTACTTTTACTGTCCGTGATGATAACGTTGCTCGTGCGCGCTTTCTCTCTTTCGGGCTTTTCAATCGAAGAGCATGCAAACACCCTGGCTTTGTGCGCGTTTTTTTGCCACAATTATCCCACCCCTTGCAGCTTCCTGGACGGAAACGAAGTTCCCGTGGATGCACGTGTCGTGCTGTGATGGTCTGTACCTCGACTTTGTCTACTTTGATTCAGGGAAGTACACCCAAGCCCTGGCGCTGCCCGTACTGGACGACAGTGTGGACGGGTCGACGGTGATATTTGTACATCTTCGAGTGCGGGATGTGAGTGAGAACCTGCCGGGCGCGCTGCCGGCGAGTTGGAGCGGCTTGAAGTGTTTGACCACACTGTACCTCAACGGTAATGCCCTGGCGGGGACGCCGCCCGCCTCGCGGAGCTGTACGTCACTTTTTGCGTACGCTGAACGTATCAATTAATGCGCTGACTGGGAGGTTGCCACAGGTACGGTTCTTAACGTCATACCTCCTTAAGCTACATCTCGCGAAGGTGCAGTTGACGGCTCATTCCTGCGGGATGATGTAACTGGCACCCCGTCACGGCGGCCCTCGACGGCAGCGATCAGCGCGGATGTCAGCCAAAGGGGTAGGCAACGTTTTTTTCCTCGTTTTGTCACTGTGGACGTTGCAGTACTGGGTGCAAACTGCTGTGAAGAAAATGTGCAGAGCCGAAAACAGCAGTTCGACAACGACCATCACCACAACCGGAGCGCCGACGGCGGAAAGCGATGCTGCCTAGAAAACTACGTCTGCAGCGGCAAAGAAGAAGTCCGGTCGGAACCTGATCCCGCTGTGGTGCGTACTGGGTGTGGTGGGCGGGCTGCTTGTGGGTGTCGCCATCGGCTTCAGCGTGCGCTTTTACCGCCGCCGCCAGCGCGGGGAGGAGCTGCGGCTGTTTCACGCCTCACAGGACAACGAGATGGAGCCGTTCAACAAGACGCCGGAGTCGCCATACTAAAAGAAGCGCTAGTGAGACACTCATGTCTTCCCAATGGCGCATGCGTGCCTCTGTGCATTTCGTGTTTTTATGCCACGTGTTTTTTCTCTTTCACAGCACCGGCCTTTCTCTTCTTTACCGACCTCCGCTCTCGCATGCTCTGTTTGCCTCGCGGGGAAAAGCAACACAGCCGAACACACCGACGTCTCATTCCCACGTTCTATTGCGTTCGACTTGATTGTGCCGCTGAGCAGAGTTTTCCTCTGACAGGCTGACCACAACAATCGTGTTTCTAAATGAATGCAATGTCTTTCTCTTCTTGCTTTTCTCTCCGCTCAGAAAGGTAACTCTTTTCTTTTCTTTGTTCAATTCGCTTCTAGGTCTGTGCGCGGATCTTGGTGAGCAGTGTGCGTGTGCGTGCCGTGCGAGAAGCAGAGAGCGACAGAGCTCACTCTTCTCGGTGCGACGGCACTTCTCCCTGTGCCACGGACGTACTCCTCGCTGGTGGGTGCAGCCGGCATGGTCAGATACGAGGCCCGTGGAGCGATGCAGTCGTGTGAAACACACACGCTGAGCGCACACGCCGCCGTTCAGCACACCATTTTAGCATTCCTCTTTTTTTTTTTACCTCTTTCTGCGTCATGTGCCACCTTGCTTGCTCCTCTGCAGCTTGTTTGTCCCGCCACTCGTTTCGCTTTTGCTTTGCCCATCGTGCATCTACGAACACGCGGATGTGTGCCCGAGCACGTGTGCGCAAGGAGCCAACAAAGGCATGTGAGAATGGACTGAAACCAGCTTGCAGAAGCCTAGGGTGAACTTGCTTTGTGAACTTCCCTCCTCACTTGTCCTCTGCCACTAAAATTATCACAACAACCAACTTTCTTTTCTCATCAGTAGTGTAACGGTGTGGAGTGTGTGATTTGCTTCTGCGTGTTTTCTCTTTCTCTTGTCTTCATCCTCGATGGTGCTTGGAATGAGCAGCTGTCGTTCATTTGAGTGCACGCTTGCATCCCTCGCCGTTTGCTTGAGTCAACGTAGCGTTTGCGGAAGGAGGAAAAGAGAATACACACGCTAGTTTGGTAGTTTAACCTTACTTACGCGAATTGCATTGAATCCACGATAACGTGCAGCCCTTGCTTTTCGCACTCACCGCCTCTCCCCTATGTTTTTTAATCGATCGGTACCGTTTCAGATTAGCTTTTTGCTTCTTAAAGCGCTGGTGTTGCTGATAGGCTGCCTCAAATGGGCGTTCATCGCACTCCCCCGTTTTTTTTTAAACTACAAAGTGTTTTTCCTTTTACGTTTTCGTGAAATCGATTAAACCGGCGACGTTTTCAATCGATGCCACTGCGATAAACTCAATGATGGTTCAGCATTGTGCGCAGCCGTCCACGTTGGCACCAACGCCTCTCCTTGCTAACTGCGTCCAACGTAGCAAAACCAGAAGTACGCGGCTATAGGAAGGTGTGCTTGGTGTACGGTCTGCGGTGCTACGACAACCCAAGACCTTCATAAAACATCGTTTTACGTGCGTTGAGCATTTTCAACTTATTCAGTACGTTACAATCACGGGCGAGAGTGTGCAGTACGCCTTTACGATTTTATATATTTATGCACGTGTGAGCTTTCTTGCTTTCACCTCTCTGCTGGGGGTGCGCTGCACTGTGGTGCCTGTTTGAAGGTGAGGCAACGCAGCTGCGGTAAAACACGGCAGTGTTGGCCACGACGACGAGGCTATCAGTGTGACGGTGGCGTTGACGTCGTTTTCTTGCGTGGACAGAGGACCTCCCCAACGACACTCCGCTGCACGACTCTAACTACTTACTCCCTCTAGCAACCCGTGTAGTTCTTTCACTTCTTTCCCAGTTTTTCTTGTTGTTGTGTTTTCTGCCACAAAGCGGTTCTCATCGTCACCTCCTTTTGTGTGTGTGTTTGTATGTGCCCGCATTTCGGCCCTCGTGCGCACTTCACTGGCGCCTCGCTGCGAATTCAATTTACGTCGCGTGTTACACATTTCACAGATGTGCGGTGCCAACGGAGCATGAAAAACGACTCACAGTGAAGCCTTGAAATTGACTGCGCTGCTGCAAACCGCGCAGTGAATCCGCGATGCCCTGCTCGCCGCTGTGCGTGTCTGTGTCCGTGTGTGTGGGCGCGTGACTGCTGTGAGGAGGGACTAGGCTCCATAATGGTGCCATCTAGTTCGCTGCGCCCACCTCCTTGGGACGTATGGTCTTCTTTCTCTCACTGTTCGTCCAGTGGCTTTCTTGGCCTCACTGTGGTGATGGGGGCTGCAGAAAGCGTGGTGGGTTTCCGTGCCTTCTCATTGCCGGTGTGCGTAGGGGTCTTTTTGTGGCGGTTGTGCTGACCTATGGCGTGGGCCGGCCTGAGTTGTTTGCCATTGAGGCGGCGTGCGTGTCTAACGCTGCTGCCTTCCTGTTTCCTTGAACCGCCCTCCTATCCTCTCAAACTTCTATTTATTCCTTCACCTTCCCGTGTACCCCCTGCACGTCTGTTGCGCTCACCAGTAACGACAGCTAATCAACTCTCGCAACATTCTTTTTCCCTTTCATTTAAGCTAAATCTATCTCGCCTGAGAGCGCTAACTACTTTCCCTCCTTCCACGCCACTCTCCTTTATCAGCTGCGCTCGTCGCTCGGATTCTCTCGACCAACGCACGCGTCCCGGCTGACCCGCTCGCTTCGGTAACACCCCGTCAAGCACACCCACCGCCACCCCTCTCCTCCCTTCATCCCCCTCGCTTCCCTGCGTGCAGGCTATGGCGTGGCTGAACTACCCGCTGTGGCGCGTGCTGGTGACCGCGGCGCTGCTGCTGCTGTGCGTGGTGGACGCGTCGCTGCTGGATCCGGCGTCCGCCTCTCGCTACACGGCGACGCAGCAGACGAACACGCTGGCGTTCCTGCAGGGCTTCGTGACTGCGAACTCGTCGCTGGCGACTGTGTGGACCGGGGCGGACTTCTGCAAGTGGGCCTACGTGAGGTGCAGCACATCCGACGGAGTCGCCCTGGACTTCGACGCATCGTACGGCGAACCCGCCTTCACCGGGACGCTGGCGCTGCCCGAGCTGACGGACGACATCGACGGCGGCCTCGTGGACGTGACGAGCTTCTCGCTGCGTGACAAGGGCACGAGCGTGACGGGCACGCTGCCGTCGAGCTGGGGCCGGCTGGCAAAGCTGTCGTCCCTGAGCCTCCAGAACAACGCGCTGACGGGGACGCTGCCCGCCGCGTGGAGCAACATGACTGCGCTGCGCACGCTGCGCCTGGACGGCAATCACCTTGAAGGAGGCCTGCCACCGCAGTGGAGGTTGTTGACGACGCTGTACGAGCTGAGGCTGAACGGCAACGGGCTGACCGGCACGCTGCCCGCCGCGTGGAGCCGCTTGCTAAAGATGGACGACTTGTACCTGAACAACAACGCCTTGTCCGGCACGCTGCCTGCGGCGTGGGGTTCGATGAGAGGTCTTTCTTCGCTGTACCTGAACAACAACACGTTTGTCGGTTCCATACCTTCGGAATGGGGAGTGTTACAGATTTACTCGGGTGATCTGAGTGGCAACGCTCTGTGCGGGTGCCTGCCTGCGAAGTGGAAGGCCAGCTTCTTCCCACCGACGGTGGATGCCGCGGTGTCTGCGTCTGACTGTGCGACTGCAAACGCGTGCGCGGTCCGCAGTGCTGACTCTGCGTCCGCGTCAGGGGACTCCGATGCTGGCGCGCTGCTGACGGCGAATGAGCTGAACACGCTGAAGTTCCTGAGGCTCGTGGGTGCTGCTGTGGGCGGCAGCGTGCAGAGCAGCTGGAGCGGTGTGTGGTACTGCGTGTGGCCGAATGTGCAGTGTGAGCTTGACGGGCAGGTGACGGTGGCAGTGGGCGGCGTGAAGATCACGGACACTGTGCGGATGCCCGAGCTGACGGACGACATCGACGGCGGCCTCGTGGACGTGACGAGCTTCTCGCTGCGTGACAAGGGCACGAGCGTGACGGGCACGCTGCCGTCGAGCTGGGGCCGGCTGGCAAAGCTGTCGTCTCTGAGCCTCCAGAACAACGCGCTGACGGGGACGCTGCCCGCCGCGTGGAGCAACATGACTGCGCTGCGCACGCTGCGCCTGGACGGCAATCACCTTGAAGGAGGCCTGCCACCGCAGTGGAGGTTGTTGACGACGCTGTACGAGCTGAGGCTGAACGGCAACGGGCTGACCGGCACGCTGCCCACTAGCTGGGTGGTGATGTCCTCTCTGCACGACTTGTACCTGAACAAGAACGCCTTGTCCGGCACGCTGCCTGCGGCGTGGGGTTCGATGAGAGGTCTTTCTTCGCTGTACCTGAACAACAACACGTTTGTCGGTTCCATACCTTCGGAATGGGGAGTGTTACAGATTTACTCGGGTGATCTGAGTGGCAACGCTCTGTGCGGGTGCCTGCCTGCGAAGTGGAAGGCCAGCTTCTTCCCACCGACGGTGGATGCCGCGGTGTCTGCGTCTGACTGTGCGACTGCAAACGCGTGCGCGGTCCGCAGTGCTGACTCTGCGCCCGCGTCGGGGGACTCCGATGCTGGCGCGCTGCTGACGGCGAATGAGCTGAACACGCTGAAGTTCCTGAGGCTCGTGGGTGCTGCTGTGGGCGGCAGCGTGCAGAGCAGCTGGAGCGGTGTGTGGTACTGCGTGTGGCCGAATGTACAGTGTGAGCTTGACGGGCAGGTGACGGTGGTAGTGGGCGGCGTGAAGATCACGGACACTGTGCGGATGCCCGAGCTGACGGACGACATCGACGGCGGCCTCGTGGACGTGACGAGCTTCTCGCTGCGTGACAAGGGCACGAGCGTGACGGGCACGCTGCCGTCGAGCTGGGGCCGGCTGGCAAAGCTGTCGTCCCTGAGCCTCCAGAACAACGCGCTGACGGGGACGCTGCCCGCCGCGTGGAGCAACATGACTGCGCTGCGCACGCTGCGCCTGGACGGCAATCACCTTGAAGGAGGTCTGCCACCGCAGTGGAGGTTGTTGACGACGCTGTACGAGCTGAGGCTGAACGGCAACGGGCTGACCGGCACGCTGCCCACTAGCTGGGTGGTGATGTCCTCTCTGCACGACTTATACCTGAACAACAACGCCTTGTCCGGCACACTGCCTGCTGGGTGGAAGGACATGCCCTCGCTGTATGAGCTGCATCTGAACAACAACGCGTTCACTGGGTCTCTACCGGAGGAGTGGGCGTCGACGCCGAAACTAAGTTACCTCTACTTGACGGTGAATCACTTCTGCGGGTGCAAGCCTGCTGCGTGGGATGCTGCGCATTTTTACCCATCACTGGACACTGCGGTGACGTCGTCGAAGTGCCGTACCGCGAACCGGTGCGTGAGCAGCAGCGACAGCGGGGACAGCTTGACTGGGCTGACGGAAGAAGAGGTGAGCACACTGAAGTTCCTGCGCGGTTTCGCCGCGGTTAACCCCTCCCTCGCGAGCATGTGGACCGGGATCTACTACTGCGAGTGGACGTACGTATCGTGCAGTTCCTACTCGCCCACACTTGACTTCCGCTCTTCTTACAAGGACGACTTCACCGGAAGCCTTGTGCTGCCAGAGCTGAGCGAGAACACGAACGGGTCTCTTGTGATCTTCACGGATATCCGTGTGCAGAAGCTGGGTCGACGGGTGACAGGCACGCTGCCGTCGAGCTGGGGCCGCCTGACGCGTCTGACCACGCTGTACCTTGATGGCAACGCGCTGACGGGGACGCTGCCCGCCGCGTGGAGCAACATGACTGCGCTGCGCACGCTGCGCCTGGACGGCAATCACCTTGAAGGAGGCCTGCCACCGCAGTGGGGGTTGTTGACGACGCTGTACGAGCTGAGGCTGAACGGCAACGGGCTGACCGGCACGCTGCCCGCGTCCTGGAGCGGGATGACTAAGTTGCGCACCCTTCGGCTTGACGCTAACGCTATCGAGGGAAGCCTGCCGGGCGAGTGGAGCGCACTGACGAGCCTTGGCGCGGCAAACCTTTCGTGCAACGCTCTTGCTGGCACGCTGCCCGCCTCGTGGGGCAACATGTCGTATCTGATCACGCTCAATCTGACTGGCAACGCGCTGACTGGGACATTGCCGAAGGCGTGGTCCTCGCTGCGCATGTCCGAGCTGTACGTTGCGAAGAATAAGCTGGGCGGATCGATTCCTGCGGAGTGGGGCAAGTGGTACAGTGTTGAAGTAGATCTCCGTGGCAACACGCTCTGCGGGTGCCTGCCCGATGGGTGGAAGGAAACGTCTTATTTCCGTACTATCAAGGTGGACCCTTCCGTGTCCAGCACAGACTGTGCTGTGGCGAACGCCTGCGTCGTGCACACCGGTAGCAGCAGTGGCAGCAGCCGCGGTGTCTGCGGCAGGTCGTGGGGCTGAGTCGGCTCTACGTGTGTTGTTCCTCCGCCTTCACGGAGCGGTATCTGGATAGACCGTGTGGGGTTGAAATATCAGCAATGTGAGCTTTTACGAAGTTATCTCGTAGCGTTTTTCTGACTTCTTTGTCACGTGGGCTTTGGTGCTAGGTGCTGTCGTCGCACGGGGCCACCTACGTAGTGCGTATTTCCAGCGGTTGCGTGTTGACGTGTCTTTGCGCGCGATGTTGAGGTGGGTTGCTCTTGGCTGGGTTGTGTTGACGGGCCTCGGCACTTTGCTGGTTGTGGGTGTTTGGGTGCCGGGGCTCCCTCTACTTCTTCGTCTCTGCTCGGCTGGATTTGCGGCGTCTTTCCTTCGTTCGTTTCGGTTCACGTGGTGCGGATGAGTGACAGGGGCAGATTTGCTAACGACCTGCGTTGTCACCGACTGCGAACCGTTTCTGCTGTACTCTCCTTTGGTGTCAGTGAAAAAAAAAAATGTTGGTGCTGCGTGGTCGGAAGTTGAAGTGTGGGTGTCAGAACTTCCATTTACGGTAGTCACAACGCCGAAGCTTATTCTGCTTTCCTCTCTCCTTACGCCATTTTATGATGGATGACCGCTACTGGTACCCAGCCACTTTACCTCTTCACTGAGGGAGGGCGGTGCGGTGTGTGTATCAAACTTAGCAGCACTTTATCTTTTTTTTTTTTAAGGGGTGTGCTCGCTGTGTCTGTGTGAGAGGTGCGCTTTGAGAGCGAATGCGTGCTTCTGTAGGCAGTGTTGTGATCAACAGTGACGGGTGTTCTTTAACTGACACAACTACCCCTCTCTAATGATTTTATTATTCGCCATTTTGTTTGTCCTTATAAGTCTTAGTTCTTGTTCACTACTCAAACAAGGTTTTCAAAAAGAAAGTTGTTCTTTGTTTGTGGGGTATGTATACGTGTAATCTTGCCGTTCATCTGGTGGGCGCTTCACGAAAGCAACGTGCAACTCCCCCGGAACCCCCATCGGCGTGCAGAGTGCATCCGTTGCACTGCGAAGGAGCCGCTTTGGCTATTCAAGCGGGTTAAAGTGCCACACTGTTTTCAACGTGTCGCCGCTTGAGTTTTTCTTTGTCCTTATAAATAAATTCGATCAGTATTACACTGCTCTGTCGTTGGTGTGCCAGGAGGCTCAAATCGAGAGACGCGCTAGCCAGTAAGTTAGAAAAGCAGTCCTTATGTAACTACGGCTGCTCGCCAAGGACCATCTCCTCCATTTTCCATTTTAATAATTATGCTTAGGCTGTCTTGTTTTCTGAGCTGAGTCCTTTAACGCACTTTTGCTTGAATCCGGTTGACCACATCCCCCCCTCTCTGCATTAACTCAGTGTTCTTTGCGTTGTCCCGCTTTTCAGTTGGCTGCTGCTAATCCACGGAGGTAATTTCAAATGACGCTGTCTTCCCTTCGCGTCGTTAAGGCAGTCGTCTGTTCAGACAACGCCACTGCTCCCAAGGCCATTCTGTTCTTTTAATATCCTCATTTCCCACTTTTACAGAATTCAAAAAAAGCGGGAACATGGATAACTTGCGTCGCCAACCAGCTACCCGCTTTCTGCAAGTACGGACAGCAGTGACGTTCCATTTGAAGGGTAAAATTAAGTTCGTTCTCTCTCCTGCTGCTTTCTCTCTTTTATCAACATCTGATCGAGCCAACTTTCAGCGCTCAACTCTGTTTTTCTTATCTGTTTTAACTAAGTGCTTTCGTAACGAGCTCCTATAGAGTTGGACAAGGAGGAGAAGTACTTACTCAGGGAGGGGATGCTCTGTCTAACCAGGAGTCATTTCCAATTGTCACTCTCCTCTTTGTTACTATCCTGAAGCGGCGCATCCCAGACTTGCTAAAGTGATGCGGTACATGCACGTCCTCTGTTGTTTAATAAAAGGCTCTGTGTTGATCGTTGTTTCCAATACAAGTTCATCTTCTCTATCTCTCCTCCCTATCGACTTCAGTGTTTGATTCAACTGCCCAAAGACAAGGTGTAAAGTTCGTCTGCGAAGCAAAGCAAGAAATGGAGCAATAGGAGTAACGTAGACGCTGCAAAACGCGCTCTTTCAAGCCTGGTTCTACGTGCATCTGCTTGTCTAGTGACGTGGAAAAAAGAAAGGGGAGAAGACAAGAAGTTGGGGAGAAGCACCGCAATTGCGACTACATGAACTGACATCCTTTAGGTAAATTGTCAAACACACTTCAGCCATCTGCGCGGGTTCGACAAGTTAGGCTTCTGGGTCAGTTTGCTTTTGTGTTGGCTGTTTCATCCTCAGATCACGTTGCTTTTCAAATGCAGCGTTTTGCGTCTCTAGGTGTAAACTTAAAAGAAAAAAAAAGAAGTCAACGGGAAGACTAGAGAGGGTGCAACTCATTAATAGACTGGTAGCTACGGTGTCTTGACTTCCTCGTTGCTTTTTCTTTTTTCTTTCTACTTTACCTCAACCCCAACACCTGCTCAACCCTCTCTCCCTTTCTCTCTGTGCCGCCTTTGACTTGTTCTATCAGCCTCCGCATAAAAGTACGGCAAAAGGCACCTAGTTATATCACGCTGCTGTTTGACTTTGCTATTCGCTCCGCATGCGTCAGTGTCGCCACCGTTTTCTTCTTCTCCGTCAGGGTTGATTAACGGGAGTTAGCGCGCTTGCTGGACTACGGTGGTCGTCACCCTTTCTCTTCTTTTGGCGCTTTGTTCCTCTCAGCTTTGTTAACCCTGCTCTTTTTCAAGGCTATCATAACGTTCATTATGTGTCTTGTCATAGTGCAGTTGGCAATAGTCGTGACGGCAGCATCCTTTCTAGGAGCGTGTACAAGTGCAACCCTCCACTTTCACATGTCGCACAGAAACTCTTTCGCCCACTGAGACGCGAAACACTCAGCAATTTATGCGGCTTTTCCGTAACTCATTGAAGAGACTTGATGAAGTTTGGAAAGGAGAGGATTTCTGAACCTGGGAGGGTGTGAGGTGCGGAGGAATTCGTGGCGCTGTCATGATCGACTTTGCCCCGTTTGGTCATCAAGGCGCACTACCAGAGCTAAACCACGGCATTGATGGGACCTTCGTACGTGTGGAGCGCGTCAGGTTGGCGAATACGGAGGGTAGCCTCTACGGTACTCTTCCCCGCACCTGGTGGAATCTGACGAGACTGCGCCAGCTGTCGTTGAGCAACAGCAGCATTGCCGGTACTCCGCCTGGTGGCTGGGCCGGGATGCACGCACTCTCATCTTTGCAGCTTTCTATGGACAACTTAGCCGGGACGTTGCCGGCGTCGTGGAGTGCAATGTCGTCACTGGAGGTGCTGCTGCTACACATAAATCAACTCTCCGGCTCAGTGCCTGACGCGTGGGCTTCGATGGTCTCTCTGAAGGTATTAGATCTCAGCTTCAATGCGCTGTCCGACACGCTTTAGGCACACTGGAGCGCGCTGCACCATCTCATCGCACTGTACCTTCACTTCAGCCTCTTTAGCGGGATGCTGCCAGGATCGTAGTCTGCCTTGAAGTTTGTGCAGCTGATAGAGCTGCAGGATAACACACTGACAGGGACGCTGCCCGAGCAGTGGTCTCAGCTTTTATCGCTGAGGCTGCTCCTCTTGTCCGAAAACGCGTTGTTTGGCTCTTTGCCGTCCTCCTGGGCTACTTTAGTGCATTCATTGGACGTGTTGCACCTGATCGATAATGCGTTCTGCGGGTGCGTGCTCGTGACGTGGTCGGGCATGGGCAACGGGTGGACGGTGGACGAGGTCTTGCTCACCAGCGACTGCGCAACGGCACGGCGAATACTTGCGAGAATGTGAATGCGGAAAAGGTAAGTCCCACGGTGAGCCCTTTTTCACGGTTTCTTTTTCCTGTGGTCATCGCCGTCTTTCTGACGACAATGGTGTTGGACTGTGCGCCGTGTTGTGTTTGCCGCTGCTTGTGACGCACACAAAGGACAGGAGAAAGAGAAGGCCTACTGCATTCGAGACTCAGCCTGACGCCGGTACAACAGCTCTTTCTTACGCCCGATTCTCGTGGCACCGAAATAGTGTCATCGACGCTTCTCTCGTGCACTTATCGGCTCTCATTTCTTGGGTATTTTATGACAAGTGAGGTTGTAGGTAGCGTTGAGTACTACAACTCTATTCGACTTCTTTAGGAAGTCACAGGGGTTTTCACATCAGGAAGCACAACGCAACAACAATAGCAGCAACAACAAGAACAACTGCATGAGCAACTTTTTTCTAATTCCTGTTACAACTACGCTTTTCATGCCTTGCTTAACCGCTCTTTGATTGGTGTTCCGACACTAGAGAGCGCCCTAAATTCGAAAGCTCAGCTCTTTTTTTTTTTTCAGTCTAAGAGAGTTTTCAGGTTTCAAGCGATTCGGGGGTTAAAGATCCATCTCTCCCTTTTGATTGATAACCAATAGCCTCTTATTGCCGTAACAAGCGTGCGACCACACAACAAAGAATAAAGCCAAGATAGCGAAAGCTGAGTACTTTGGTTGCTTTTCAAGTAGATCGGGGTCATGCAAGCAAATGTCTTTGCTTCGGGATGCGCGGTGGAGAAATTCGCGCTGGCGTGTCTTTAAAACTTTCTGCGTTTAATTGAGGCGCTTTGACCCGTGTCAGCATCCCGTGGACGTCTGCTGGCTAAAGCTTTTTTCTTCAGAAAGTGTGACGAATAGACTGTATTCCTCTCCTTTCTGTCGTGCTGATTCAATCTTCTTCGCTTTCTTTTGGCCCTCTGGTCATTCTCGGCTACCATTCAGGCTGACATCGACAAGCTGCACAACAGGCGCTCTACTTCATGTGTGACTCGACGTGACAAATCGGGACCACATCAGCGCTGATGGCGTTCCCCTTCGCTTCGACAGGTGCTGGTAATAAACGGTGCTTTTGTCCTCTCTTGTCTTTGCTTTCATGATAGTTTTTAACTTCACCGTCGACTTTGCCGTTCTACTATCTTGTGGTGCGTATTTTCGTGAAGCGTTAACGCCCTCCCCCTACCCCCTTACAGTGGCTTCATGATTTCACTATTTGTGTTTTGCAGCATTGACTAGGAGGATGCTGGCCCCGAACTTCAAAGTCCGCACAGCGTGTGTTGCCAGCGGCACTCCTCTCTGCTTTATCTTGGCACTCTCGGTCTTCCTTTTGAATGCTTCTTTTAACTCACGGTTTTCAACGAGCGTTATGCATCCCGTGCACAACCCTCACGCACACCGCACCACTGATGAACACACCCACACCCTCCGTTTCTTGCGTTGTCTCACCATAACCATACCCGATCTCCAGTAGCTGTGGACCGGTGACAACCACTGCTCCTGGCCCGGGGTACACTGCGGGGAAAGCGGGGTGATAGTGGACCTGAAAGACATGCACATCCACCCTCCAAATGCCACTTTGCCAGAGCTGACGGACGGCACGGACGACACTGAAGTAGCAGTCACACACCTCTTCCTCTATCACCAGGGGTTCAATCTGCGCGGCAGCCTCCCTGCAAGCTGGGGGCACCTCAGTTGACGGGAGTCCTTCTTCTTGATTGATAACAACCTGACCGGCTCACTGCCAGAGGCTTGGGGCACGATGGGGACAATGAAGGCATTGCGTTCCCTCGTGCTCTCTCTGAACGGCTTTGCTGGAACGCTGCCGGCCTCGTGGAGCGTGTTACGGTCGCTGAGGACTGTTATGTTGGCGAGGAACGAGTTGGACGGCTCGTTGCCTTCGTTGTGGGGTGACTTGCCGGTGATGTTCCTGGTAGATGTCTCTGGGAATCACCTGTACGGGTGTGTACCGCGGGAGTGGATCTCGAAAAGGGAGCCGGATGCAATTGCTGGTACTGCGGTGACGTCGAGAAACTGCAGTACCGCGAACGCGTGCGTATCTTCATTTTAAGGTGTTGTGCCCTAAGCAGTCTTTTTTGGAAGCCAATGCTACTGACATCTTTCTCGTCTTGGCAGCCACAGTTTTAAAGACGATCTGCTTTCCTTTTCAGTAATGTATTCTTGAAATTCCAGCTCATAAAGACGTAGTCGAAGACGGTGGTGTTGGTGCTCCTCTCACGTTTTTTTTTTTTTGTTCGTGTGTGATGTTTGTGCACACCTGATTAAGTGCCGAGTACTGTTTCGGCATACACAGCAGCTTGTAGAAGCTAGCCTACCCTGTTCTGTTGACTCAGTTACGCATGTATCACAACAGCAGATATTATCGGCCGAATTGGCTGCGATCGTATTAATGCAGAAGCAAGTAACTGCAAGGTAAGACAAAGTGGACAACATACGGCATGAGGTGCAGTCGTAGATGAGTTTTTGCTGTTATACGGGTGTCGGTTCACTACTCTTCTAGCTTCATCGCTGTATTGTGCCGTCTTAGCTGTTCTCTGTGGCTCTTCTACGCTCCCCCCACTCAATGTCTAGTTTTGCCCCTTCTCAACTGTTATAACCTGGTGAGTGAGCCCCTTTTCCGTCTTTTTCTTGCATCTGCTTACGGTTGCACTGTTGCGGCTTTCTTTCCTTAACTACACTGGGGTAGTACACATGCTAAACCCACGTGATCATGTGCCAACAGCTACAGTTCACTGACATGCCTACACAGTCTCTCTGTACGCAGCCATGCTCTTTTCTTTTACATGCTTAACCTTAGTGAAGCTCTCAAAAACTTTATTTTTTTTTTTCGGTTTAACGCAACGCACTACTGCAGTAGTTATCTATTCTTTTATTCTTCTTCGTTAGCGTTGCTCTCCCGCAAACAGTTTGCCTTCAATACGACCTTTTCGACTCTTGTTTACCCGTCATTTGAGGTAGAAAGGGTTCAAGTGAAGTAGCCCAGTGTTTTCACATTGTAAGCACCTGCACTTCTCAGCTTCAACATTGTTTTTAATGACGCATTCGTTTCGACTCCCTCCAGTTCTACCTTGCCAACACATCAGAACAAAAAGGGGCATACCAAAGTTATCACTCTTTACAACCGTACCCCACTCCTGGAACGGGCTCCTCATCTGCGCTCTTTTCATACTTTGCGTATCTGTGCCACACTTCACCCTGGCAGCGGACAGAAGCGGCGGCACCGTGGTCCCCACACCGGAGTCGGGGATGACGAAGCTCCTGTGTGCGTTGGTGGCGGCAACACCGAGCATGATGTCGCGTGCGAGCGCGGCAGACTACTGTGCGTGGGCGTTTGTGGACTGTATGAATAGCATAACGGTGCGGCTGACGGACGAGACGCTCACGACGGCATTGAGCCTGCCGGAGCTGGCGGACAACGTGGTGGATCGCTGATACGGGTGACCGCGGTGGAGGCGGGTGGCAGAGGCGCCATGTTGGGCGGGTCACTGCCGGCGAGCTGGGGACGACTGACGAAGGAAAAAACGCTGCCGCTAGAATGAGAGCGCTTTCACCGGCACACTGCTCGCGGAGTGGGGCGCGGTAGAGGCGTTGGTTATAGCTACGGTGGGCGGCAACGCGCTGACTGGGACGCTGCCACCGGTGTGGCGGTGCTGTCGAAGTTGGTGCAGTTGGAACTGAACAGCAACCGCTTTTATTGTAGCCTGCTGCTGACGTGGTGCACGCTCTCATAGCTGTCGACGCTAACGCTGCAGGACAACAACTGTTGCAATTGAGTGCTGGGTGCATGGAGCGGCGTGCTGACGCCGATGATGAAAGCGTCGGTAACTGCAGAGATCTGCGCGACGACGAATACGTGCGTGGTGCAGTCCACCAGTGATGCGACAACGTCCAGCAACTACAGTAAAGCGGATTCATCGACCATCAGCAGCAGCAAGGGTGATTCCACACAAAGTACCAACAGTAACAAGGTAACAAACTTTACTGACTCTGCCCGTTGCTCACTTGCGCCTGCGCAGGGTAGCAGCCGCAGCCACAGCTCTGCAACGTACGATTGCGCTGAGGTGCATTGTGCGCTGTGTGAAGCTGGCAAGAAGGCCAAGCGCAAGGAGTGTGAGCACAGCTACAGCTTAACTGCATCATTCAGGCGCGCATTTGAGGGTGATGGGGCGTGCTGGCTAGGGTTGGAAAAGGCAAATGCGCTGCTCGTCCTACCAGTGCTTCTTAAGTGCGTCTCCTAAATTTGTCTGGAGCGCTTTTGCTTTTCTTTTCCAGGCCATCTCCGGTACTGTTACTAGGCTGCTCTCTTTTCCCGAGCTCGGGAAAACCTCCTTGTTGCTCGCCTGCCGAAGTCCAGTGGTGCGTGTTCCATTTCCAACACCTTCAGCTTCATTTATATTGGTAACGAAAACGCGCACTCGAGCCAGGATGGGATCTGCCGAGGTCCAAAAAAAAAAACCCAGCCTGGAAAACCTCTCCAAAGGGAAAGCAAACACAAGAACCTACGGTGCTTGTATCCATCTGAAAGCGTCCTTTGAGCATTCCACTCATCTGTTTTCCCTCCCTTTCACTAGCTTAAAAAGAGGAAAGCGAAACGTAGCAGCGTTTTTGTCCTGCCACCTCCCGCCTAGCGAATTTGTCGTGATGCTAGATGGGATTTTTCAGTGCTTCAAGGGAATGTATTGCTGGTCTCTGGGGAACGCTAAGGAAACCCTGTCGTAGCAAAGGCATTTATCACTGCTGTGCTTAGTCTTACTTTATTACTCGTTGGTCTCATTCGCTTCTTGTTTAGTGCCCGCAGCCGCGTTTTGTTGTCAGCTAACGTGCCTTTGCGCGCCTTCGTGAGACGTTGCGGGTCTATTTAAACAACCTGCTATCGCCTCCTTTTTTCCTCAACATTTCAATTAATAAGTGCTCAGTGCTGTGCATGCCAAGTGCTGACAATGACAAACGGAGAACGCTATCATGCTTGCTCGAGTTTCTTGGAGACCTGTTTCTGGTAAAAGCTGGCTGATTATTTGCGCGTGCATTTTCACTTCTATTGGAACAAAAAGACCCAGTGACATTTCACAAAAGGCAGGTGGCAACAACAACAACAACATCATCATCAATAATTTTCCCCTTTTCGACTCAGAATTGCTTTTTTCCCCTTGTTGCGCACGAGCACAGGATGCAGCTTTTTTTTTTCCTTTAATATCCGCATTGTCCCACCATTTTAGAGCTGGTGCTTCACACGTGACGGCACGCGTAGACACCAGCCGAAGAAAGATGAAATGCTATCTGGAGCTGCAAGTGTGCCAGCAATAACCTTATATATATATATATATATATATATATATACGTGTTTTGTTTTAGAACTGCGGAAGCTGATTCTGTCCCCCTCTCTTTCTCTCTTTATTCCTTTATCAGCTGTTCTGCCTTTCAGTTCTTGTTTTCCCTTTCATTCTCTCTTCCTCTCCGCGCAGTCCAAATACCACGGGAGGATTTTGAATGTCGTTACGGCCAGTGTTTTGAGCGTCAGCAAAAGCTGTTTCTCTCGCTTCCACTTTTAATTAAATGAACTTCTCCTCCTCCCCCTCTCCGCCCTGCTTATTACCACAAGGGCTATTACAGTGAAAGAAAACATGAAAACAATCTGTATCTGCTTTTGTCTTCGTTTCTATCATGAAGAGGCCGTAACGTGTCCCAGTTGAAGGTACGACCAATAAATGACGATGGAGGCACGCATTTCGCCCGACGTGCCCGAGTTCTTTGATTTACCGTAATTTGTTTGCTTTACCTGCCTCGGAATTGAAGCGTCTGAAAGACGGTCTGCCTTCTCGAGCAGCGCGTACACACCGCCTGCATCCTTTAGCAATGAGAAAGGAGCTTACTCACGACTATCTTCTCAAAACTAAATGACCCAACACTCATTCACCCCTTGTGCGTTTTTCCTTTCGCTGAGTAATCATGGATCACGTTGGTAGCCGTGCGCAAGAAGGAAATGGGCATGCGCTTTCCGAAGACGCGTTTCCTCCTTTGACCGTGATGGCGCGGTAAAGTTTGTTTTGTTCTGCTCATCTGATTAAAGAAAGGAAGTGTAACAGCATGAACAACTAAAAAGTGAGGTCCTTTTCAGCACTCGGAAACCGATGGCAGATCATTCTTCTTCTCATCGTTCAGACCGTTGAGTCTTAGCAGCCCTTGGAAGTGTCGAGGTCGTTTACTGCTTAGTAGGTGTGCACCCGACTTGGTAAAGCTCTGCACGACTACAGAGGGAGTGAAGCAAACGTGTCCGACGAAGGCTTTGTCAGATAAACGAAAGCAAATGTGCGATGACATGATCATCCCTCATCTTCCTTCGACTGCAACACGATTTCCCTTCAACCTCTTTTTTTTTCTTTCTTTCTCAACTCTATTTTTTAATATTGCTGTACTGTTTTGTAAGTGCCGCTCAGGGGTGACTGCGCTACGTAGCGGTATCTTGAGTATGCCTTAGGGTAGAATACGCAGCGCGATTATGGCACGCTAGTTCTTTTCTCCACTGGGCACAACCCACGTTGCTAGGTTTCTACGCAAGTAGATACTGTAAATTACAGTTTTTTCAATGAAGTGTTCATTATTATTGCTATTATTATTGAGGGTGCGCCAGAATCCAACAACACCAGCTGCGCCAACAGCAAACACATATTTGCTGCAGCAGCTATCACGAAGTTCTACCTGGGCTTCGTGCCCGGCATCCCATCTGACATTACGCACTCACAAAATCATCGTGATTCTGCCAGGTGGTTGATTTCTGACTGCGATTTGAGTCATCCCGTATAGACTGGTCGGAGGTCTACTACTCGGTCTCTTTTCAGCTGTGCATCTTCGATCTTTCGTTTCTACAGCGTGCCTAGAATATCCTTCTAGGCCCAGGCCAAACAAGCGGTTCTCAAAAAGCTGCCTTCGTTGCTTTACACTCGACAAGAGAAAATGAAAGAAGAGACGCTACATCAATAGCAGCATTGTGTATCAGAACACTCCTTACTATAACTACATCTGACTGTAGTTGAAACAGCCAATGGCCGGTCTACTGTGTTCGCACACAAAGCAGACAGCCTACTTGAGGAACAGCAGCAACACTCAACACCGCATGTACAGCGTGGCTTCCCCGCGTGCAGATCTTCTTTCTTCTCACCACCGCCACCCCACACCCGCCCCTGCATTGCCGTTGCCTGTATGCCGTTTATACTGACTACCTTGAAGACCATCGAATCATCGTACGCGGAAAGGACGTCTATCTCCACGTGGTGATCTACTTGGGGGAGAAGGGGGAGGGACGTTAGCGCGCGACTCCTCATACGACGGTATCCAGTGCAACAGTAGAAACAGTTGCATCTGATGCGGCCGATTCTCGCTTACCATCACCACAACCGCGGCCACCACAACACTCTGTGTCGACAGCGACCTCTGCGTGGTCTTAAATGGGCATCCCAGTCGCCTTTTCAACAAGCGGAGATCTCCGTGACGATTAAAAAGAGCAGTCGCCAGATGCGGCTGCGACACCCCTGTCGACCTTCCACATGACCGCGCCGACATCGTCGTGGCAGCTGCCGTCCGTCGGCGGTTTGTTCTTTCATTTGGATCGACGCAGTCGGTTTCGGGTGTGGAGTTTGTGGTGTGCGCCCGGGCTGCGACGACAGGGAAACGTGCAGCGGCGCCCGCCTCACTGCTGGAGGATACAGACTACGATGATTACGATAACGGTAAAAATAGACACGGCAACGGGAGAAGCAGCATCAGCAGCGCTGACAGTGAAACACCACAATGGAAGCTCCGCAGGTGGCGCCTTTAACATCACTTCAAAGCGACTACGTCCGCTGCGAGAGGAGGAGGAGGCGGCGTGGCCGCTGTCAAATCAGGATAGAGGATCCAATAGGCGAAAAAAGAAAAGGAAACCGTAGCAGGGCGTTCCGAAAAGACAGGCCGGAACACTGCAGCGCTTGTCGCACCCGCTGCAGCTCAATGCGGAACGCCACGATAAAATGAAGAGGCGACAATAACGACATGGATGACGAAGAGAACCCAGTGGTGAAGCAGCCAGTGCAACCGTTGGTGATGGACCAGGGAATCGGCTACTTCTGCGTGCGGCTGGACTCGACGATGGTGGACTGTTCCAGCACGCAGCTCACGTGACCACAGAGGGCGAACAGGAAAAGAATTACAACGGGATCTCTAAATACTGCCGGGACAGGGACTGTCTTAGCGGATGCCAGCGCCGTTGGAACCACCTCCGCTTCTGCTGAAAAAAGACAGAGTCGCAAGCGCAGTAGCAGCAGCAACAACTGCGGCCCCAAATGCAGTATCGGAGGCACCGACGTACACGATGGTTTAACTAGGCATCCGCAACGAGCAGGGTGCGGCGGTACTGCATCTGCTTGAGTAGCCGGGCAGCCTTCTCTTCTTAACCGTCGCTTCAGCCGCCACGGTGCAGCGATGGCTCGACGCAAACGGCAGTGTCATCCACGCTGGAAGCGGCGTAGTGCAATCCGGGGAGGGACGACAACAACGAACAATAAAATGTGTTTTAATCACAATAGCGATGGCGCTACAGGCATTCCATTGGCGGGCGCTTCGATGGCAAATGAGGAAGAAGTTATTATGCGTCGTGTGGTCGGTGGGAAGGCCATCGTTGATGTGTACCTCAGTCACCAAGAAGAGGAGCTGCGCACCATCTTGGACTCAATGACAGTGCGTGAGATGCTGAACCGCGCACTGTAACGGCTGCCGAGTACCGACAAGAACAATGATACCATTTGTCTCCACGACTTCACAAGTGGAAACAAACTTACTGCGGCTGGACATTGGTAGTGCCCCGCCAACACTTCCGTTCAGGACAATAAAACTATAACAACGTCAGCAACAACAACAACAGAAAAGGCGTCCTTCACTCGAGTTCCAATCAACACCTCCTCGTCCACAAATCGTAACGTGGATCCCTCTACCTTCCCATGGTCGCCCGTGCTTGGCTTCACCTTTGTCCAGGCACACACTTCCATCTGCTGGACCCGGTCTTCGACCTGCAGGACGCATGCATCTATCTGGAGGCGACAAAGGGAGATTTAGAGCACGCTGTGCGTCACCTGAATTGTTGGGCCGTGGACATCAGTCGGGCTCGTGCTCACGTGCAGAGTGGCGAACAGTGAAGAAGCGGAGGATTGCCGAGCAGTACCGCGAAAAGGCTGCCTGCGCAGCTGCAGATGCGCAGACTAACGACCGCGAGAGCACCACCGGTGTGGAGAACGTGCCGTTTGGAAGTAGTCTATAGCAACAAATACAAAACTGAAAGAAGGGTGCAAAGCGAGGCAGCAAAGGTAAGAAAACAAAAGGGCAGTGCCGAGGTGCTGTCGAAGAGGATGGCTTGGAGGGCGTGGCAGGGGAGGAGGGCGACGATGCAGTGCTCTGTGTGACCATCAACACGCTGCTCAACAAGTACGGTGTTCGGGCAAACCGTCTGCTGTAGTTGTCCTACACCGCTGTCGCACTGCACGTGTGTATTGTGGAAACTACAAAAATGAACTGAGAGACGCGTTCCGCTGCCCTCTGTGCGTGGCCCAGTAAAGCCCTTGTGCGCTCGAAGTGCGTGGTGGTCCCGGCTCCAAGGGTGCTGTGGTGCCTGCAGCAGCGGCGCAAGTGGAGCTACGCTCAGTTGCTCGCCCGGTTAGTGCTGGAGCAAGTCGACCCACAAGCGGCAGCAACAACAGCCTTAACCCGTCGTTACGGTGTCCCGCTAAATGGAGCTTATGGGGTTGGTGTAGAATGAGCTTTCTGCAGTGTCGTTCGGCGCACGTACTAACGCCACAACGTCGTCGTCGAACTCCACTTAGGAAGTGAGCGGCAGCGTCGACGACATGGCGTCCATCGACGAGGCGACATGTAGTGAGACGATGGTAAAGCTAAGCATCAAGGACTTCTCGAATGACGGCACGACGTCTCGCCAGGCGGAGTTTTCTGCGGCATCAGCCGGCGCCCCTGGCATTCTCGCACGGGCCAAGATTGTTACAAACAACGAGAAGAACAATGTTACAAGTCCCACGTCAGCTGCCGGTGGTAACTCTGTGGGAGCAGCTGTGCTTTAACCCGGAGGGGAAAAAAACTGTTAATGATGCGGATCATTGTGTGTGTCTCTGAAGCCCTGCTGTCGCCGCTGTCCACGGCACTGCCGGCGCGAGTGCCATCGGCCTTGCCCTCGCCCACACATTTACCTTACGTGACGACTGCTGCGGATATGCCGATGACAAACTTAAGCTGCAATGGTGATGGTGAACTTACTGCTGGCGGCGTAGACAATAACGGCAACAGTATAACAAATACTGATGAGGCGCTTGTCGATGCTACAGTGGCAATCTGATAATGCTAATGTTGCCTCAGAATCACGGGGAAACACACAGGAAGCACAGTGCGGAGTTTTCAACCGTTGTGACTCCGTTACCGCTATTAAGTGTGCCGCCATTAGGCGTGCACTCCCACCACTCAACGAAAGACCTTTGTATGTGCCCGATGGAAATTAAAGCCATGCTGCAGCAACTGGCGTTGCAGCAAAGCCGCCGTGCCTGGCCGCCACTGCTGCCGCCTCACCCTCACTGCGGTGAATTAGCTTATCACCGGAACCTGACACGAACAGAAGTAGTAGTGGTGGTGGTAGAGAGGAGGGAGATGAAGGTACGCTAGTGTCGCTCTTCTTTCTTTGCCGTGGAGCTTCATCTTCCAAAGATGGGGTCAGCCGCTACGGTTTGCCTTTCGACTGGCTGTGTGTAGTGCTCTGTTTCTTCCTGGATTTCTCCGTAGTGCGACTGCGGCTTTGCAAGAATTTTAAGAGCACCGGCAATGAGTGCAGTTTTGATGTCAGACTTCGGCATTAGCAAATACGCTGACGATACACTACCGTGGCAGGTGGCGTGCAAAGGGTGAAGACCGCACTGTTGCGCACACAGTCGCTTTCGCACATGGCATGTTGCATCCCTAGCAAAACGCCCGTACTTGAAAAAGATCCATACTTCTTCCACCGCAACTGTAAGTACAGATCTCGCGGCACGACCTGCTGCGGCCGCAGCGGCTAATGGGCACGTTGTAAATAATATTCTCTTTCCCAAGGCGCCCATCGTCAACGATGATGTGCTTCCCGCGTCTGTTTCACCTCCATTCATCGTAGACATCCCAACTGCTTCTACTGCCACCACAGCAGCACTCGTCGAGTGAAGTGGACGTGGCACACCCGATATGAGTGAACTAGGTGAACACGCCTACACGCCAAGTGGTCCAGCCGGCGCAGTTGGCGGTACCCTCGGCACTGCACACGCAAATACGGCTCTGTCTAGCATGGTTTTGGGTGCCACGGCTGTCACTGCGTCCACCGCGTCCGCCACCGGCACACTGCCGTGGTCTGCCACTACGACACCTTTACACGAGGGCAACGCTGTTTCCGTAGTGGCGAACGCGCCTCCCTCGCGAAAGGCGCCGAGTGGGATGTGCTGTTGCCCACGGTGCCGACGGCACCGATTGGTAGGCTTGGGCTGCGGGTAAAGCAAGTTTTTCCTGGGTTTATTACAACTACGAGGACGACGGCAACGGCCCACGCGGGTGCTTCATGGGGTTCTAGTGTAGCCGGGCTTGTTGCAGGCCGTCCGTACTACGCCATAATGTCCTTTCTGTACTCTCCGGAAGTGATGTGTTGCCGCTGCTGCCAGCGCACATCCGTTGCCACCTGTTCTTCTCTTCCAAGCTCCCAGCTCCCCGTGTGATGTGTAGCCTGCAGGGCTATGCCACGCGTGTGAGCGACACTTCGGCTGACCAACTCTCTCCGTCTTCCAGAATGCAAGACTAGCTGCAACAACGGGACAGCATCCAGGAACAATACAGAAGACATCGCTACGCATTGCCGCTGACGAGCTAACGGTGCACCGGCGGTAGCGAGAGTGATGCGGCTGCGGTGTTGAGTGACTTCACCTGTGTGCTGGAAGCGTCTAGACCGTGCGTAAGACTGGTGCGGCGAGTTAGTACTGTGGAAGTGTCATCAACGCCAGCAACAGCAGCATCTACTGAGAAGCACGTGCTATCGGGAGCAAAAAGAGGAGCACGATGCATATCTAAAACGATGGATGTATCGCTGTCGTCCCCATCCGCACAACCAGGCTTCATTGACTCGTTTGGTTTTCACCACAGTATTTTCCTTTCTGCCGGTCACCACTGCTTTCTGCTCGTCCCTCTTCTTGCTTTTTTTTAAACGCCGACCGGCATGGCCAACAACCTAACATCCAGAGTTTGCATTTTACACCGGGGCACCCGCAGTGGGGTAGAGAAGCAGCTACAGGCTGTGGCTGGCAGTCGGACGACAACTCACGGCGAGGCCGCCATGCTCGTGGCACTGGCGTGGAACATTTCCTCCGAGCTACAACAGCAGTGGCTGCTAGTCCACCTGCGCTGTCTGCTTCAAGCGGTGCTGGTGCATTACGCGGTGACGGAAGGGGGTGTGAGGTAGGTCTTTGACCGCATGCGTCACTGCGCCATCCACAGCAACGTGATTGTGAGGATCAGCAGTAACGGCTCTCCGCCGGTCGGCGCAAAAAGTGGAGAGGACACGGAATATCACTATCACATCAGCAAGAGCGATAACAATGACGTTGCTGCTGCTGATGTCGAGACTCGCACGCGTGAGTTGGTGAGGGACACCACGACAGCTGCTGCTGCGGCAAGACTGCTGATACGGGCCAACTCCGGTTACGCCGCGGTCTCACCTCTCCTCCTATTTTGCAGACACAGACACCATCTGTAACGCCACCCTTTGAACCTTCACCGTATTCATTTGACGGAGCTGTGCATGCGAGAACGAACGCTCCTCAACTGCGACAGATATTGGGTGTACAAGCGTCAATACCAGTTGCCACTGCTAGTGCTAAAACACGGGCTGGCACTATTGTCTACGCCACACCGCTATCGCTGCCTCGCACGCAACTACGTGTGCGTCCACCGCCTCTAGTGATGCCAAATTAAACACAAATCTGCGAGGGACAAGCACACCGTTTCTACAGGATGACCCGGCACGGCGCCAATGAGAGGAAGCTCTTCATCCAGGAGGAGAAACGGATGAGCTTCTTTCTGAGATGCTGGCTCATCAACAACGAATGCGGCGAGGAGAAGAGATAAGTAGCGTGCAGTCTCCAGCATCACCGCCTACTACAAGGTCTGCAGCTGCACCCCGAAGACCGCAGCCACCACTGTCGGCTGCGTCTCAGTCGAACGGGTTTGGTGGAGTGTCACAATGGTACTGCCAAAGAGATGGTGAGAGTGAAGGAAGGATAGAGGAGAAGGATCGTGTGCTCCGTGAAGTAGAGCGTCTGGGTGCGCAGCGGGAGAGCAGCACGTTGCAGTAGCGTTACGCAGCGAGACGCCACAACAAATCCGATGGATGCCACGCACAGCTAAATAACACTACACCTTTGCCATCTTTGAATTTGAATGTGACGTCCTTGTCACTGCAGGATCCTTGTTTGCCATCTTCATCTGCCAAGGACGGCAGCGTTCCCCTCATGTCGACTTCCCATTCTAGTTGTGTTGCTCTAACGTGACACATGGTAATGCGCTACTAGGGCAGTAACTAGGGCGATTGCAGCTTCTCCCTACCCGCCGTGTACGTTATGAGTTTGCTTGCTGGCGCAGGGGGCGGCAGTACCCTGGTGTGCTTGACCGTCGAGGTTGAGGCTCCATGGGCGCAACCGGACTAGCAGTGTATCGTAGTGACGGTGGGGGTGCGGGATGCGTTGCCGTGTCAAGTGTTCGGCACCGTACTTATTCCTATTCAACTACTTCGAACATCTGCGAGTCCTGCATCGGTGGGGATATCGGACGATTTGAATCTTGATAAAAGTCGGCTCGATGAAGGGAGAGGATCAGCAGAGGATGGAGCAAGTAACTCTTTCCCAATGCCCGGGATACTGGGCGAGACCGTCACACACATCGGACCTGTGTGCCATGCTTTTTATAAATCTCAAGCAGGTAACCCATCGAAAACTTCATCTCCTCCCGAAATTATGCTCGACAGCTCTTTATGGATGTCTGCAGACGCGCTGCTGAGCACATTGGTGCCTACAGTAGGGGTAGTGGTGGTACTGACGACGTTGGTGCCCGGTCATCGCTGGGCCGCTTACTCCGTACATCTCCGGTGTGCATTTACTCGACTGACCTCGGTGCGTGCGGTCTGATGTCTTTTCGAGGCAGTGCTGGAAGAGGCACGAGCAGCAGGCAGCAACAGCGCCGGCGGCTTGACATATCGATGCTTCTCGCGAGAGTACGCAGATGCTCATCAGACGACGTGGGAGCGCGAGGTGCCGGTCGCGTGTGTAGCTGTCACAAATTGTCGCCGCAAGCAATACTACACAACACCGAAATACATGACTAGTAGCAGCAGTGACAGTGACGGCAATGAACACGACAATATTTAGGTTTAGGGCAATGCAAACCATCAATAGTTATGGCGTGAAAACCGCAGGCACGACGATGTACGGAGCACTCACAAGTGCTGTAGTCTCGCCATCATACAACACCGTAGCCTGCTGTGGTACCTGGAGCTGTCCTCCATCCCATGCAGCTGCCAGGCGGACGTGTATACCTTCACCGTCTACCAGGGCGACGAAGACGGTTTCAATGCCTGCATCGGGGAATGCCGGATGACAACTGCTGAATTGCTGCAGCGGAGACCGGGATGCAGCGAGGACGATTCTGCATGCAACGTGGCGCAGCTTCCTGCCACCTCACGGAGTCTGCAGTTTCCACTCTGCGCACGCAGCAATGGCTTTGCGACCGTTTATCGCAGCAACAACACCAGCGATGACCTCTGTGGATCTTTGCTGCTGGTGCAGTCCTTTTTGTCCACGTGACTGCCCGCCTCTACCTCTGCTGCTGCTGCTGTTGGTTCTGTCGTCACCTTTTCCACCTGATACGTCTACGTCGTTAATTCACGTCAGTCAAGGTGGTGTAGCATTTAGGCGCAGTATACCAGCTGCGCCGGCTTTCTCCTCCGCTGCGGTCGTCAGGCTGCAGCTGGACGCTTCCACGGCCCTTGCACTGGGGACGGCAATGACGTGGTCCACACGTGCACACAGATAAGCTTGCAGCGACGGTAGACTACCCATGTCACCAGCTCTGCCAGTCGTTATTGGTGCGCTTCCATCAACGGATGCCGGCGAAGGCCGATTTAATAACAATGGTGGGAGCGGTGGGGGCTGCCACGCACGCATTTCTACTACTGCAGGTGCATCCACAGTAGTCGACGGAAGTGGGAGTGGCAATGGCGCATTTCAATGATCGTTGAAGAGGTACTGCGGTGACGCCGCCTGTTATGCAGCGCGTGGGTAAAACGAATGGGTCTTCTACCTTTTCTGGTATTGCTACCCATTCGTTAGTAGTCGGCAGTTTGCTGCTGGGCTCTGCCGTACTGTAGACCGGCGCGGACGATGCTAAAGCAGTCAAACCAGTGTATTGTCTACTTCAAGCATAAGCAATCATCAGCAGCACTACAGCAGCGGAAGGAGAGACCACAACAGCCGCAACTGCGCGGCTGCGGGAGACAACGTAACGATGGGCAAGCTGTTCCCATCGTCGATTGTCACCCTATCTTCCCCACTCAGGCCACCATTCGCTATGCAAGCTGAACTATGGGTGCGCCACTCCGACTTGCCACCAAGCCGTTACCGCAACGCCACCACGTCTGCATTCACCGCCCGCAGTGAAGTGAAAGCCGCCAAAATATAAGAAGGCAGTCTTCGAGCAAGCGACGTTTTCCTCGGCAAGATCGCCGGGCACCTCGCAGGTTTCCCACCGTGCACTTCACCGTTACAAGATCTAATGTTTTTGACGGTACAACTGCGACCACGCCGTAATCCGCGCTACTGCGGCACCGACATCCACCGCACCAACCTCTCTGCCGTCGGGGTCGGTACTCTGTCCCTCTGCGCTGGAGTGTACCCAATTGGCGTCTACTAAGCTCGACAGTGTCACCGTGCCCAGCAGCATGGCAGGCAGGTACAGCTTACAATGGTAATGCAGGAGACGACGTCTTTGAGGCGGCCGGCGTGTATGCGGTGACGGTGAGGTGTGTATAGACAGGGCAGCGTTGTCATTCGCGTATATTGCCCGAACTGCAACGATCGCTTTCACAAGACATTTTAGCTGCCGCTGTACGCGGCGATGGAAGCGGTGGAAGTGCGCTTGCTGGATTGACCTACAAGATTCTTTGGATAGGACACGATGTGGTCGGCTGAACGGGGTGACGGGAACAATAACGGAGCCTCTCGTGGTAGCGGAGGGGTGCTTCACGGTGGAGGCAAACTATAGAGAAGCATCAGCTACAGCACACGGTGAAGTGGGAGGTCTAGTAGGCAGGTCCGGCGGGGGCTGTTCTCTTTCAGTTGCAAGACACCGCCGCTGGTGCGAACGGCGTGCTTAACACAGCATCTAGCGTACGGCGCTTCCGCGGCAATTGTAGCGGCAATGGCAGTGAGGAATAGAGGAGGTGTTGTGTCGCATGCCGTTGTGGCACTGGAGTTGCCATTCCTGCTGCTGCTGCGCTGAGGGGTGCACGTCTGCATAGAACACACACACACAAAGAGTTTTCAACAGTGGGGCAGATGTAAAGGCGCCTTCCGACACCCTCTTTGTGTGATCACTGCTGTACCCATTACCACCGCCTCCGTTGCCGTCTACGTCTTCCTACCTCTCACCAAAACGACTACAATAGACATGACGATCAACACGAAGTGACACACAACTATTACTTGATGCCAATCACTCCGCTGCGCTGAGTATATATATATATATATATATATGACACCGTCAAAGGATGCTGCTAATCAATGTTGCGAAAGGCGGCAACGAGATGGGAGGATCGTTGAGACCACCTTTTCTGCCAGAAAAAGAAAAAAACAAAAGTGAGGTGGGGCTTCAAAACGAAACGCAGCGTCCTGTGCAACGAGATGCCGAGATTTTTGCGCAGCAGCAGCCCTCTCGCCCGACTTTCCCGGCTACACCTGTCAACCCTGCACGGATGCAACAACCGCTAGTACTAAACGTGCTGCGGCTCACCGGGAAATGGATTTCATTTCTCGGCACCGGCAGTAGCACTGCACACGACGTCGTTGCGTTCTGTGCTGCACGGTGTCACCGCACGGCGCAGCAGAATCCACAGTTGTGGTTGACGGCAGAAGATGATGATGAGCGCATGCTGAACCTACTATAGTTTTCACTAGGAGGCGAGGTGGAGGGATTAAAGGAGGACAATTTTGTCGAACAAGGAATGCTCTCGTCAAGCTCCACGGTGTCCTGGCTGCCAAGCAGTTTGCCTCTCTTGTATTTTGTACGCAACGACGACAAGGTGCAATGTAGGACACTGAGGTGCGGTGAACAACGCAACAAGTCGCAGGAACGAGAGACAGAACACAAAGTCAGATTAGGCGCAAGCTGGTGTGGGTGCTTGGTAGAAAGAAAACACAGCTTCCGTTGAGACATTGGTGGGAGAGAGCGTCTGTGGGTTTGATTAGTCACCAGAAACGGTAGGAAGACCGTGCGCTTCAGGCACCAAGAAGCGGTGGGAAACGGATACTTCGGAGGCGTGCATCATCGCCACTTTGCTCTCTCGCGCATCACTGCCCATGTTCAAGTCCTACGCCTTCCCTGTGCGACACCAGTGCCAGCTACCGTGGCTAACAGACCACCGTCCTTTGCTCGAAGTGAAAGCAGATGTCGTACAGCACTTTACCTCATACTGAAAAGAAACCCTGCAAGATGTAGGTGGCGAATCTTCAGCGGCGTTGACTGAGGTAGATGGAGTATTGCTCTCATCCAACTTGTAGCTATCTGGCACGTCTTCCAATCCCTAGACATTCAAGTAAGTTGCCCATGGGCTGTGATGCAGCCTATAACTGAGCCCGCGCGCCCACGCCTTTGTGACACCTATCCTCTACAAGTAACGTCGCTGGCATATCAATGCGGCAGGTACAAGCACACGCTGCGAGTCTTTTTGCAAGCTCCGCCTACCGGTGATGGTGGTGGTGTGGCGAGGCTTTCATGTAGTGGAGCGTGTGTCTGGGGTAGAGAAGCGAGGAGGCAATCGCAGACTTGCTTACAATTACAGTGACCGTCTTCTCCATAGTTCTGCGTTGACAAAAGTGGAGCATTTCTTTGACAAGAACGGTTTGAGCTCGTTCACGGCTGTCTGTGCTACGGAAGTGCATGTCCACGGCACGGCAAGAGCTCTGTACGCAACGCCTTGTTTCCTCAGCCGGTGTCGAACACCTCACGGTGTGGCTGTGCTGCTACACTACTCTCATTTTACTTTTCTCACCCACGATGCCGTTGACAGCACAGAAAAGCAGAAAGCACCGACATGTACATCACCAACGTTAAGCGCACACTCTCCCTGATCGAAGGTATTGATGTCTGCTGCACATCACACGACATCCGCTGCCTTCTTTATTGCCCTCGTCGTTAGTTGTGGGGGAGGTGGTGGGTTGCTTGCCGGTGCTGCAACGTGGCAGTTTTCTACTCAACACGAATTCGTTGGAGGCACGGCGGGTGTGGGCTTGCGTGGCAGAGGGTTGTTCCACATGTAATAGACTGGATGTGTTGGGGGAGGGGAAACCCATGTAGGTGGACAGCAACACCACGGCGGACCTGTAGAAAAAGACGGGAGCGCTAAGGACAGCGGGGCTCGAGTCGTGCTCCATGTCTTTTCCAGCAGAGGAGTGACATTCACCTGCAAAGAAGTTGGGGAAGAAGCAATACCAGGTCTCTTTTTAACGGATATATGCCAGAGTCACGGTGGCGGTTAGCGGTGAAGGGAAGCTCGAAGCCGTTGGCCTCATTGAGAAAATTGATTCTGTTGTGATGCGAGAGAAAGCACTGCGATGGTTGAGTCTGTGTTTTTATGAGTTTTCATTTCCACCCCGTTATGCCAGTAAAAGTCAAATTGGCTAGTGTATAACTTATAACGGTAATGCGTGTGCCCGATGAATGCGCCTCCAGCATTAAGTTGAACGAGATTGTGTTTTGTAGGTGTAAGTGCGATTGCGCGTTTGCTTGGCGTGGTGCCAATGCACGTTTGGGTACGCTTGGCCCCCCCCCCCCTTGCAGCTTTTGTTGTAATGGCGTTCGTGCACACTGTGTAACGCAGAACTGTCTTTTGGTGCATCGCACTCTTTTTACTCTTGCGTTTCTCAACCACTCATTTAGCAGACAGTGCTCACAATTCGAAAACAACACGACGCTGATTCAATAAGAGACAGAGGTCTTATGAGGCGCCTGACAGTCGTCTGTCTCTCTTCTGTTTCCTCACGGCGTACGCAAAGCGTTTTCTAATGGCCGTCTTTAGAGCTATGGTCTTGTGTTTTTCCCCGAAAGCCCGGCGCTTACGTATTTGTGTCACGCTACATTCCTTTCTTGTTTGAAGCAAATCCGGGTTTCAGCATCTTTCAGTTTTCAGCCTTCGCATCTGCTTGAAATCACTGTTTCGTAGATTTATAGTGAATAGGGTTTTACCACCTGACATCATGCTGATCACCCGCACACACCCGCTCCTGGCGCTATGGGGGCAGAAGCTACGCGACTACATTCCTCCCTACTCACCGGCCGGCTTTGTTCGAGGACACGTGCTTATGCGCTACCCCGTCACCAATTCCGCAATCACCCATTGGACGCAAAAGAACAGACTCAACTCACTCGCTCAGCTGAGCACATACGTGAGCTCCGTTGAGTGGAAGCCGTCGTCGGCGCCAGTGGAGGCGGTGTGGAACGCCAACGACGCTCAGCCCTTTCACTCACTGACGCCTGCCAGCGCGGAGGATGTGCGGCTGTGCACCGAGTTCCTGATGCGGGTGGCGGATCACGAACGCAGCAAAGATGATCTCACGTCTTCTCCTTTTATCGCGAACGGGAAACATTACAGGGATGTCAGTTTTCAAGGTACACCCAATTCTTCTTCAGCATCGCCTCCAAATAAACCTCAGAGTGATCTACTCACAGACAGAATCAATGAAGGCGTCCGCGGTACTTTAAGTACACTGGCTGACGTTGTGTGTAGACACCTCAACCTCCTTGCTGGGGCAGAGTCTCTGCAGACCGGTGTGCCGCTGACTTTTCTTCTGCGGGAACTAGACGAGGCGGTGATGTACCTCCGCTGGAGTGAACAGACACGCAGCGCACAGGAAGCTCAAGCAGATAATTCAACATTTCAATCTAAAGAAACCTTGCTTAATAGCGGAGAACTGAATGCTGATAGCTTCACTGCAAGCTCTATCGTAGTGCCTGAAGCTACTAAAAATGTGAGTGCTTGCCAGAGCTCCGGGGCTGAGTTGGAGAGCGACTTAACTTTCGGTCACAAGCAAGGACTTGTCAAAGCGGAGTGGAAAGCTCTGCGCGATCAGTTTGAAAGTGAAGTTGCGTATCTTCAGCAGCAGCTGCGGCATTGCTGTGGAGATGTTCTCACTTCTTCACAAGTTCGAAACGGGCCGAGTTCTTTGATAGGTGCGGTGCCAGTTTCATCATCACCACCAGCGCTAAAATGCAGCGGTCGCGTTCAGCCAACTTTACCTACCTGCGAACTCCCTCTTATCACGGTTGCGACGTCTACGCACAACAGCTTGGCGTCCGCTTTAAAGGCAGCTGCGGTGGTGTGGGCGGTTGAAAGGACTCAGTCAAATCATCGGGTTGGTGCCCGGCAGGTACTGTGGCGTCCAGCACCGGAGACCGCGCTGGTCGCAGTGTGGCTCATAGTACTGTTGCGAAAGCACATTCAAATTCACACAACGCAGGCATTGGATGACAGTAGTGCGAATGTATGTGATTCCGTCATCAATGAACGTGCTCCCTCTTCGCAAACGCAGCCTGGCGGTACCGTTGCGGCGTCCATCACGAATACTGCAAATAGACCAATGGTGAGGGAAAAGGGAGCAAAGCGTTTGTTAGCTGAGGCATCCCCTGCTCTGCTCTTCAGCGTCCTCATCACTGGTGGGGATACAGAGCTGCACTTCATGAAGCCCTGGATCGCCGGGGTCACCGATGCACGACTGTGCTGTCATGGAGCGTATGACATCGAAGACGTGGGAACACCAAAAGAAGAGGAAGTGGCGGACAAGGGGATTAGTTCCGCAGTAAGAGCAGGGGTTAACGTACCCTTACTCTCTCCTGTACTGCTGTGTTACGGCTGCCCTTCAGCGCAAGTACGTCACTTCTGCAATTCTCTTACAACGCAGCTTCGTTCACAACTGCCCAAGCGGTGTGTCAGCGACATCTCTGTGTTGGAGTTGAGGACGGAGGTACTCACCACTGGGATCGTCGTCACCGGTGAGGCAGACACGTTGACAGCAAACAGATCAGCGCCGCATCTCTCAACGACACAGGAAGGAATGATAGAGGCGAAAAACATGATAGACCACGAAACGTTGACTGCTCTTTCAGGTGCCACAGCCGGAAAGCCAGTGTATGATTCAATAGAATCTACACACGAGAGCCAAGAAGAGGTCGCTCGACTGAATTGTGGAAAACTTGTGCATTCCCAAACGCGGCGGGGCACTGTGGCATCGCATTGCAGCGTTTTGTACTCCCTTTTTTCTCCCGATGAGCGCACTTCTTCACCTCCACTTGTCCGCCTTTCAAGTGCAGCATCTGTGGACGTACGCCTTGCGAACATAGCCAACGAGATCTTCCGCAGGAGTGTGCTGGAGCCGCCATTCGTCTGTGCATCAAAAGAGGCCTTTCACAACACCGCTGACCGTCCAGCAGTTCTCATCGCTACTGTGAATGGAAAACAAACTCCAGTATCCACAGCAGCCGTCCTTCTATCCCCCGCTTTTATACCGGGGTGGTGCAGCCTGTGCTTTACGCCGCGGCGAAACACTACTGCACTTCTGCGTCAACTCGCCCAACAACACTGGCGGGAACCTTGGTACATCGGCCACAGCCTTGATGCAACCGTCCGGCGAGGTCCTGCCCCATCGCTGACTCACATGCAACTGATGCGCGGCGCCCTGCAAAGCGCGACGAAAGGGCTTGATACGCACCAAATCACGGCAACTCTTTCAGAAGAGGGCGCTGACGATCTCCCCGCATCCGCTACGGATGATGCCTCGAGGAAAAAGCTGATGCGTTGGCGGCACGGCTGTGGTGGATTCACACTACCGTTAGCTGCAACCATGGGCAAAGGGTCGCCGTACATGCTGCCGTGCTTGCTGTTTGCCGACTTAGAGGCAGCCATGACAGAAGAAGAGAAGAACGAACTTTCAATTTACAGTACGAGAGCTTCAATGGGAAAACACGAGAGGGGATGTATAGGCAGCGTTGCTTCATCTACGTGCATTAGTGAAACACAACATGCATCACTCTGTCCATGGACGTCGACAATAGTTGCAAGTTCTCACGGCGCCACTGATCGTACTGGAACGAAGGACAGCGACACCTGCAATCTTGAGAGACGTGTAATCGACGCTGTCGTGCGTGCAACGCGACTAATTCAGAAAAATACGTCAGCAATCACAGAGCTTTACGACACGCCAGAGGTTGGTTATCGAGGCGTGGTTGGTGGCAACTTTCTCTTTCTGTGCCGCTACCCAGATGCAGTGGAGGGTGCTGTACTAGCAACAGTAATGCAAGACGCTGTTCCGAAGACTTCAGAAAATTCACCAGTGTGACGCTATTTTAACTTTGGAAGTTTCCACAAACTCGCTACGGTCTTTTCACACGAACAGCGACATTACATTCGCAATTGGGCAAAAACGGAGACGGGTACCACTGCTTCTTGTGGATTCGAGCGCATTTGTCGTGCTGCGGCTTTGCCACAACCGTTGAACTGCCCTCTTCCGGTACCGAAATCCACCAAAAAACAAGCAGATCAGAGAATGATCCCCAGACTTACATTGAAACACATGACCTCCGCTGTGAAACCATATCATAAATATGGTATTCCGTCCAACAGATTATTCACCTCTACAACCACAACGAGATATTTCCATTAACAACAGCTGGAACCAGAGCAATGCAACTTCCAGAACACCACACCATTTACTAGCTCAATAAAACAGGAGTATCTGACTAATCCCTCATGCGCATCGATGTCTCTACACCTCCCGCCCTCTGCAACCTGAATTTTCGTATGTTCGTTCTACTAATGCACCATTTTGGACTCACTTTGGCGCCAACTGCGATTGCGGCGCTGTCTCCGCACACACAACCTATTTCACTCCTCTTAGACTTCCCCGCCTCCAGCGGACTTCGAGTTCACCGTTAAGCATACAAGCAAACGCTCTCTCTCTGGCACCTTGTCGAGTTCTGTACAAGAATCCTTAAAGGTTTCACTCGCCACCGCCCCCCGCCGCTCTCTGCAGTCGTCGCCGTGAAGAAATGGCGTCCAACACATCAGCCAACTTGGCAAAGCGGTGGGTGATTCTGGCGTTGGTGGTGGGCCTTGCGTGCGCTGTGGTCTGCGTGACCGCGGACGGCGCCACCGCGACCACGACCACCACGGAGGAGCCCACCACCACGACCACGACCACCACGGAGGAGCCCACCACGACCACGACCACCACGGAGGAGCCCACCACCACCACGACCACGACCACCACGGAGGAGCCCACCACGACCACGACCACCACGGAGGAGCCCACCACGACCACGACCACCACGGAGGAGCCCACCACCACCACGACCACGACCACCACGGAGGAGCCCACCACGACCACGACCACCACGGAGGAGCCCACCACGACCACGACCACCACGGAGGAGCCCACCACGACCACGACCACCACGGAGGAGCCCACCACGACCACGACCACCACGGAGGAGCCCACCACGACCACGACCACCACGGAGGAGCCCACCACGACCACGACCACCACGGAGGAGCCCACCACCACCACGACCACGACCACCACGGAGGAGCCCACCACGACCACGACCACCACGGAGGAGCCCACCACGACCACGACCACCACGGAGGAGCCCACCACGACC
>OESE01000160.1:0-79630 GCA_900240875.1 Crithidia expoeki
AGCGGCATCCCGCTTGCCGTGCCCCTGCAGTCGAGAGAACGCTGCCCTGCAGTTGTGAAAGACGACTATGCGGACACAAAGCTGCCGCACGGGACCGCCGCAGCGCTGCACGCCGTCCCGCATGCAGTCAGTCGCTGAGGTGACTGTGACCTGCAGTGGCTTCACTCGCAGTCGCAATCCAGCGGCAGGGAATGTGAGCGCACCGCCACGTGCGCTATCTGCGCCAGCCACCGGCGGCAGCAGGACACCGGACCGGCCCACCACAACGAAACCGCAAGTTTCGGTGGCCTCAACACCTCATGTGTAGACTCAAGCATGACAACGCAGCAAGCGATTTACCATACGCGCTCAAAAGCAGTTCCTGCTACCTTGCTATCCCCTTGCCAGCACCTCCACGTTCAGTCGAAACGATGGTCACACGGCACTCAGCATACCGAAAATCCCCAGAAGGCCACTCAAATCAACGAAGCCCACCACCTGCGCAACGGCATCCGAATGTACACGCTACCACATCCTGCGAACGCTGCACCCATTGGCATAGGCGGATAGCACCGCATCGCAATCTGCAACGTGGCTCCGAAAGCCCACCGCGTGGAGGTCGACATGGGGCTTCTGCCGTTCTCTAACGTGGCGAGGTTTTTCTTGTTGTCTCGTGCATCAAAGGCCGTAAATTCCAAGTGGAAAAAGACCCAGATTTCAGCGGCACGAAGAGAGAACGCAATCGTGCGGCAACCAGCATGGTGGAGAGGGTGAAAAGGAAATCCCCAATGGTGTCTTCAAAGGCGGCAACGAAAATGACTGGTAGAGAGCATCCCCGTGGAGACTACGTAACTGCCTCTGACGTCTCCACGATCACATGGAAGGCGGGTTGAACAGAAAAGAGAAAGGCGCAGTGAAAGTCAAAGAGAGGCGCTGAAGACCCCAAAGGAGGGAACCTGCAACCTCTGTGAACCTTCAGGGTTACCGCTGTTGGAGGCCTCAAAGACTTCTACACGTCAACAAAACACTCACACCGCCAGAGCACGTTCGAGAAGAACAGTGGAGGGGAGCAGAAACTTGCCGTGCAGTTAGCACTCGTGTTTCCCCCTTTCACTGGGAAGCAGCAGCAGCCCCGGCTCCAGGCAGGCAGGAACACGCAATAGTAGAAGCGGCAGGTATATTCGATCCCCTTGTGCAACCTGAAAAGTAGAGCTACACTAGAGACGTGGTGTCCGCACGAGAGCAAGACAGAGGAAAAGAAAAAAACGTTGGGTGACGGAGCTGCACTCGTGGAAAGAACAAGGAGATTGCAGCGCACGCAGTGAGCCTCACAAATATGATTAGCAGCAAAGTCAAAGACACGTGAAATAGGCCTCGTTTGCGACCTGATTCAACGGTGCGAGACACTGCAGCAACAATCGGTAAACACACTCGAGCATGGAGTTATAATAATAGTAAGCTGCAACCGGCGAAAGCGCGAGAGAAACACGGCAGCAGAAGCACACATTGCGCCTATTACATAGAATAGCTGCAACTCCGTTGCACGCCTGTGAATGGTTGCAGTGGTTTTCGTTGAGAGCGAGGTGGTAGCACTTTAGAACTACGGCCGAAGAGTGGCTGAAGAGACTCGATCCTCAGCCTTACGGCCCGCCGTGTCAACCAGTCTCGTGCTGATTGAGACTGCAAGATCACTTACGTCGTTCAGCGAGGTGTTGCCCCTCATTTCAACCCCACGAGCACTGGGCAGCTGTCTAGACCGCCGGGCATGCGCAGTTCACAGCTGACGGCGGCAGTTACCTCCAGGAAAGATCAGTTAGCGATGCCACGGAGATCGCGCAGCGCACTCACGTGATACCTCTTTCGCTTTTGCAGTGAAAGTGTCCGGCACCACCGGCACGCCGTAGAGCACGTTCCCCAGCGGCATTTGTCTCGGGACCCAGCACGCCAGCAAGGCTGAAGGCGCTTCCAAATTGCGCCCTTCCGTAGACGTCAACTTCGCAACACACCAAAGAAAAAAAGAACGCAAGGACTACCGCGGCGAAACTCCTCGCAGTAGTTTGCGCCAAGCTTCACAGGGCACGGCGTGTCCGTGAGAAGGCTAAGGCTGGTTGAATCGCTGCATTTGTTTGCATGCAGTTCGCTACACAACGGGCGGCTCGCGAGATCAGCTGACGAATCCATTCCACAAAGACTTGCCTTGTTAAGCGGCGCAGGTGCTTCGCTCCTACCAACGCGGGGATCTCCCTCAGATCTCACAACCGTAGACAGTCACGTCGCCGATGAGTATCTACGCTGCCACGCATGGAACTTGACCCAACGCAGCGGCTGTGCCCGCCCTCTTATCAACCGTCCCACGCCCAATAAATAGCGTTGTTGACTTGCACAAACCTGAAAGTGCACAAAAGAGCGTGCCGCACTGCCCACTACACAGCGGCACTAGGTGGCGCACACACATCGGGCGTGCAGAGGTGCGTGAACACTCCGCTCGGGTACGCGACTCTGTCGATCACCGTTGTTTAGCAGTGTCAACCCTTCGCTGCGGGGGTGTTGCCCACCATGAGAACCAGCGGCAGAGCGCACCGTCCGGTTCTCCACACCAAATGTGCAACCGTTGCTGGTTTTTGCCTCGTCAATCCCACGGGGAATTCAATACAAGCCATCAAGGAGTGGTTTCTCACTTGGACGCTTCCGTGTTTGTCCACGTCGCCCCGCTTGTCTGCCAGCGTATCCGCGTTCGGCCGCATCTGCGGACACACGGCGGTCAGCAGTCAGAAGATACTGCTGCAGGAAAACAAAGCCCATCATCTTGGTGGTTTCTTCCGATTACAAGTGTGTTACTGCTGTGTTCACGCCGCCGACCGCACTATCCGAGAAAACAAGGCACAGAAGCTAGCTGCGTGACTCTGACAAGTTGTGTGATTGGTGGTCGTTGTATTGCGGCGTTGAAGCACTCCGCTTAGAGGCTTTTTACCAGCTCTTTGTTTCCTTGCCCCTGTAGATCCAAAAGGTGTATTTTCTAGTAGAAACGGGTTGTGCCGCTACGGGAGAGAAGACCACAAGTATGTACGCCGGCCTCTGTGCTTCTTGCGCAGCAGCAACGCACTTATGAAACAAGAGCTCCCTGTTTTAAGCAAGGCAGTGCGGCGCACCCTCATCGCTTTTAAGACGTGGCGAAGGGGCAGTCTTATATAGGAACGTGTGCACTGTAGATGGAAAAGTGGTGCAACGGCTAATGTCGCGGCGTAGCGACGAACCAGTCTACAGGCACTAACGCACATGTATTACTTCTTCGTGTACCGCAAAGCGAAAGTTAATGCAGCGCTGCCACTCTGAGACCGCCGCGTTTCGCTTATTCGAGACTTCGTTTTACTCAGTGTGAAGCAGCGTTGCTTCCCCAAAGAAACAAGAAATGCACCGCGTAACGATGTGCTCGTTGCCGCCACTCAACCTCCGGACAGGTTCCAGCTTCACGAAACGCTGCGCAGCCACTGCTTCACGCTGTTCGTGAAATGGATGGCGATAAAAACGCGGCTCAAGACGCAACTGTCGTAGTACTTCCGTGGCAACTGTTCAGCTTTGCTGCCCGTTGTAGCACTATGGACATATTCGGTGGATGAACGTGTGCTGCAATGCTACGGGTGCTACATCGTACACACTCAACCAGTCGACGTATCGTGCTACCTTCAGTTTCTTTGAAGCGCCAATCCGCCAACGAACGGTTACGCAGACACAGGTTTGTCAGCCCTGCTGCTCAACAGCCAGTTCACCGAACAGCACACAAGTGGAGTCCGCCATCACGCCTCGCAGAAGGGCAGTAGGTGAAAGACCGCAACTACTTCAGTCCAGAAGACGGCCGCAATCGTTCCGTCGCAGCAATGTGTGAAGATCAACGCCCCTCTGTGCTACACGTGGTGAGTGCAGCTGGTGCCCGAAGACGCAACAATGTGTACTGTTTTCCTTCCAAGACGTACACAACGCAATGCGCTTTCAGTGAGCTTGCTAGCACAGTTACCCATCGCTTTCAAATCGGAGGTGCCGCCGTCACACGGCGTTACCCATCACCGCAACTTTCCACTGAAATGTAAATTAAAAACCCACGGCGTTACGCAAAAGAGCTGCATCGCAAGACACGTGATAAGCAAAGCCTTTCACCAGAGGAGTGTGTGTGTCGCCTGATGGAACAGCACTTTCTACAGCGGATGTGGGCTCAACAAGTCGAGCAGAGCAAGGACGCACGGCTCATTAAAAACTCGAAGATACTGGTCACAATAGTGCTCGTGGCATTGCTGCTGGCGGTGTGATACGTTGCATCGTTTTCGCGTGCAGCACCGTCGTTTGAGGGGGTCCTCGCCAACTGAATGGCACTCCTGAAAACGCACGGATATATAGCGTGTGGTAAGTCCACCCTCATTGTTGGGCTACTAAAAGTGTTTTAGCTCTTTGCTTTACGCTTGACTGACGCGTCAGCAATCAGAGAGCCGGTTGGCTGCCAGTGTTAATTTGCAGCGTTGCGCTGTGCCTTGCAAATGAGAAGCTTGATGGCGTCACATGAAGATGGCTCCCTCACCACAGAACGGTGCTGTCCGTTGCCTTTCATAGACTTCGCCAGTGCACTCACAAGGGTTTTCTTTTAGTTGTTCCCAGGTGCCACTCCGCTTTTCAGCCCTCCTTTACCGAACAGGGAACTGGCGTTTACGCTTTTGAACGCAGCAGAGTTGAATCACGTAGGAAGCAGTGACCGAAAGATGGCGCAACACTCTTGGCACGCTTCACACACTTCACATGCCACTGACAACGCAGTTCGCCGTTGATGAAATGCATATTGAATGCGATGGGGAGAGGAGCAAGGCACCCTTTTCCCACTGAGCCACAAAAAGATGTGAAAGTGCGCGTAACCTGGAGAAGCCTGCGTAGGGCACACCACCTTCGCAAGCGTGAAAAATCCCAAAGTAACGAAGAGCGACGTCACACACAACTGCAGATCTCAAGTAAACGGTCAAAAACCACTCCACGGCGTGTTTTCTGTTTGCTCGATCACTCGGGCCTTTACATTCACTGTGGTGTTTGTTGACGCGGCACTTCATGTGTGCTGGCCCCCTGCACAAAAATGGAGCAGCACGAGTAAAAGGCAAACGTGATGGCAGTTAGATTGTTCTTCCACTCAGAAGTTGCCTTGTGGCGTGCGTCAACATACTGCCTTCCGCAGCTTCAGAGAACCATACACGTGCAGCCGTCGCAGCGACGCAAGAATTCCGGAAGGCTTTTGAAAGGTGCGCGTTGTCCTGTTCACCCATGTGCCGCGACCAGCAGCAAGAAGGTGTTGCTTCTACGAGCCCCCACACTCAACTCGTGAGGCCACGACTGCCGAGCCACTCGAGGCGATACGCAAAACGCTCGGAGCACAACCAGAACATCGCGTAACAACTGTTCACAAGAGCAGAAAAGTAAAACCCATCAAAGCGTCGTACCAGCTCAGGTGCCACGTCAGCGTCGATTACGCGCACAGGGCGTTTAAAGGCTGCGCGTCCACTCCCCCATCAAAGTTTCCTGCCGCAACGCTTTCTCGCTGGCACGACCTCATGTGTTCACTGGAAAACAAGCCTGTGTTACTCAACTTCACACGAAGACGGCCACACCAGTGCCCAGCCACTCCGCAATGAAGTCTTGTAGCGATGAATGCTCGCAATCGTGAGCTCAGCGTTGTACGGTGTGCGCGGTGCCTGTGCTACCATCTCACACACAACAGCATTTGTTCGTTATCACTGTGGTGTGTGTGGCCGTCATCGCAGCGGCTGAAGTGCTTTCTCGTTGTCTTGTCGTTCGTTCGCTCATTCCATCACGCTAAGCTCGCACTCCGCTCCGTTGCTCGCGCGTGACTTTACTGCGTGCGACTCGCATGCTGACTGCTTGCAGAGCAGTGGTGTGGAAACGTTGTTATGGACATTTTAAATGTACGGAATGTCTCGCGCACACTCTTTACCAGCATGTGCCCTGCGTGTTGATTCGCGCAGCTTGCACAAGAAAACAGACCCTCTTGGCCAGTGCAGCAGCGAGATGCCAACCACGGCAGGCGAGTTGAGACCTGTCTAAGTCCCTCCAAAACGCCGCTTGTGTTTTAAAAGCTGCGGAGAACACTTTCAGTACTCACCAGTGCTTCCGGCCGTTCGTCAACTTCGCGGAGGTCCACTGCCGCGATCAGTGAGATAGCTGCAGCCTCCGGTTTCCCTTCCACCAGAGAAAAAACCAGCCACACTGCCTGTGTTGACGCAACGAGCCTGTGTTTCGTTGCGTGTGCACCACTCAAGCGCGTTCACCGCAGAATGTACGTATTTAAAAGGAACACAGCACCGCACGCGCTTCCACCACAGAAGTGAACGGAGGTTCTTGATGAATCCGTCCGCTTCACACTTGTTCCAGCGAACGCGCGGTGGCAACCACAGTTTCCATCGCAGAGAGCTTCTTCACTTGCCGGTTCCACGAGGACTGTTTTTGTTTTTCTCCCTGAGAGGTGTGTTTGAGTGAACACGTTGAAAGCAAAACTGCTCGTTTAACGAAGAGGGCCAAAAGCGGGGCACTCGTGTATGCTCACAAGGTCTAGAACCACATTCATGTTATCTATCGCGGTGGGTGATGACACCTGCCCCAGGCGCCAGCGGTTCTTGAGTACGTTTAGTTGAGGATGTTTTTTGTACTGCACTGAAGACACGGCAAAAAGAAACAGCGTGTGAAGCGACAACGATCGAACGGGGAAAGCAGCTATCCAATAGAAGTTGCTACGAGGAAGAAAACTAAGAAGGTCCACTACGACGTTTTGTGAAGTAGCAGAAATTGAAGCTGAGGGACGCCACCTTGTCAGTAGCACAGACTGACCACTCATCAGAACAACAGACTCTGGTCTTCACCGCCTTTGGAAAAGAGGCGTATTCGTAATAACATGTAACGCACTTGAAATGGTTATTAAATGCGGCTGTTGCGAGTGTGCAGCGTCACTTGCTGCAGCTGCACCTGGGAGGTCCAAGTTCTATAGCCTTTCGGCAATCTGCAGCACCAAGATGTCAGCCACCTCGGTGCTCTATACGTTGAGACGGTGGATCTCAGGCATGCACTTCGCCAACGGGGAGAAGTCGAACACTTTGGTCTCGCTCGACTTCAACATTTCCAGCCTATCAGCTGCGTGCAAGACGGAGACGTCGCGCACTCCGGTCTTCTGCAAAATCAACTGTGTGGGTGTAGGCATGCATCTGGCCAAAAGAACGACGTCAGTCACCTTGGCGTTGCTGAGTCTCCATATCTCCCTACTCGCGGCGGTGCAGGGTACGGAGATGTGGAGTCAGCGGTGCTCTTTGAAGCATCAGCTGCAGGACCGAGAACGCGGCCTCATCGCGTAAATGTCGTATGCTCTCGTGCCGCTGGGGTCCAAGAACCTTCGTTGCTCGGCGGTGCGCAGGGCAGAGATGCCGCCGATCGCGCTGCAACCGCGGAGATCCAGTCCCCTCATGTATGGAGGGGCTAGCTGCCGAACGGAGGAATTGCTGTCGGTGCTGCTACCTCTCATAAGTGTCGCTTACAGCTTGCGTGGATTGCCGAAGTGTACCCACCGCGTGAGACCACGTAGTCTTGTGCAACTTCGTGGGCCTGCCGTATCGGAAGCACTCAAGGCAGGAGGGGAGGGGGGGAACCGATGTCGTCGGTCGCGGTGTGTGTTAATTTTAACCTCTTCCGATGCACCAAGCTGGACATACCTGCAACGCTCTTCGATGCAGTGCATCACTTGTCGTTGAGCGCCTACAGGTGCAGACAGTTGGTAACGCCCGCGAGACTGCTGCTGCTGCCTGCGTAAGAAGCGTCCAGGATCCGCAATTCACTCAAAACGAACAACCCACCGAAACCGGCCTTCACGTCACAACTGCGGATGCGCAGTTCTAGCAGTTGCGAGCAGGCCCACAGAGCGGCAAGGCTACGTGCGGCGGTGTTGAAGATGCCCAGGGACGTGTGGTCCGGGAAGCACTCAACCCGTCGCACGTCAGAGAAAGCGGAGCAGCCGCAGATGTCCGGAATGTCGAGAAATACAGTCTTCTCTACAACGCTGAGATCTGATACGTTGGTGCCTGGAGCGAGAAATTGCCCTTGCTCGTGCGCGTCGCTGCTTGTGATGCGGGTAGCGAATCGAGTACGTCGGCGGATTTTGACCGAGCCCAGCTCCCGATGGCCGTCTGGCGATGCTGCCCTCTCGTCTTGCATAAGTGGAAACACCAGCACACCTACGTTAGGACAGTCAAAGAAACGAGGGACGCGCAGAAATCGCCACTTCTGTGTCTCTTCCGCGCTGTCGTTCTGCAGTAGATGAAAGTGTGAGTCTTGTGAGAGACGGAGAGTGTCGATACGCGCAAAGGACGGAAGTGCCGTGCACCCGACCAGCTGCAGCTCTCCCGACTTTGAAAGCTCTTCGAGATTGCCGAAGCCCTCAATCCACTCACCCACGATTGAAGAAGGAAAAAAAGCCCTGCAATTTGTATGCGCTTTCAACTCTATAGCGGCTTTGTACACGATGGGTCATCTATACGTGGTACTGCGTTGCTCTCGAAGACGGCTCTCTGGTGCCGCGTTCTCAGATATCGACTTGAGTTCAACGTGGAAGCCAGCAAGTTGGAAGTCAAGGTTCTCCCGATCCGTACATCGGGCCAGCGGGTACTTTGCAGTCTCCTCTGTGAGCGTCGGAAATGAACTCTCCACGTACTGCAACCCGTTTTGTTGAAAATGACAACCGCAATGCTGCGCCGAACCGTTTGACTAAAGCTCGAAGTGCCTTCTCAGGGGTCATTTGGATGCCGGAGGACAGGACACAGCTTGTCGTTTTCGTCTTGCAGCTTCGGTAAGCAGTTCTTGCACACCCCAAGGCAACGAAGTCCTTCCACCACACTGTGCAGTAAGTTGCAACAGATAAAACTGCTAAAACCGCGAGGCAGCCGGTTCCAAGACCTTTTGGGTAAATACCGTCGGGAATGACCATTTTCGGGATAGTTAAGCGTGTGTGGGCGGGCGCAGCGTGGTGTATATGTTGCAATACTCGCATCAAAGAGACAGTTTTTGAGTGGGTACTTCGTTTCGACCAAAACAAGGAAAACACGCCAAATCCTACTCGTGGCACCTCGGCCATCGTGTGCTGCGCTGTAGCTGAATCTCAATTCAGCACTTTAAAACGTCTCCATTGGTACTGGACCCTATGCAGAGGAGACAGCATCACTGTGTCAGCCCTGTTTCTGCGACGCCAATGGTCCACAGCACCTTGAGTCCTGTTAGAAAGAGAAAAAGAAACTGCTAGTGGGCCTGCGGTATCAGCAGCAGGCGAAGCGTCTCCTGGTCAAGCGGCTGCTTCACATGCGACATGCGAACGTTCGTGAATTACCAAAGTTGCTTTGGAACGCGCACGGGTACTCATCCGCCAATTTCACCATTGCTGGCCGCGAGTGTGTGTTGACAGATGTCTGCTCCAGAGGACTTGCAGCCTATTCAGATAAGTCCATCTCTTGGAAGTTGCAGACCCGCACTCAACTCTTCTTGAGGTAACGAACTAACCCTGGCCTTATGAGATGAGACAACTCATCGCAGTTACACTTAGCACGTGTTGAAGTAACTAGAATTCTACTCCGAACAACCGCAGTGCGGCAAGGAAACGGCTTTGGCAGTCCAAGCAATGGGATCTGTAACGCGTAGACACAAGTTTCCGTGGGCTGGTTCATACGTACGCGTTACTGCAAGTCCCTCCACCTTGGGGCCGACCCGAATCCGTCCGCCGCGCCAATGGCCCCGCACCCTAACTCCGTAGGCTGCAGGCACTTGGCCTCCTCACTTAATGGGTAGTAGACTCTAAAGCCGCGGTGAGATGGCCGGCATTCTCAGACTCAGGAAAGAACATTAAAAAAATGGAAAAGCCTTTCTTTGCTAGGATTGTCAGGGAAACAGAAATAACCTTATGAGGCTTGAGCAGAAAAATGGGGGAAAAAAATGAAAGGCATAGAGTCGCTGTTCCTGTTTGTTTTGCAGGGTGTTACATATTTTAACGGGAAAAAGAGGTTCACTGACAAAAACCAAAGAAGTCTAATGCGCCCACAAACACTACCGCAAGATTTAAACAAACAAGAGGAGAAATAGAAGAACACTACAAAGGAGGAATGGACTCCAGAGAGGGAACCCCTTTCCGCATATTCGTCGTCAAATCCGATAGAGGTTCCTCACTACACATTGATGGAAGGTACAGAGTAATAACTCAGTCCCCGCATCCACACACTGTTGTGGACTTGCGGTTGCTACCGTTCCTCGTGCCATTCGAGTGCGACCAGCCAGCGGACGAATCGTGGCGGCCCATGTGGGCCTTTTCCGTGTCAGCCTCGTTCACAACCACTTTTTTCAGCTTCACGGACCTCGCCAGCTGAGAGATGCATCTGCCACCACGCTCGTAACTTACGTCGATGACCTTGAGGCGGGGACGTGAGTAGAGCCCAAGGTGCCATGCACCCAACTTCAGGGCGCGACAATGACGCACAGGCGCGGCGCGTTGGACAGCTTCATGGAGTTGCACAGAATACGGTAACTGGTAAAGTCAACGTTGCGTGAGTGTGCCCACGTGCCGAGTAGAATTATGTTCTCCACACCGCTGCGCGGCACATTCATCACGCGGAGCCGCGGTGATACCGCGAACGTAAGCAGGTCGGGAATTTCACGCGCATTGCTGAAGTCGACCGATTCAGGAACGGAACTCGTGGCGAATCCAGCCATATTTTCCACTGCTCTGCTGTTTACTGTGGTGATGTGCAGCCGTTCTGTACCAACACGGTGCAACAGGTCATCAATGGGCGGTATTCACGGAGATCAACAGGGTGGAGCATCTCGCAGGCGCCGAGACCTGCAACATCCTCGAACGCGCTCTGCTGCGCCACCACCGTCTTGATGTGCGGTGCACCGGCGGAAAGTATCAAGTCCTGCAGTACGTAGCAGTCTGAAGTCTACCGAACAGTGCTGCATGGAGGTGACTAGTCCACTGATACGCAGCGTAATCCCGTTCGTCATTATTATCATCTTTTGCGCACCCACAAAAATCCAGACGTCCTCCCGCAATCGGCAGTCGGAAAAATTGACGCGCCCAATGCGACGGCACGTGCCGAGGCTGCTGATGACCATCATGTCGCTAATGGAGACACTCAGCACGAGCAGCTGCCAGTGAAGCAGCGAGGTGGAGATCCAGCTACACGTGTCTGTGTTACCCTTCCTCGTGAGTGGGAGGTGGCGCTTGTACATCCACCACGTCCCACGGTGTCGCCCTTGCAACCCGCGTAGAAGTTCTCTTTTTTCCGAAGCTCGTACATCACCGAGGCGTCACCGAGACGCACGCGAAAGTATTGCTGTGATATCCGCCCTCCGATAAGTTCAGTGTAGAGGGGAGTTTGCGAGCTGGCCATCGTGAAGTTGTACGGCGACAGACCGTTGCGGTAGCTGAAGATTTGTGTCGTAACACGTGCCCGCAACGACTCAAGAAGTCGTCGTCCTCGGTTGTGGTTATCGCGGTAGCTGCCATCTTTCGACAATGTCGGGTATACCCGCTAGTCCTTCGACACTGTGACGTCCCTGTTGCGAAGACTTTCTCAAGCCATACATATGATAAATCAAATGCCAAACGCAGCCTCTGGGATAGGCTAGATGTAGCTAATGCTCTATTTTTTTTATTTTTCGTTGCCGTTGTTTTTACTTCCGCCGTTGAAGCGATACTGTAGCCGTTAAAATGATGTTTTGCTTAGTATGAGTACGCGAATGGATTGAATAGGCGGTAGAAGCGATACAAATCACCGAGACAACAATAATAAGAGAAAAACGCGTAGAGGGTAGAGAAAAATTGAGTGTTGCGTGGCTTTTCCTAGTTTATCACTATATATTCACAGCCAGAGCTATCTTTCCAGTTGGTAAAATTCCGTGGTATATGTTTTGCCAGACAAGACAACCGCCATCACACCACTAAGTGTTTCGAAGCTAGCTAACGAGAAGCGCCCATAGCTATCAAATCAACAATAGATCCTTTATTAGCGAAAAACACAGGCAGACTGTAAAACTATGCCGCAACAGATGTGATGTAATGTCGCACTCTGTCCCGAGTTGCCTTATTTTTTGGGGGGAGGGTGAAAGAGAAAGAGGAGGAGCATGCTTCAGCAAGATGCCATCTTAACGACAGTGGAAAGGGAAAAAAATGAGGAAACAAATTGGCTGCAACACAGTTTATGGAAATAGCGTAACACTAACGAAGAACACCGATATCTGAATAAACCGTGGATAAGCACTAGGCTGCTCCAAAACGTGTCTTGACTAGTATTACAAGACCTTTTCTGCTTAAGTGTCGTAGTGGAACTTTTCCATTCGAGGAGCATCCTCAAATTATTCGAGACCACAATGGTTACGCAGTCACTGACCTCCAAACCCTCAAGGCACTGCGCGTTCAGTAGAAGGGGATTGAGGCTGCAAGCGGATATTTTAGTGACCTTTACTTCTCTGAGGGAGGTGGCAATGAACGACGCGGTGATGTCGGCAAGGTTGATAAAACTTTCGGCATCTGCTGCTTCGAGTGCTGTCGCCGACGCACTCAGAGCGTCGAGCGTTCTCTGCCATCGTAAAACAAAGATACACACTCCGCAAGTGTTGGGCATTAAACAGCGCAGAAAGATCTCTAAGGCTGGGGCGCCTACTAACGCCCAGCTTCTCCGTTGGGGAAGCCATGGTTCGCACCGCATCAATGAAGGTTATCCAGTACCTCCTCATCCGTGTCGTCTTGACGCTCGTATCTGTCGCAAAAGGGGTGACGTCCTCAATTGATTCGCAGTGACTGGGGTTTGGAAAAGTAAGGACGAGCCCGTATGCTGCAGCACTTCGATGCTGAGAAAGGAACTACCTTCAAGGTCAATACTTTGCAGCTGCGTAGCACTGTGAAGAACGGAGACTTCGGTGAGCTTTTTGCACTGCGTGAGTTCCCATGTGTTAAGACTAGGCAATTTTTGGAGAGGGGTGTGATGTTGTCGGTGGTTCTTCTTCATATGCAAGCCTCCCTCAGGTGCGTGTTACCACCGAAAGCAGAAATATCGGTCCCCTAACCGCTGCCATTCAATGCCACAACCTCCAGAGAAGAGGCGTCAGCGCCCAGCGGCTCGACACTATCAATGCCTGTCACAGTTAGGTGTACTTTTCTCAGCTTCCTTGTGGCAGAAAGAGGTGCGATGTTAGAATGGTGCGTACAATCGGCGAGCCGCATCGCCTCCAACGAATTTACACTGGCCCGCAGAGGTTCAATCGACGCGACCACCGTATTGCTGAGGTGAACCTCATGAAGCTTCCCTTTATTCGTCAAAGCTGAGAGATTTGAAATGCGCGAGTTATTGCTCGTCTCAAGTACCTCAACTTCCGCAGCACTCGCTTTGAGGACATCGATGCTCTCTATGATTTTACTCCAAAGGCAAACCTGGGGCGGCTGTGTTGAGGATTGCAACGGGGAAATTTCGGTGACACGATAGCAGCCGCTAAGAGCGACCGTTTCGAGGTACGGTGCACAAGCCTGTAAAGCGTTAACTCTTTCAACCGCTGTGTTAGTATACGAGACCTCTCATAACCTCATTGCATCCAGGAGCGCGTCGGTATTGGTGATAGTCGAGCAGCTGCTCGAGAGGACGCATTGTAGCTTTGCGGCACATGCAGGGGGTGGTTCGTCAATTGCGATACTGGCTGTGCCAAGACGCATTCCTTTTATGTTCGTAGTTCACGAGGGAGGTAGAACGTCGATAAGCGGACAGTTGTCAGCGCAGAGAGCTTTAGGAGTGTTACAGCTTCGCTGCCGTGCCTCCAACTGCTGCAAGCTCGTGAACTTAGTAATGAGGTAGCGAAGTGCACTTGCCGTAGAAAGAGTCGAAATATCTGAAGTGTTTGAGCAGTGACCAAGGTTGACCTCTTTCAAAGTTGTGACGTTTGTGCTCAATGCACCGGGTTTGGGAATTAGGCTGTCGCACAGATTCACTCTCTTGAATTTGGCTATTGCCGGAAGCGCAGCATTAACTTCACCTTTTTTTTTTTGCAGGTGCCAGCGGGGAGTTTCTCGAATCTATTCGTAGCCCTTCGCAACGGAGCAAGGCTGCAAATTTGAGTGCCCCCGCAACACGAATCTCTTAGCGTGTGGGTTTTGAGAGATTTGAAAAGCCGCGTAATAGCTCGCCACCTTAAACATCTATTATTGCTTTGGAATCTTTGTGGGCTGCAAATACGCTAGGACCGCAGTGCTGGGCGTTTGCAAAGCGCACCCCATTCAGCCCAAATATGAGTGCGGGCGTAGAGACGCCAGGGGGTTGCCCGCAATCATCTGAGTAAATTACCCCAAATGTGGCGAGACTACCACACAAAGCAGCAAAGCCCTGAATGGATGTTTCCTTTGGTGATACGCTACTTAACATTATTGGATTTTTCAATGCGGAGATGTTGGTAATCTTTCCTCGTTGATCAAATCGTAGGTGTTGATTTTTGTCAAGAGTGGCAGCAGCAGGTACACCGGTGAAGTCTCTGCATTCTGTGAATGGGACTGCCAGCAGTGAAGTACGTTTCCCGATCCCCGAAACACTCCGCAGTCCGCACCGAGCAACGACAAACTCCAATAGTCCGTGTTCGCCGTCAAGGAGAAGCAGGCGTGTGAGTTGGCGGTAGTCTTGAAAATGCATAACTCGAAGCGCCGAGGGGCAGTTTGCCGTTACTGGATCAGCAGGCGCGAAAGTGACTCGTAGCGAATCCTTGCAGTTGTCGCTCTCACTTTTCGTATTCCACTGTTGCAGAGGGTGTGCATAGCGGACGACATCGTCAGTGTCCAGCTTTGCATCCCGGTCTGCCTCTACAGCACACTGGTGTTCGTGTGTTCGAAGCAGCGTTCTGAAAACACTGCATACATCTACTGTGAGACGCTGTGCCTCCATGTAGCAAGTATTGACTTCGTGCATAATTCTTTCGCTCACCAGAAGCGATGTATCACTAAGGTGACTAAGTGGTTCGTTGAAAAGCGCTTTCTTTACGGCGTTGTGCACAGCACCACTTAATTCGCTACCGCCACAGACTCTGCATGGATGTAGCACCTCGAACATCGACCCCGGCTCGTAAGTGATAACTGTGGAGAAATGCGACGCGAACAGCTGTTGTGTACCACAGGTTTCCTTGGTGTTCTGAAAATGCGGGGGAGGAAAGTGCTATCGAAAGTCACATGGTTTATTGTGCCTGGTTGTGAAAGCAGCTGCGGGTCTTTCGTGCTTGCGGGGTGTAACAAAAAAACCATACGCGGGTTGAAAGTGACGCAAAAAGAGCGAAGGGATGTGCTGTGCCAAAGTTATGGGAGTATGGTAAAAGAGGTAAAAGTGGTATCGGGGAATTGTTATGAAGTTGTGAACTTTTCTTTCGCGATGAAGCGTACGAGGGAATGTTAATGTGCGTTTAATTATTTTTATGTTTGTGTGTGAGTGTGTCCTTGAAGCAACAAAAGTAGTGGATTACGTGGAGAGAAAGTAAGGTGACTGGTCAAAGGCAGGTTTTTTCTTTTCTTTATAGTTAGTCGACTCTGGAAACGGAACCATCTTTTTCAAAGTGCTTGCTGCTAAGCCGGCTAACCAGACTTTTTACGTTGCCACAAGTTGCATTCAGCTCCCTTTTGTCATCGAAACGTGGATTGAATTCTCTCCCTCACTTATCTTTCGGTACCTACTTTCCCACTAAAAGTGATTACAACGGTAGTTTGTCAACTGTGAGAAGTTTCAAGCCGTACCGGTTTGTGAACGGCCGCGCTTGCCGCATCTGGGCAAGTGAGCTCAGTGACGGTTTAGGTGGTAGTTAACTCGACTGGTTTCTAGGCGGTTTGTTTCTTCTTAAAGACGCTGTGAGTTTTGGCGCATTTACTTAGTTCAAAGCTGCGGAATGTTCTGCTGTTACACGCTCACCGTGTTGGCTACACAGCACTACGTGAGTCGTGGATAGTGAAGTGTGCTTTTCCCTCTTTTTTTTGGCGTGTTGGGGTGTTGCGAACTGGTTCCTTGGTGCCCCCTCACTCCCCTCCCCCCTCTCTGATTCCCTTGGCCCCTGGTCTACTGAACCAATTTTGTGCTGCATATTCTAAAGGGGTCCAACTCTTTGGGCTTGGGTTCGTAGGTGTCTCTCGGTGAACCAAGTAGGCTTCCTTCATCTCCCTTGGGAATGGAAGAGACTGTAGAAAAGGGTTACTTCTTTTGTTTTATTTAGGATTATACTGTCTCCGGTGTAAATTGTTGAACACTGTTACTAAGTCGTTGACGGTTGTGCGAAGTGTGAAGCGGAAAAAGGTTGGCATACTCGCAGTGTTTTCTCCTTTCTAGACTGTTACACGCGAAGGCGAAAAACTGTTTGTTGCTGTTGATAAATCTGGAGTACGATTGACAGCAACGGTGGTTATTTTTTTTTCTTTGTGTGTGTGTGCGTTTATGAAGTGTGCATGTCTGGTAGTCAACCACCAATCGGTAAGAAAAAACACTGGTCTGGTAAAAAAAAAAATGTGTGTATATATATGTTTGTATGTGTATATGTGTGTGTGTAAACTCCCTGCTGCCACCAGGACTCGTTGTGGATTTTTTCTTCCCTTCCCCGGCTCCCGCCTTTCTTCAGCTTCTTTTCGTGGCAACAGTACACTCACTAACGAACAGGAACGAGGCACAGGAGCCCACTACCACACGAACTGAAATGGATGTGTCAGTTGTTGACAAGAGGCATTTGGTACCGCTGCTAGAGTTTCTTCGGTTTGTCTCAGATCAAGGAAAGAGATGCAAAAATCGTTTTCCAAAAAAAATCAATGGCGCTTCAGAAGTCGATAGGAGTTTTCCGGATGTCGATTCGGACATTGGTGTAGCCATGGCGTCGCTGGATTACCTGTCTGAGCCTGCTAACAGCTGTAGCTATGAGAACTCTCCATTGCTCTCTCAAGATAGTAGCTTCACATTTACCACTGGTGTTCAACGCCGAAAACGGCTCCGGACTCCCGATGTTTATTCTGATGCTCTGTCGGGCATTCCAAACGTCCCCGTCGACTGTGAAGTTGTGATAAAGTCCCCCGACAAGGGGTTTTCGACAACGAAGTACTTCGATTTCTCGTTGCGTGACCTAGGCTTGAGGCTTCTCGTCGATCTTTTTACCCAGCCTTTTACGAGGGATATTGCAAAGCAAATCCAAGGAGCACAGTGCTGCTACCTGCTTCTCGGGACCTCAATGGTTGTTACTGGTGACATTATCGATTCGAGTATTGCAGATGAAACAGTTTTGGTGTCTCCTGATCGGGGACTACGGGTAGGTATTGAATGGGTGTCTCTCAAGCGAGTCTTTCAGGTTCCGGAAACATTGGGGTTGTCAAGGAGGAAGCAGCTCGAAGGATTCAGCGAATTATGGAAGCAGAGCGCCGTGGTGAGAAAACCCCAAGAAATTCGCCGGTTCAGCTGGCAAAAAACCCAGCGACAAACTTTTTCCCATGTTCGCCTGATCTCCACGAAGACGAATAACAAGCGGTACTGTTTTTTTTTTTTCTGGTAGCTGCTGCGCGGTTGATTCTTGTGTTTACCCTTTTTTCGCTTTTTTTTACTTTTCGTGACTTTCTTTGTTCACCTTTCTGTTTTTCGTATGGGTGGTGTACTCAAATTCATGTGTTTTACGTTGTTACAAAACTTTTTTTTTGTCCCCTTCTAAGTACCTTTTTTTCTTTTGCAATGTAGTGCAAGGGTTACTTTTTTTTTGGTAGGGTTTTGTCTTTTTTTCCTTGCGGTTTATCATTTCCCTATTTTCTGTGCCATTCTGGAATAGTCGACCGGCAGGCAGGTTGCTTAATAATTGTTTTTTTTGCACGCGTTTAGGTTGTACCGGATTTACTGCTTGTGTGTTAGAAGCTGTTTTTATGTCACTAAACTAAACTAAGCGCATGTCTTCTAAGCTTGTGGTATCACTCACGCGTTAAAGCGGTAGTTTTAAGCAAATGGATTGTTCTATGTAACTGGCCTGCTAGCGGTATGTTCAGGGTTAGTATTCCGACGCAACATCGGAGCGGAGACCTTTGTTTTCTCCGGCTCATTTTTGAAAAAAGCAGAATTCAATCTTTACGCTTTTTCCACGTATGTTAACTTGCTGTTGAGTAATGTGTTTTTTTTTTTTCGGCGCCTTTCTTCCTCCTTGTAATTAATGCATTATTGCCGATTCGTGGGCGATTGTATGAGTATTCGTTTAACTAAACCACTTTCTTAACTCTATCTCCGTTTTATGAGCTCGTTTTTGCAGCTTTTAATTTACATTTTAAACTTTCTATACCACCTTTAATAGTAGCTTTGCTACTGTTAGTCCTATTAATATCAGCCGTTAAATTTGGTGCAATTTGTGAGTCTCATACTAAGGTTTGGTTCTCCTTTTCGAATTCCGTCATTATTATTGTTTTCATTATTGTTTTGCTTGAGTTGCATTATACACTCCTACACATCTTTTTGAACGAGTAATGAAAAACGTTGTCGTGGATCCTCCTTACCACGCACTTCTCCTTGAGGGCGTGAATCCCGCGGCGAAGGAGCTGCTTGAGTCGAAGGGGTGCGTTGTGGAATCTCTACCTGGAGCTCTAGAACACGATGTATTGCTGGAGAAAATCAAGGACGTTCATTTTCTTGGCATTCGCAGTAAGACAAAGGTGACGAAGGAGATACTGGATGCTGCACCGAAGCTCCTCGCAATTGGCTGCTTCTGTATTGGCACAAACCAGGTGGACCTCGATTACGCCAACAAACGCGGCGTTGCGGTGTTCAACTCGCCGTTTGCCAACACCCGTAGTGTTGCTGAGCTAGTTATCGGTGAAATTATTTCGTTGTCGCGAAAAGTGACCCAACGCAGCGAGGAGGTCCACCGCGGTGTCTGGAACAAGACGCACATCGGGTGCTACGAAGTTCGCGGAAAAACGCTGGGCATTGTGGGGTATGGCCATATTGGCTCCCAGGTTGGTGTTCTTGCTGAGGCTCTCGGCATGAACGTCATTTTTTACGATGTCGTCCCCACTCTCGTCATAGGCAATGCAACAAAGTTCTCCCATATTAATGACTTGCTGACCGTGTCGGATTTTGTCACCATTCATGTGCCAGAGACGGAGATTACCAAGGGGATGTTTGGGGAGGAGCAGGTCCGGCTGATGAAGCGGGGGGCCTACCTGATTAATGCGAGCCGCGGTAGCGTGGTTGACTTGGAGGCTCTTGCAAGGGCGCTGAAGGATGGACACTTGAGTGGCGCGGCCGTCGACGTCTACCCAGAGGAGCCTGGTTCCAACAAGGAGAAACATAAGACTCCTCTGCAGGGCATTCCCAACGTTATTCTCACCCCGCACATTGGCGGATCGACGTGCGAAGCTCAAGCCGCTATTGGTCTTGAGGTCGGCTCGGCACTTGCACAGTTTGTCACGAACGGCACAACGGCCGGTGCGGTGAACTTTCCTCAGCTTGTCCCACCTCCGGTTGATAAGTCCAACTTCCGCATCACGAACGTGCACCTCAACGTGCCGGGCGCATTGAAGGACATCAACAAGATTGCTGTTGATTTGGACTGTAACATTGGCATGCAGTTTCTGTCCACGCACAAGGCTATCGGTTACCTTATCATGGACGTCGATAAGGATGTTGCTTCGGAGCTGCGAACTCGGATTGCTGCTCTCGACTGCAGCATGAGAACCCTTATTATTCGGTGAGAAATGAATGATGTTTGACTTTTTTTTTACCGTTCCCGGGAAGATCTCTTTGTGGGCTTTTTCCTGAGAAGAGTACAGGTAGTTTCTGGTGTCTCAACTTTATGGGGAATAAAAGAACCTTTTTTTTAGGTTGCGAAATTGCGGAAAACTATTATATATATATATATATATATATATATCTTTTTTTACTCATGACTTTCCCTGCACGTGAGAGCTTGCAGTAGTTTGACGTCTCGATACTGTGCGAGTGGTGTGCAGTTTGTGCTTATCTTGCTAGTGACTGTGCTTGCAGCTTTTTTGTCTTCAGCTGTAGGCAACAGGTGAAAGCGCCCTTTTTTGATGTTTGTATCGTTGTGTGCTTTGGGCTACTTGTGCAGCAGTGTGGATTTCTTCTCACGCAAATCATCAAAGGTGTTTAATTATCAGAGGCGTTCCGTTTGTGCCCTTTTTTGCTGCCTGTTTTACTGCCTGTCAAAGAACGCCACTTTTTCTGACCCTTTTTGTATTTGATGCTGTTCTGTTCTTGTTCTGTCAAGTCTTGTCATCATAGTTAATTCTTGATTTCCGTTGGTCTTCCATTTGTGTGTAATCGTCAAGTGGACGCGCGCAAAGCTGGTTTCTCAAAAGTTATAACTTCTACATCGATGCCTTAAATGCCGCATTCGTACAAGATGCAGGAAATGGGGCACTTTCTGTTGTCTTACTTTTTTCGGCTTGTATCTCAACGCCGTTGTCTATCGGTTGTTATTTGCTGTATATGTTTCAATAAGAAGTTAGTCAGTACCTCTTTTTTACTTTCATGTTGTGTTCTTGTTGCAGCGATTGTTCATCACGTGGATGTAAGTATGGTTAGGGTGGCGAAATAAAGACTTTGGTTGCTGCTATTTCCACCTCTTTTTTCTAAGAGCTATGTAAATCGTCGCTGGTTAAGCGGATTTAATTGTTTGTGCTCAGCGCTTTTAATTTCGTAAAACGGGCTGACTTTCTTCTCTTGTACTCTCTCTTTATTGTGTTCTTCCCGTTTTTCTCCGCTGTAACGACTCATCTTTGTACTGTACTCGAAGCTCTTCACTGTTATACAAGCCATTTTTTTTCGTGTTTACAGTAGCACCAGTAACAATGCCACCTGTGCAGAAACCGATTCTCTTTACTCCTGGTCCGCTAATGACCTCCGACACCGTAAAGGAGGCTATGATGATGGACTACGGTAGCCGTGACCGCCGCTTCATGGATGCTGTGAGGTTCATTCGCGAGGAAATCCTCTCTATTGCGGAGCTTGATCCCAAGGAGTGGACTTGCATTCTGCAGCAGGGTGCTGGCACAATGGGCATCGAGGCTGCCATCTCGACTATCTTTCCTCCAAAGGGCGGCAAGTACCTGCTCATTAACTCTGGCAAGTACTCTGAAAAGCAGGCTTCGATTGTAAAGCGGCTGGGTTTTCCCCTGGTGATGCTTAAGCTCCGCGAAGGCCAGGAGCTGCAGATGAGTGCACTGGAGTCTATCCTCCGCGAGAATCCGGACATCACCACTGTTGGCTTCGTGCAGCACGAGACTAGCACGGGAATGGTATATCCGGCTGAGGAGATCGCTGCAACGGTGCGCCGCCTCGTGCCGGCGGCGAAGATCATTGTCGACGGTGTGAGCGCGTTTGGTGGCATCGCCTTCAATGTCGCCAATACGTGTGATGTGCTCGTGACGACACCGAACAAGTGTTTGCACAGCGTCCCTGGTATCGCAATCATCATCGCGCGTCGATCGGTGATCATGACTGCGAAGGGGTGCTCGCGCAGCGCCACGCTAGACCTCGCGATGGAGCTGGCCGCGTTTGACAAGAGCGGGCAGTTCGCTATTACGCCGCCGGTCCACGTAGTGATGGCTTTGCAGCAAGCCCTTATTGAGTACAAGCGCGACGGCGGCTTGGCAGGACGTCAGAAGTCGTATCATGCAAAGTCGCTGCTGGTGCGCAGGGCGGTCAAGGAGATGGGCTTCACCCTCTTCCTCGATGAGACAAAGCCCAGCTACGCCGACATCGTTGTGTGCGTGAATATGCCGACCGACGCTCGCTGGAACTTTAAGAAGTTCTACACCTACCTGAATGACCGCGGGCTGGTGATTTACCCTGGTAAAGCTTCCCACGCCGAGACCTTCCGCTTTGGCATCATCGGCCACACGTCACTGGAGGACTGCGACCGTCTAATGAAGTGCTCCAAGGAAGCCTTGAAGTCCATGGGGATCGACCGCCTCGAGGAGAAGAGCAAGCTGTAAATAGCTCGCCTTCGCTTTCCTCCTCGTGCTTTGTTTCTTTGTTTGTGCTCCTGTGGCAGCGACTTTTATCAAAAAAAGGGCGTAGGTGTTCTGTAATCAATCCTCTTGATTTTAGTACCTTTATCGGATCTTTTGGGGGACGCGCAAAACCGTGGTTTTGGAAGTAGCTCGCAGTTTCCTTCTAAAATAACTCCTATTTGACTTCATTTGTTTTCTCTGTTCTACTTATGAACACGTACTGACGCTCGCTGACGTTAGGGCGTAGCTTCAGTCTGCACGACTACATCCGTATCCGGTTGCATAACAAGTGAATTCCGTTCAGCCTAGATGAAGCAGAAAGGTAAACGGGGAGAACAGCGTCTAGTTGTATTAAAACATAGTTGTGTCTTACAGGCCGTAGGCATACGTGTATTTCTCGAGAAGATACTTCATTGCGTTGCTGTTGTGCTTGAAGGCAGTGATAAGCTTTTCAACCACCTTAAAAAAAAAAGGAGCTCGTGGAGCTGCGCGAGTGTTGGTGACAAATGCCACAGGAAATAGTAGTCGTCTCGTTTGTTTTCTGAAAACAACAATAAACTGCTCACGTTACACATCCTTCCCTCCGTTTGATCTTCTTCCGCGTCCTATTTTTTTCTCTTGTTTGAAGTCTGTCCCCAACCTCCTGCCATGCGTGTGGCGGGACATCTGCGACCCGTATGCGCACACTTGTAGAGTATACAGTGAGGTTTTGTGTTGTGAGGGCTAGAATAAGCTGTCTGTTTTTGTTTTCAGCTGTGTGGTGTTCTCTCTGCGCGCAGGAGTGTGCTATAATTAACGCTCAAACTAGCGCTAGGAAAACAAAGCGACCTGAACGTTCAGTTCCACCTTCGCTTCCGCTGCAGCTTTGAAATAGAATCTTTGTTATCTTATTAGTATTACTGTAATCTCCATTTTGGTGCGTGATGAAGAGGGCGCGGTATCTTGTGAGTCAAAAGAAGCTGCGGACCGTCGAAAAAGATGTTCCACACGGCGGCGTAGACCTGGATCTCAAAGAAATCCACCCTGGAATCGTGTGCATGGGGTACCCTGCCACCGGCGTGGAGGCATTGTACCGCAACAAGTACGAGGACGTTCTGCGCTATCTCGATTACAAGTACAAGACGGATTACGTAGTGTACAATCTGTGCCGCGAGTCGGCGCACCAGTATAGCCCGGAGAGGTTTCACGGCCGCGTGCGCTGCTTCCCATTCTTCGACCACTCTGCAGCGCCACTACGGCTGATGACGGCCTTTGTGAGAGACGTGCGGGCCTACTTCGCCGAGCACCCAGGTGGCACCGCGGTGATTCACTGCAAAGCCGGAAAGGGCCGGACTGGTGTGATGGCGTGCTGCCTCCTCCTCGCCATCGACCCGAGTTTTGCACAGTCCGCCGATGCGGTCATGGCTTACTACGGCGAGAAACGCACAAAGGACGGGAATGGACTGACGGTGCCAAGCCAGCGCCGCTCTGTGGAGTACTACGCTCGTCTGCTGACGTCGTACAACGGTGAAGCCCCCGCCATGTTGCCAACGATTGCGATTACGAGCATCAAGTTTGTGGCGATGCCGAAGAAGTGGTCACTGCATACGCTCAAGTTGCTGGTGGGCGAGAGTGAGGAGCCGGTGTATGTGGCGCACGTGCGGGGGTCAAGTAGGGATCTCCACGTTCACCAGACCTACACCATCACCGAGACTGGCGCAAAGTGCGGCGTGCTGACGTTGCTGTGCGAAGGGGAGCGGCAGCTGCGTCAGCTGACCGGGGACCTGCGCTTCGAGTTTCACGGTTCCAACGACACGTTGATCGGCGTGCTGTCGGTGAACACGCTGTTTATGGAGAAGACTTACAGCGGCAGCGTGGTCGATAAGTTGTCGAAGGACTGCAGTGAGGGGTGCTACATCGAGTTTGACTTCGTCAATTCTCAAGAGCTGCGGGGTTGAACCGCGCTGCGGGTGTACACGCTTGTATTGCAATTCGATCCTTAAAAAGGGTGTTGCTTTTCTGTTGCTACTGGTCTGTTTTGAGTTGGTGGCGGTTTACACTGGTACAAGGGTAGCTTTGTGTTCGCGGTTGCCAACCTAATGCGAAGCTTAGAGGATTAATGCGCACTTCACTCTTTTCGGTGCTGAATCGAGATGCAGTACGGTAGTTTTATAAGTCTTGTTGGCCCACTTTTTTTTCTTCTCAAATTTCCAGCCAACCTGTTTCTTACCCATCAATAGTACGGTAGGTATTATTATTGTATATTTTCGCCGTGTGTTCCTACGTTTAGCGTTCGTCGCCACACGTGTGCGTTCTTCTGGAAGTTGCCACACGAAGCTGCGGACGCGTAAAGTAAAGGTTTCGATTTCGGCTGCTTCCACGTGCCGCTTTGCGTGTTTTTTTCCCCTTCACCTTGTATTTCCTCTCATATACACCTATACTTGTAACAGTAGTAGTTTTCATCTTCACACTGACACGAAACGATGTAAAACGGGACGTGATGCAATTATTCAGTTGCTTCATGTCCGACTGTGGTGCGCTTATCGGTTTAAAAAAAGACAAAAGGAACAAAGTTGACGTTAACTGGGCGGATCCGTAAGCTTAATCTGATCAGCACGTAGTAGAGGAGAATGAAGATCCGTTTTAGCATTGTCCGTTTTTAACGGGAGAGGTATTTCTGTGGGGGAGCATCTATGAGTTCTGATGGCTTCGTTTCTTTTCCCTTCCTCTTCATTCTCTACAACCCTGGTTTTTGCTTCGACCTCTTTTGGTGGGGTTGCTGATTGCAAAAGAGCACTACCCAAAAAGAGGGGCAAGCCAGCAAGTGGTTCTGTTGGTTTGCACTAAAAGGGAAATTTCAAACAAGCGACCACACTGATGATTGCACAGGTGGTACGGTCCTTTCTCATTGCAGCCGTACTGGCTACTGTCGTGTATCTCTTCGTGCAGCAGTACCACTCACGGGACACTGGCGCTGTGAAGAAGCGAAGGCATGGCAGTGAGGACGGAGAGAGGAAGGGGCCCAGCACTAGCGGAAATGGTTTACAAAGCCAACGGAAACCGTTAAAGGGCATCGCCCCGCAGAAAATAGACGTTTTTACGGAGCGAGTCTGCGCGGAATATCCGAATGTGACCGCTGACGACGCCCGCCGCATTTTCCCGCGCAAATTTGAGGCGCACGGCCACGTCGTCGTGGTACGGCTTAATGATGGGGTCACCGAAGACGAATTGACGCCGCTGGCCTCGTGTTTTGCCGCATCCTTTGCCCCAGTTCTTGTGGACGTCGTGCTCTTAGACATAGACGGCATTGTCGGGGAGCTGCGCCAACCAAAGCTGAAACTCCTCTACCAATCCTTCACCGCCCTCACAGACTATGCGGCAGGGCTGCGGCGCAGTCTGCGGAGGCGCTGGGCCGAATCGCGCAGGCAGCTGTTGCCTCTGTGCAGTGTGACTTCTGATGAACTAGGAATTATTCTGGACAGGTGGACCGCCTCACCCACCTACACTACCCACGTTGAGAACGGAGTGTTGTACACCTTTGATGTGGCACGAGTGATGTTCAGTAGTGGCAACACAACTGAGCGAATGCACTTCAGCGCCGTTGATGCAACGGGGGAGACGGTGATTGACATGTTCTGTGGCATTGGTTATTTTCCCTGCCGCTGGCGATGCATGGCAAAGTGCGTGCAATCTACGCCCTCGAAAAGAATCCGGACAGCGTCGAGTTTATCAAAGTGAACGCCGTGCTGAACCGTGTGGACCACCTCATTCATCCCATCTGCGGCGACAATCGCAAGGTCGGCAACGAGGTAGTAGGCCAGTGTGATCGCGTGCTCATGGGCTACATCCCCACCTGCAAGTCTTTCTTGCCGCGTGCGCTGTCGTTTCTGAGATTGAACGAGGCGGGGCGGAAGGTGGGTACGGTTCACTATCACTTCCTCGCGGATAAGCCGAATGCCGCGCAGGAGGCGATGAATGATGTCCGTGACGAGCTGGGGGATGCCGTGGCGGCTGGAGTGCGCGTGGCAGACCTACGTTGTGTAAAGTCGTACGCGCCAAAGCGCTTTCATTACGTAGCCGATTTAGTGTTCAGCTAAGTCAATTGGCCTTTGTGTTGTCTCCTCGCCTTTTTACGTTTCACTCGCATTTTTGTGTATTTCTGTGTGTTGGATGCTGTTCCGCTTTCATTTAAAATGTCCGTGACGACGGAGCTAGTAGAAAGCACTTTGGCGGTTAGCGTCATTTCGAGTAATTAAACGTGCACAAATTGCCGTGGAGTTCTCATCAACTTTGGGGGGGGGGGGGGAAATCAGCAGCCAATTTTCCGCACGTGATGTGCGGTCTAGTGAAACACCTGACAAACGCCAGCACATCGTTTAATGTTTCTGTTGTGCGTGCTTCTCAGCTTAATAGAGCGGTTAGCTGCGCTGAAGTTTGTATCACTGCAAGTCGTCTATTTTTTTTTTTTTTGTTCTCTGCACATCCACCTTTTAGCAGCTTACCTTCCTCTTTCTTCCCATTCCCTATATGTGCGCCGTAGCATGGCTGTAATGCAGCGTAGGTGGTTTTTCCTATTCTGTGTCTGTTACTAAAAAACACCATTACTAATCCCGCGATTCTCCATAGGTCTCATTTTGCTTTTGTACGTTGCACATCTACCTTCTCGCTCCTTTTGTGTTAGTTCTCCAATGAAAGCTGTGAGATGGAAAACTCAGAGCTGAGTGAAATTATTCTGACGGAGGCGGCGCGGTGCGCACGTGGCCGGCTCGACAGCGAAGCCTCCGCCCGCCTCATCCGCTTCCTCAACGACGCCAGTGGCCGTAACCACGTCTACCGCTGTTGTCTCGAGCTCGCCCAAGACCCGGGTCGGCGTCAGCGCATCATGATGTTGCTGCGGAACTACATCTTCAGCTTCCCACCGTCGCTGTCGTGCCTGCGGGCGATGGAGGAGTTCTGTCACCTCCACTCCACCGCAGATGTGAGTCAGGAGCTACTGACGCTAGTAGAAACGTTGTTGCGGGAGGCACCGCTGGAGGACCTGCAGACCCGCATGACGCGCTCGTTCCGCTTCGGCTACGCGTCGGAGTTCGCGCTGCAGCCCGACATCCCGTCAGCCGCACCACCGACAACTACGTCACCCATGAACAGCGCAAACAACAACAACAATCGTAGTAGTAGTATGCACAACAATGTGAATCATCACATCCCCGTCACGGCGGTACTGGAACCGCGGTGGATGGACGTGGCTGTGAAGAAGAACGAGTCGCAGAAGTGCTACGCCGAGGTGGTATACCGCCGTGTGTGGTGTCCGCCTTACCTCGTGCAGTTCCCGCTGCTCTGCCTTGAATCGACTGTGGAGAGGCAGCTGAAGTTCATGTGCACGTTTTCGGCGAATTACAAGACGAGCCGCAACGTTGCCCAGTCGACGCTCTTTTTTATTAAACAGCTGTGCGATGGGTACGTCTCGAAGCTGCCGTTACCGGATGCTGCGGTGCACTTTCGCTCCGTTACCATTTGCTACCTACCGATGCTGCTGGACATGATGGAGAGCGACTACCTGTGCGTGCGCAATCACGTCTACGACTTCATCTTGAACCTCGGCGTGCACCTGCAGTTGGTGGACCCCGCGGGTGTTTACCCGGGCTGCACCGAGGCGCTGGAGCAGGAGCTGCTGTGGATGCTGTTGACCATCACTGGTCGCCAAGCTGTTCTGAAAGGGAGTGATGAAACAACGTGGACGGCTGCGGCGAAGTGTATTCTGGCGGTGATGCCGCCGTGCTACCAACACCTCATCGACTGCCGTGTTCTTTGTCAGATTTTGCAACTACCAGGGTTGTGGGAGGTTTACCCAGAGGCTTTCACGCTCTTCGCGCGGGCCTTCGCACGAAGTCTGTTGGTGAACAAAGACGTCGATCCCGCGGCAGCGGACAACGTTCTTATCGACGAGACGGAACTGGCAAAGCTGGGCAGTTTCGCAGTGGCGGCCATCCTCACGGTGTACCGCCACTCGACCACACCGGGCGCACGCAAGGCCCTCTTCCACGTTTTGTTTGCATATGCTGCGCGCCGCCAAGGGCTCCAAAATGTCAAGTGCGGTGGCCGTGTCGGCGGTCAGATGCTCTCCCCCGAAGCCCGCGCCAGCGCGCTGCGCGATTTGATCTCCGTTGACTTCTTCTGGTACATGGAGCCGCTGTTGTTCTACATGTCCGAAAATGCGCAGCGGGAGTTACCGCGGCGCATCGCGGACGGCCTCGTGAAGTCCGATTTCGACGGCACGACAAAGAGCTGGAGTGTGGTGCTGCCGCTGGTGGACCAGGTGCTTGGTGTGCTGGCCGACGACGCTGAACTCTCCGCGCAGACACAGGCCCGCTTTAGGAGTGTTGAAGACTTGCGTAAGAAAGACGAGTCGGCCTTTGTCAGCGCGCTCCAAGATCTTTTAAACGAGGTTGCCGAGACCGTGCCGCAATTGGTGGAGGAGCAGGTGGACCTATCGGACTGCAAGGTGCACAGCGCGGCGTGGCGGCTTGCTTTTGTGAGTTTGCGTTGGAGTGCGCGGTACCTCCCAGAAGGCGAGCATTGCGCTCTGACCGAGAAGCTGACGCGTAACTTGGTTGACTACAAGGATGAGCGCGGGCGGAGGCGCAACCGTCCTCGTATTGGCCACCTCTGCACCTACTTGCTCTCCTCGCTCTCCGCGCTGTGCCGCACTTCGTCCCGGCGTGACATCACGACCTTTCGCACCGTCCTCGAGGTTTTACTCTTTGACCGGGAGGACCCAATTGATGTGCGGACGGCGCTGATCCTCTACACCCGCATGATGGAGTACGTCTGCGAGCCGGCCAAGCAGGGCCGCTACGAGCTGCACACGGCACGGCATATGAGCGACATCTCGACGATGATCTTACGGGAGAAGTGTCTGCGCATCCCGTGTGGTGCGGCGCAGCTCTTGAGTGCCCGGGTGCTGTGGGGTCTGTACCGCAGCCTGGCCCTTTCACAGGAGGCCTCAGTCTGTCGCGCACGGCACGTACTCGTGCTGATGTTGGCGCACTACTGCACGGAGCGCAGCGGAGTGGAGGTGCGGACGTGGAAGACCGTCCTTGCAGACCCGTATCCACCCGTCGCACTGCTTGCTGCAGAGAAAATTCTCTACCTTTCTCGCACGGAGGAGAAGCCCGCTGTTGCTGCTGCTGCGGCGGCTGAAGCGAGCGCTGATGCTTCACGCGACATTTATCATGAGGCGACTCGCATTCTCGAGAAGGGGCTTGCGAGGAAGCGAGGCAAGCTGCCGGTGGGTTTTGGGTTGCTCCATGATGACAACTTCCGCGACGTGGAACGCGGGAGCGGCCGTCTATGAAGGTGATCCGTGAGATGGCCCTCTCGTAGATATCCGACGATCGAAAAGAGGGTGTGCGTGCGTTTCGGTTGTCGGGGCGGCACTGCGTTATAAAGAAGCGTTTGTTTTTTTGTTTACCGTTCTGGACTGCTTCATAAGCTGCACAACATAATGAGGAGTAACCTTCAGCGCAATCTCTGTGGCACAAATTAGATTTTATTGCAAAGCGCTCAAAACTGATGTGTTTTTGCTGCATCGCTCGGTGAGCTGCCCTGTATTGTTTGCGAATTTCGAAGCCGGTGCTTCCTTTCTTTACCCGGTGATCGTTCCGCTTCTCGTTTTTGCCTTCCGGAGTAATTTCGCGTTCTCAATACGGTCCTGTTTCTTTTGGTTATGCAGAGGTTGTTGCTTTTAAGTCGGCACAGGAGTTTTTTGCGTAAAACGGTAGTGGGTGCGTTCGCCAAACCGTCTTCAGCAGTTTGCTGGGCACTTTGTTTTGCTTTGTTCTCAACGCGTTTTGTGCTTCAGGCCCTTTTAGTAGTTTCCAACAGCAAGCAGAGCTCATCGTTGCTCATGACCGAGAGTACCTGCTCTGTGAAGTTTTCCTTTGCGGAACCCACGCCCGCGGCGGCGACGACGATGGCCGGAGGTACGTCTCGTGACGTCGCAGAAACTCTGTTCACCACGAACGGTGCTGGCACACCGGCGGAGGCACACGTAGCTGCAGACGTCGACACTCCTACGACTGCCACTGGAACGGAAACTGCAGAAGCGCCAACAACGTCATTGTCCGCCGCTTCTCCCCCCTCTACTACTGGTACTACAGAAACGGCGGTTGCGGCACCGGTCACAACAGCAGCAACAACAGTAACTGCAGCTCCGCTGAAGTCCGCTCTGAAGTCGAGAGACCGGATCGGTGGTGCACCGCGGCGCAGCGCCTTCGTTTTCTGCGAAGACTGCGGACAGGATGTTCCTGTGAAGGAGTGGCCTGATCACCGAGACCGACTTCGGAAAGTAAAGTTGGTCGACCAGGTCAGCACGTTTCACCATCAAGTCGTCCGTCTGATCGGCGAGTTTTTGATGTGGATTCTTCGCAGCGTGTACTTCCGCGAGGTGACGGTGGTCGGCAGGGAGAACATCCCGCGCACCGGTGCGGTCGTGTTCTACGGCAACCACCAAAACCAATTCATTGACGCTCTCATGATGAACTCACACTGCGGCCGGCCGGTGCGCTTCTTAATGGCTGAGAAGTCTTTTCACCAGTCGGTGATTGGCCAGTTCGGGCGCATGTTCAACTCCGTCCCGGTGGTGCGGCCACAGGATGTGCCCCTTGTGCCAGGCGAAGGGAAGCTGGTGAAGACAGCAGGAAAGACAATTGTCGGAGAGGGGACAAAGTTCTCGAAGCTCGGCAAGGGCGATGTGCTGATTTGGGCCGTGCCTGGCAGCGCAAAGTGCCGCGCGCAGGTTCGCAGCATCTGCAGTGACACGGAGGTCGAAGTCACAGTTCCGATTCCCCCCGAGCACGAGTTGAGTGAGCCGACGGACTACAAGTCTTCGCGTCGCATTGACCATTCCGAGATGTACGCCCAAGTGTATGACACGCTTCAGAAGAACCACTGCATCGGCATTTTCCCTGAGGGCGGCTCGCACGATCACACCTCGTTGCTGCCGCTGAAAGCTGGCGTCGCGCTCTTCAGCCTTGGTGCGGCAGAGCGTCACATCAGCGTGAAAATTGTACCCGTTGGGCTGACGTACCTGTACGGGCATAAGTTTAGGAGCCGCGCGTACATCGAGTTTGGCGAGCCGATCTCGCCACCAGAGGACTTGGTTCGTCTCTTCGACACGGACAAGCGTAAGGCAACAGGGCTCTTCCTCGAGCAGCTGAACGCCGCACTGCGTGCCGTGACGATCAACGTGCCGGATTACAGAACCCTCAACTTTCTCCATTCCTTCCGACAGCTGTATCAGCCGCTGAACTGCACGCTGTCCGCCCGCGACTACCTTCGTCTGATCCGCCGGTTGGGTAACGTGATTGAGGAGAAAAAGGACAGCCCTGACTTCGTCGAGTTTCGCGAGAAGGTTGAGAACTACTCGGATTTCTGCAAAGCGCTCATGGTTCGAGACAGCCAGGCGGCCACGCTGAAGCAGCTCCTAAAAACGGATAGTGAGACACCACAAGTAGAGCTGCTGCTACGCCGTGCCTTCGCACTCTATTTAATGCTTGTGATTCTCGTCCCCTTCTTACTGGTCGGGCTGCCCATCGGTGGCATTATCAAATACTTTGCGATGAAGCGCACAAAGCAGGCGCTGTCGGCCAGCACAGTGAAGATAGTCGGCGCAGACGTCACGGGTTCGTTTAAGATCATCATTTCGTTTGCTGTGGTACCGGCTGCCTTCACACTCGTGTCCCTGATCGTTTTTTCTACAGCGACCTCCGCACTGCCCTCGTTATTTTCTTTGCCCTGCCGATGGCGATGTATGTGTCACTTTTGATTCTGCAGGAGTTCATTATGGAGCTGCGTGCTGCTCTCCCGCTCTTTATGTCGTTGCTGTCGCGACACAAGCAGTTTAAGAAGCTCTACGAGCGCCGGGTGGACCTGGCGAAGCAGGCTCGCGCTATCGTGCACAAGTACGACCCTCAACTGGAGGAGGAGATGCAGGTGTACGTGGACATGTGCGAGAGTGACGATGAGCTGAACCGCGAGCCGTCCCTGTTTTCGTTGCGCTATAACGTTCGCCGCCGCCAGGCAACGAACAGCTGAGCACGGGAGGGAAAAAATGAACGTGCTGCTTATCTGACATGCGTAAGCTGAGGAAGACTGGGGTGAGGCAGAATGGAACCTCAACGACTGTCCACACCACACTTGAGATTTCTGCGTTCGTCTTTCCTGGTGGGGTTTTATTGCCTTGTTATTTCTTGTCCGAGTCGATTGCAGCCGCGGTCTCTTCAAAGGCTATTTAACGTCATCTCTTCTCTTCCGCCACTGCCCTCACGCAGTGCTGCGTCGTTTCGCAAGGGTCCGGCCACCGTTGAAAGGTAGGGGGAATTGCGTACCTGTGACGTAAAACGTCAATAACAATATCTTTGTATTCTTTCATTCTTCGCGAATACACTCATCACGAGCAAGGCACCCGAATGTTTAAAAAGGACGTCTAGTAGCAAATGGGGCGAATGTTCGGGTAAAAAGCACGTGTCAGTCGTGCGCTAGTTTGTTTTCGAGTGTTCTGTTAGACAACGGAACTTCGCTGCTCTCTTTGACGTTGTAGTGGTTCTCAGTTGTGTGCTGTGCTGAAGGACAACAAGGGGGAACGCTTCACTGCCTTTGCGCCGCTGCTTCCAGCAGTGTACTTAGCGTCGGTGCTGGCGCAGCCGCGTTTCGATTCCGGGTTATACGCTCCCTTTTGGGGGGTCTTGGCTCTTCAACAATTCTCTTTTGTCGGCGTGTTTTCTCTCCCACCTTTCTCGGTTTTGCAGAATCCACAGTAAGGAGCAGCTCTGTTTACAAAGGGATTTCTGTTTCACGTAGGAGACTCGCGCGATTCAGAAGCTAAGTAACCTTCTGATTTAACGCAGAACGCCTCCGTGCAGCCAATCTAAAGTCAAGACGGGGAGATCACCCACACAACACAGTTTTGTGCTGCACAAATACACATAGAGCTACGTTACACGCTATTGCCATCGTAGTTGAAACGGGGGAACTCCCGCCTTATAGAAAAAAAAAACACGATAGAATCTAAAAGGCGTACTTCACCTTACATCATGCAGACAATTACCGCTAGCAACTCTGCAGCTTCGCAGCGGTCCACCGTCGGTGGCCCACTCGAAAAGCCGCTCGTTGCGACAACCTCCGCCGATTGGATGACCATGTACGAACGCAAGCCGCATGGCAATCACACGCTTTTTGAGCTCGAGGCCATGGTAGCAAAGCGCATGGAGTTCCTCGCATGGATTGATCAACAGGTGAACTCCCCTCAGGCGAAAAGCTTCGATGCGGTATTGGACGCGATTATCGCGCGGCTTCCGGGGGAGCGCCGGTCCAGCGGGCATGCGGAGCAGAAGGTAGGTGTTTCACTGGGATACGACGAGGCCGGCGTTGCTGGCACTGCAGGGCTTGCCGTGATGTACAACGGCAACAGCGGCAACGGCGGCGGAGGTCGTCGGTCGTCCTCGCGTGGCTCGACCGGCAGCGCAGCTGGTGCACAAAGCGCTGCCAGTGTCATTTTTGAGCCGGAGGAGGACTTGACCTCGCACTTACTCTGCCGCCTTGCCTTCTGCATGAGTGAGCGCTGGCGGGACTGGCTCGTGCGGACGGAGCGCATTCTTTTAACCGCGCGCATCAAAATGGAGATGGCAAAGAGCCCCTTTTCGTTTCTGGTCGACTTAATGAAGCGCAACGGACTACCTTGCGCTCCCCTGACGGAGAAGCAGCTGGCGGACCCGATGCTACAGGAGTATCTGGACTACCGCCGCTTCAAGGTGGATGCGATGCGAGGGTCAGAAGGGCGCGCCGAAAACTACTACGCCGTGCCTCTTTCGCTTGCCACTCGCCTCATCAAGAAGCGCAGCGTACTCTGCCGAGCTGGGCGGGCAATTCTCTTTCGCGATCAGGTTCAGGAAGTATTCTTAACTGTCTTCTGCGCTCACTTGAGCCGTGGCCTGCATACAGCGTATCTGGCTCGCGCAAAACAGCAGGCGCTCGAGGAGGAGACAGAGAGGTCGACGGTAATGGCGATGTTAGACGCGTTTCTCGAGCAGTTCATTGCAGATCCCACGGACACATTGCAGGAGGGAGTGACGGGCGCGGTGAAGGCCGGTGACGTGCAGCGACTCGCGCAGACGCACTTCCCGCCGTGCATGCGAATGGTCGACACGCACCTGCGCCGCGAAGGCCACCTGAGGCATCACGGCCGCTTCACCTACGGACTGTTTCTGAAATCGATTGGTCTGTCACTAGAGGACTCGATGGAGCTCTTCGCCACGCTGATGAAGGTGAAGGGCGGCGGCGGCTCGGTGGAGGCGTTTGCGAAGACGGCGTACGGCTACAACGTTCGCCATAACTATGGTATGGAGGGCAAGAAGACGAGTTACAGCTCCGCATCGTGTGCGACTATTTTAGCGCTACCGCCGATGGTAGATCAGCATGACTGCCACGGCTGCCCGTTTCGCTTCCGCGACGAGGGGCAGCTGCGGACTATGCTGGGCAAAGAGGTGCACAATCCGAAAGGTCGCGACTACCCGAATGTGCGGCCAACGGCGGGTGACATTGAGGACATCGTCGCCGACTGTAAAGGGCAGCATTACACACGGGCTTGCTACAAGTACTTCATGTCAACCCATCCAGAGGCGCGCCGCGATACGCTCTTTCGCTCGCCGTACGAGTACTACACTGTGAGTCTCGAGTCGGAGGTAGGCGCAGGTGCAAATAAGACTGACGCTGCCGTGGAGTCTGCGCGATCATCTGTTGGTCCAGGAAAGCGGACGTCGGTAACGCTGAGCGAGGACGTCGTTCGACCACGCACCTCATCGTAGAGTGTGTCAATGTGTGTGAGAGCTTTAGCGTTTCATTCCGCTGGAGGGCATCCTTCTTGGTGAGCGCCCTCTCTCGCTACTCAACCTTGATTTCCGTAGGTTTTTCACGCTGCATTTACTTTTCTTTCTTCACCAGTCGAGTCAATCGGACAAGCGTGCCTGGCACGTGCTTCCACTCAACGCTCTCATCTGTGCCAATGAAGATGTCGACCCATCGGGCTGCGACGCCGCGTGTCCGTCACAAAGTGCATCTTTGACTTCGTTTTACTTTCTGTGACTTACGTCTGTTGCCTCGACTTACGCCTCCAGTACTCCACAACGTCGAGATGTGGGCGTGTGCACAAACACAAAAAAAAACATGAGTTTTACTACTAACAGTGTTGCACATCGATGAATAATCATATAACGGTTAGTTTTTCCTGGTGCGTGCTGTTTACTGGCATTTCTTGTGGAGAATGCGCTCAGTTAATCACCTCCTCTTTGGTCTTTCACGCGGAGCAGATGCGCCTACGAATTGTTCCGTGCTGCCAGCGAAGCTGCGTAGAGCTTGGCAAACCGTCAAAAGTCCTCAATTAGCTGTTCTCGTTGCTGACAGTGCAATTCACGTCGACTTCCCTTTTGCCTGTACTTCTCCTGTTTGCGTTGAAAGGAGTATGCTGATCTCGTACGTGGTTTTTTTGAAGGAAAACACAGTTGGTGACGCCGTGAAAGCAGCAGAAACAACGACAAACTGACGAGTACGAATCGCAGCGTACATGCAGGCATCAAAGCGCACTTAGAGCTTAATATCCTCGCACAGACTTTACGGGCAACTTTGGTTCGTTGTCTTTCTTTTTGCGGTAAGTATGCGTGTCGTTGCGTCGTACTCACCTGCACACATTTAACTCTCAAGTAGAAAGTATCCGCCGTGTTATCAATGTTGCGGCGAAGCTGGATTTGGCGGTGTGCGTCTGGCGTTGCAGGCGGTAGCGGAGCGTTACCGCCGCGAAAAGTCAGCGGCGCTGATTCCGCGGCGACGAAGGCGGAGAGTGCACCGTTAGAGAATACGAACAACACTCAGCGGCAGCAGCAGCTACCGCAGCCGAAGGGCAAGCGCAAGTTTCGCCTGGAGAGCGGCTACGACGGGGCGAAGAACTACGATGAGCGTGGTCAATTCTTCTCGGCGTTCTTGAGCATTGGCATTATGTCGCTCGGCTTCACGTTTCTCTTTGTGCCGCTGTACCGCATGTACTGTGCACCGACGGGGCGTGGTGCCGATCCTAAGTTCTACACGCCTGACGCCGCACGTGAGCGCGAGGAACAAAACAGAAACTACCCGGTGCCAAAGAAGCTGCTGAAGGTACGTTTCCTGAGTGATGTCGGCAATACAATGCCGATTGCCTTTGTGCCGCTGCAGAAGGAGGTGGAGGTGCTGGTAGGGGAGCCGGCGTTGGCTTTTTACTCGGCGTACAACCGTAGCAACCGCACGCTGCTCGGTGTCTCATCGTACACAATTGCCCCACCTGAGGTGACGAACTACCTGAATAAGATCCAGTGCTTTTGCTTTGAGGAGCAGCGCTTCAAGCCGCATGAGCTGGTAGAGATGCCGGTGTTCTTCTACATTGACCGCGATTTCCTTAATGACCCGATGGTGAACTGGTTGGATGAGGTGATCGTGAACTACACCTTCTTCAACCTGGAGAAAACAAAGGATTACATTTTCCGCTCCAACCCGCGGTAGGGTGACAATCAAGCTCAGTACAACGAAAGAAGTGTGAAACTTGTTTCGAACACTCGGGCGCTATGCACTCTATCGGCTTGTTTGCATTCTTGAACCTTTTGCTATTGCTGAGCTAGGACTGTCGTGGCTATTGCCTGTGCGCTTGCACGCCTGTCACGTTTTGATTTGTGTGGGATTTCCCTTTTGACCGTTTGTAGTGGGTACAGCTGTCTTCCATCATTTCAAGTGTCATGTCCCTTTCTCTTCGTCTTTCCTGTAGCCGATGTGAACGCCGCTGTGTGCAGTGGTCACAAAGGTGTTCTTCTCTGTTTGCCACCCGCAAAGGTCCTATACAAATTAACGGAATGATCGACGGTGAGGGGAAGGGATTTGCTGCCTTTGCTCATGAAGCAACCTGTGAGAAGCACCGTCACATGAAGCATTCTAATCGGTCGTGCTACAAGTTGAATGACACCTGTTGAACGCACTTTTGGCTAATGAATAACGTTTCTTCTTTAGGCCTTTACCTTTCAAGGATGTTTCACTACGGTGTTGCTTGAATGAACCACACACAGCAAGGCGATGGCTTGTGGTGTTCACATCAACGTCAGTTCATCATTGTTTCTCTTGTCCGAGTCTTCCTCCACTGTCTACTATCTCCTTCACCTCCTTTATTGTTTGCTGCTATCAATCCTCCTTGTGCGTTCAACGATAACGTGTGCATTTTTAGTTTGAGACACACGCGGCTGCTCTCATCATTAGCACAACAATAAGCGCCTGCGCCTCGTACATACCGGCGCTTGCAAGGTGCAGCCGGTTTTAGAATTGCATGAGAGACGTTTGGAAGTTACGCATAGAAAATACGCACATCAGCCGTACAAAAGCGGCAACAAACCGGGTCTTTTCCACTCTCCGGGTTTAGGTTTTTCTGCCGCAAAAAACTGTTTGGATTCAGAGATCTGCACCTCCTCATAGTGAGCACGGACTCCTGTTAAAGCAATGTCCACCATTATTATTGGCCGCAAACAACTCTTCTCTTTTGCGGAGCGCTACAGCTCACGGCGGCTCGGCGATTACAGCGGCCTCGCCGACGGCGACGTTCTGTGCTGCCTCTTCAACTTAGTCTTTCCAGAGCTGCGCATCCGACCAGCCGCGCCACAAACGCATTCCTCCACACAGCGCAGTCATCTAAACTGGGAGCAGCTCTTTCGGCGCTTTGCGCGCCTACGCATTCCACTCGCGTTTTTACAGCCGACGGCGCTGCAGGAGAACAACGTTGAGTGCGGCTTCTCCTCGCTCGTCTTGTTCTACTTTCTTTATCATCTGTCGAAGCGTGCGGACTTCTCCGCGGAGTTTGCGCTGGATGTCAGGGATGAGGTGACTGCGTATCTGCAGTCAACGGACTGCATTGTTTCGCTGTTGTTGGGCAAGGCGTTGTCGTGGTCGGCGATACCACCAACACTGGTCCAGACAGTACAGAGCCACCCTGGTTTTCAGCTCTCACAGAGGGATGTGGGTGAAGCGGAGGCGGCGGCGGCGGAATTCTATCGAAGTAAATTTACCAAAACTCGTCTTTGCCGCAATACAAGTCATTCTAACAGTAACAGCGCTGGGGATCAGAAGCAACGAAGAATACGCACGTCAGCACGTACAACAGCAGCTAGTGATGGTGACGGCGAAGAAATAAAAGACACGCGGATGCAGTCTGACAGGCCGTCAGCTGCTCCCAGAGCCCAAACTACGCAAGGCACCTTAGGTGTACAACAGGCAAGACACAACAATACAACTCTGTCATCAATGCCTGCGGTAGCGGACAAGCAGATGCAGCGGGAGCAGCTGCATACCACTGATGAGAACACAGGTCAGGGTGATGGTGGCAGTTGCAGAAGCAGCGGCGAGTATGATGCGTCACCGGCACCTCGTGCACCCTCGAATCGACTGTCCGCACATTCTGTTCGGTCAACTCAGGTACGGCAGCAGCGACAGCAGAAAGAGCAATCCCAAAAGTACAGCGGTAACGACAGTTGCAGCGGCTCGGCAACTCGCGTGTCTTCGTCCGCTGCTTCCGCTTCTGCGTTGTCTTCGCCCTCTTTATCCCGCTCTTCTAGCAGGACTTTGCACGCACCTGTAAATGACTTCGACAGCTCTCTTGAGATCAGCGGTATGGAGGGGAATGATAGTAGCACGACAAAGCCCGACGTATCGCGCAGACTTCTACCGAAGGCCAAGATCAAAGAAGAAGGTGGAGACGAAGATTCCAAAGAAGGCCAGTTTGTGCGTCGAAGTGCATCAGTGTCTTCAGCCAAGCTCTTTCCCTCTTCTTCCTGCGCGTCCTCCAGCCAGCTAGCATCCACTAAAACCTCTTCCCCGACATCTTCGTTACAGTGTCTGCAGCATTCAGAGCGCGGAACTGACGTTCTCCAGCAGCAACAACCATATCAGCAAAGAAGTGGTAGGTATGATGAGAAAGAAAACAGTCAAAGCAATTCATCTCGGCGTCGTGAGTCTCTCCTCGAACAAGCCAAGTATTCTCCTCAGGGGAGTTCAGCTTTTACGTGCACGGCGTACCGTGCAGCTTCCTCGGTTGCCCCTCGCAGTTCCACACGCCCCGCTTCTCTGAATAGAACAGGTGCTTCAAGTGAAACAGCGCCGCATCTGTCAGCCGCAGCCATAACGACAACGTCGGGTAACTCTCGGGAAGAGGCACTCGAAGCGGCGCTGCGGTTGAAAGAAGAAGAGTGCGAGGACCTGCAGCTACGGGTCGCACAACTGCTGAGCTTGCTGGCAAATGTAAAAGCAACAGCCGTGCCGACTTCATCCTCCTCATCACCACCATTGCAGTCGCCGTCACCCAACGCACGAACATCGCCAACGACGTTGGTGTCGGCTCGCACCGCGCAGCAGAACACACGGCGATCTGCAGAGTTGGAAGGGCAAGTGGGTACGGAGGAAAGCCGGTGTGCGTCCTCACCTTTTTCACCTGTTAAACAAGATGATAACGCGTCAGCGGCAACGACAACAGCTGTTCAGGCAGAGATTGAGGCGCTGACTGCGGACATACTAGACGAAGAAACCGGTGCTCCGATTGATGTGAACGAAACAGCTAATTTACTGCACTGCCTTCTGCTGGAGCACCTGCACGACTCCCCGCGCAATCGCGAGCAGATGCAGCAGTGGCTGTGGTCGGTGGTCGCTGCGCATCACACCTTGGAAGGCCGCTTGCTCGCCGCGGTGGAACTAATTCGCGCTCTGTCACGCAAGGCAGAACAAAATAATCAACAACAGCACCGTGCGCAATCAAATTCTTCTTCATCTGTGCAAGTACCACAACACGAGTCGAATTCATGCAGTAGAGAGTCAGGAACGATTGCGCAGCCGCGCAGTCGATCCACCGTGACCGCGCCTTTTGCTTCCGCGGCGACTTCCCTGTTTTCTTCATCGGCAGCGGTAGATTCGAAGAACGACATGGAAGTAAACAGGAAGGATAACGTCGATTGCGTGCATAATGCCTTTTACGCTGAGCTGGAGGCGTTGCATGACAAAGAGCATCGGCTGATGGCGGACCTGCGCGTTGCACAGGCGAAGTGTGCAAAAACCGTGCAACGTGCAGTGCGTCGAGAGCGGCTGTGGAAGCAGCTGTGTGCAGAGGTGTACGCAGCTGAGCAGGCGTCCTTCGCGATTTTGGACTGCGAGACGACGGAAGAAGTGGAGACGCGACTACAGACGAGAGATGTGCACTACGCAAACGTGGAAAGTTATACCCAGCAGCTCGTGGAGGACAGTGCGGCAGGCCAAGAGGAGGACAGTATAGACTTTACAACAGAGCAAATGAGCGATACACCATGTGCATCGCTGCAGACCCTTGTGGCGCGTTTGAAAGAAGAGCGGACAGAGCTACTGGGTGATGTTGCTCGACTACACGCCTTGCTAGCTGTCGTGCAGCACGAGAGGACCCACGCAACTGAGAGAGCCAAGGGTAGGAAGCAGGGGAACGCATCTTTTATTTCCGTAATGGAAAAGGCAAATGAAGATGCTCGGAGTTGTACACAGAGGGCTAATCCTCCGCCCTCTTCAGCCTCGCACCAGCTGTCCGCACCGCCAGCATTTCGCTCCCTCTTTCACCCAACAGCGTCCAGTACCAAGCCAGGCACGGAACACATTAATACACTCAACAGTGGAGCTGTTTCCTCCTTGCATTCCCACACGGTAGGTATACGAGGACCCGATGGTTACAGGGAAAGTTTGCGGGCGCCGCGAGGGCTTTCTTCCTTGTTACAGGAAGACGCGGCGGTGTATCGAGTAGTGTAAGTCGCGTGGGTGTTGATGTTGGTTACAGGGGTGTGTTGCGGAGACGTTTGTGTGTGAGCCGTTCTTCTTTCTTCATTTCGCTGCTCCTTTGAGGTGCGCTTGTACGAGTACAGTCTTTTACGATGTCACCCATAGAGTTTTTTTGCTTTTGCACTTTTCCGCCCCTTCTCTGTTTGTCCAGTGTACGAAACTCACAAAATACCTAAGGCAATGAGGGAACGAGAGACGGGGCAAACAGCTCGACTTCAGATTGTAATCGTGCTGCAGCTTGTCGGATCTTTGACGTGATCAATCGCCTTTGTCTCTCCTGGAGAAGGGCGTACTTGACGTCCGGCGTGAAGGCCGGGGGCTGACGATTTTCGAGGTTTTAAATACTGAAGAGAAACATCTTTTCCTTTCTTCCCGTTTGCATTGCTACATTTGCTTTTTAATCCCGCCTCGAGTAGAGACTGGGGTGCGCTGCCCATCACTCACTTATAGTTGAGCGCGGCTAAGGCGAAAGCAGAAAGGGCTACATCCTTTTCTTCTGTTGTTCACAGCGACAACGGTAGCTCCATCTTTTACGATTCATGTCCACCGCCGTGTGCAGCAGTTGCGGCTCAGCCGGTTCTGACGAGGTCGAAGTCTCCGGCCGTGGCCGCGGCATTCGCACGATTGACTTGCCCGCCGTCTTCACGACTGCCGAAGAACGTGAGATGCTCGCTATCATCACCACCTTCGATCTGTCCCGCAACGAACTTGTAGAGCTTAAGAACTTACAACCACTGCGCTCGCTGCTTCGACTCAACGCGAGCTACAACCACATCTGTCGCTTTGACGGGCTACCTCTACTGTTAACCCAGTTGAACCTAGCGCACAACAAACTCGACCATTTGGATTACTTGAGCCAACTGACACACCTGCGCGAGCTGGATGTGAGCTTTAATCGTCTCACCAGCCTCGCTGGGTTAACCCCACGGGTGCCGCTGGAAGTCTTGAAAGCTGATGACAATCGAATTGTGCGCACGATAGGGCTGGAAGGAGTGCAGACGCTACGTGTACTCTCCCTGAGTAACAACTACATTGAGGATGTGATGAGCTGTTATTTCTTCCAACAGTGCCGTCGTTGCAGCTGCTTCGGCTGGCGGGCAATCCAATCACACGTGTGCGCCGCTTTCGCGCTACGGTTGGTCGATTGCAGCCAGCGTTGGTGTCGCTGGACGGCGCAGCGCTGGTGCGAGAGGAGGACCTACGCGAGCCATCGCGGGTCTCCGCAACTCGACGGCAGGTGAGCCAAAACTGTGATCTAAAACCGCAGGAATTAGAAGAGAGTGATGCTGAAAAACGTTTTTTCACGCACCCGTCAGCGTCAGCTGCATCAACGCCACTAACGTCAACTACCGGAGCCACTTCGAACCTCCTTCCAGCACCACAGCAGCCAAAGCAGCAATGGGCCAGCAAGCGTTTGCCCGGGCACGAAGATGCCGTCGAGGCTTTTTTTCTTCCGTCGGATGCATCAAGGGAAAATATGAGGCAGTGGCCATCGATGAACGACTTGTCGGTGCATCGCAGTGCGGCAACGCAGACCGTGGAGGCGTCGTACGAAGAGGCGGATACCGCGGTACCACGTGCAGATGTCCCGCAACCTGCAGCACGCGTGGACGCTGCCACTGCTGTCGCAACCACAATTACGACCACAACCACCACCTCACCCGCTAAAGCGACAACGCTGTCTTCTTCAGTGCGACGTGATGCACTCTCAACATCTGGACATAAGAGTCTTGCCAGTTGTAGCAATATGGCGCAGGCACCACTGTCAACACGGCGCAATGCGTTACAACCGCCTGCCGCAACACTTAGAAAATCAACTGCTACTCCATCTCCGAGAGGCAGTAGAAAGGAGATTCACATTGCACAGCGACGGCAAGAACAGGAGTCGAATGGGAAGACAAGCGCGTCGTTGCGGCGTGCGCAGAATACAGACTCTCCCGCATTTTTACAATCACTAGCCGAGGGGGACACAAACGAGGTCGGCGACGAAGAAGGGGAAATGGAGGAGGAAGAAGCACAGAGTGTGGATTTAACAGCAGTGGATGAAAAGACAGATACTTATCACTGTGTACATCTTCCAGCTACACCTGGGCCGGTCCAGCGTACATCACAAATGACTTACCCTAACAACAACGGTAGCAGCAGCGGCCGCAATCACGTTGGGGGGTACGCAGCCCTCCACGCAACGCCGTCAAACTGTCAAATATCACCGCACAATTCGAATTCTTACAGTGACAGCAAATCAACCTACAACGTGAACCACGGGAATGTGAGCGGCAGTGTCGGTACTGGCACTGAGCGTCGCGGTCGCCTTGGCCGGCTGTCTTCGCGGTCCCCTGCCTCGATGCAGCATTCCGTCACCTCGCAGGAGTTCGACGCTACCACCGCCCAGCTGCACGACAGCCTCGTCGCGAAAGAACAGCTGCACAGGGAGTGTCAGATGCTGCGCCAAAAGATGAAACACATGGAAGGCCAACTCACCGAGGCACGCCGCGTCATTTCCCAACAGTTGGCTGAATTGTCGCAATTACGGCTAGAGCGGGACGCCCTGCGGCAGAGTGAAGGGGAGGTGATGGAACGACTTGAAAAAGAGAAACGCGTCGCCAAGGCACGGGCGGGCCATCACACCGAGGAGGTGCAGACGCTGCAGTCGCAGTACGAGCGGATGAAGACTTTTTATGAAGCGCAACTGGCAGACACACGGCGGGAGCTGTCTGCCGAGCGAGCACGGCTGTTGGGCCAACAACAGCAACAGCGTGCCAAGAGCCGAAGTAACGACACCGCAGTTGCAGCGGTCGACGATGATGGTGAAAAAGACACAGAAGCGGATGTGCGGAAAAGAAAAGCGCGGGAAAGGAATGTTGAGGCCGGAACCTGTGCAACAGTCACGGAGAAGACCCGATTGACAGTCAATGCAGACGCTGTTGCTGTTACTGCGCGTGCCTCTCCGCCTTCCAAAGTTGCTGTGCCCGTGTCTGACTCACCACCGCAACCAGGTCGTGCGCCTCCGCACGAGGCAATGCCAACTACTTTAAAGGTGGCTGCTGTGGCTTGTAATAAAGCGTTACAGAAAACGGAGGCTGAAGCTACACCTGCGGTCGTATTTCCGATGCCTGGTCCGTCAACGGACGAAGTGTGTCTCCAGCTCGCCTCCTGGCTCTACGACAGCATCCGTAAAACAAGGGGCGCGGCCACCACGAACAGCCAAGATGTTTCCGAGCAACAGCACCCGCAACAGCAACAAAGTGTGCAAGGTAAAGAGAGTAACACTGGTTGTGATCAAAGTCTGGAATATTGGAAAAATGTCCTCGAAAGTCACACATCCTCCTCCTCGTTCTCTTCAACACAGCAGCAGCAGCGGCAGCTATTGATGGAGACGAAGTCTCTTGTAACGCTACCACTACAGCTGCGGCACGTAAACTTCTGGAGGAATTCGTAGCCGGCCACCTGGATGGTTTCCTCAATTCCCATAACGGCGTCGAACATGACTACACGGCGAAAGTGGAGAAGGCGCACATCGCGGATGATATCGCGGCTGTGTCGAGGTCCTCGTCTTTCGTTGAGCTGTCTTCGCCACCTCCCTCTGCTTCCGCTTCTTCGTTGCAACTCAAAACCGAGGTTTCTGCTGAGCCTTCCTCTGCTCCAGGAAACGAAGTGACGACGCATGCTCCAATTCCAGCAGTTGCCGAACAAGACGTACAGGGTCTCAAGGCTGGGCATACATTACAGCACAAAAATACAGCAAATGAAAGTGCAGCCGTCGAGTCGCGTCACGACTTTGCTCTTCCGTCTCCCTTGACAACGTCTTCGCAGAAGCAACCACTTAGACAGCCTCTGCCGCTGGCGCTTCCTACGCCACGATTACCGTCTCCGTCATGGAGACTTGATACGGCCACAAAGGACTCAATGGAAAGATCGACGGCTGTTGAGGGGGGTGATGGGGAAGCTGCTGTGGGCGATCGGCACAGAAGCAACAGTAATATCTTCATCAGCAGGACTGAAGACGGAGCTGAACAGTTCGCAAACGGGAAAAGTCCCATTGGGGAAAGGAACACGAGAGATGACGAGGAGGAAGAAGATACGATTGTGATGTCTGCATCGCCTGAGGCGATGACGACTTTTGTCACAACGGTAACAGGAAGAAATGAGCCTACCACAACGCGCGATCAGCGTGTGATTGCGGCGAAGGCACTGTTGAAGGGGATGGAGTTTATGTTCGAGGACTAACCATCAGCGTATGCATGTATGTATGTGTGTCGGATAGACCTCAATGTTTCGTTTTACTTTACTTCACGCTCTCTGTTTCGTTTTTCCCCGCAGAGGCTCAATCACGCGCGCGCAGAAGCACCAAAATTGTGTGCGGCCTCCTTTTATGTGTCCATCCATGTAGCAGAACTTAGGCGATGGACGCGACTACAGCTAGCCAGCAAAAGAAAGAGTGTGCTGAACCATTACTTTGTGACAGAAAGCACCTGCTTTTCGCTTTTCTTTACTTCGGAAGAGACATTGACTCATGAAGAACAATGAACTGACTTGATGCATTGAGCCGTTTTCAACACTATTTGGGTGCCTTTCCCTGTTCCTCCTTCTCCGTTGTGGGCCGTGTTTTTCCTGAGCTAAAAAACAACGTCCGTCACGAGCAACAAACTCCTCGCCTGCTGCTACCACCGCTACTACTTTGACCACGTGCTGCTGCAGGGTTTTCATTTGTTTCCCTTCCCTCTTTGTTTTGTGGGATTTTGTGTTTTTATCATATTGTGGCCATGTCCGCCCCGTACGACGAAAAAACATTCGCTCCCTTAAAAGGGCTGCACATCCGCATGTTGCACGACACCAGACTCACGGAGCGCATTAAAGTGCTGGACGACTACTGCTTCCCTGTAAAATACACCGAGTCTTACTACAGCAACTATGTGCGCACCAGTTTCCACCCCTTCAACCAACTAGCCTTCTACCACGACATCCTCGTCGGCTCGATCACTTGCCGCCTGGAGAAGACAGAGGTAGAGGGGGAGTACACACTGTACATCATGACGATTGGCGTGTTAAAGCCGTACCGCCACATGCAGATTGGTTCACGTCTGCTGCAGACGGTGCTGTCGGCGGTGCATCACGACACGAAGACGCGCATCGTCGCTGTGACGTTGCACGTCCAGGTCGGCTCCTCCGCCCTCGAGTTTTACCGCCGCTTTGACTTTGAGGAGGTGCGGGTGGTGGAGAACTATTACTCTGACTTGGAGGAGTGCAACGCAATTCTACTGCGCCGCGTGGTGCCACAGCCGTTTTTTGAGAACCACAAGAAGTTGAAGTAGTGTGTGGGGAGGGGAGAAGGCATTAGCAACAAAAAATACCGCCTCCTAGTTGCTTCTTTTACTGGCAGTTTGCGGTGCTGTGCGTGCATATGCGTGTGTGTGTATTACAACTTAACAGAAGAGAAGCAGCGGAGAAGGCGGTGTGTTAGAGCGTTGGGCTTCTGGGTGGCGATTACGCATGTGTGTGCGTGTGAATGCCGCATTTGAGGTTTGGGGCGACTGCGTTTACTCTAACAAGTCGTTCGATCGGGAGGGGAAAGTCGCCGATTCTGTTTTTCGTGTTCGGTTTCTGTTTTCTTCTTAACTAATAATAATTCGTCTGATGGTTTCTGCGTCAAAGTGTAGCTGAGGTATGAGGGGGTTGGCCACTAGGTCTTTAGAGAACACCACATTTCGAATTACCTGCCGGCTTGTCTGTGAGGCGCTAACCTAGAAAACAGGTCGAGCTCTAGTGGCCAGGATGAGTCCCGTGAAACAAAATACATATGTAGTGACTTGCGTTTTCGTGTATTCTGCCTACGGTGTGGGTATAAGGCTGAAGCGCAGACCATCAACTCTGACCTTTCGTCTCCGTGCTCGATTTTCTGCTCTTTACCCTTTTCTTTCTTGGATTCTCGGATTCCGCATCGGTCCAGCTTTACGCTGAAAGTGGCGGCTCCGCCTTCATTTGCCACTCAGCACGCTGCACCAAGCGTTCTACTTTTCTCACGTTTGCGGTTTTGTCTTCATCAGTCTCCTCGTCACCCTCAAATGCCGTATTACGCCACGGGTGAAAATCGCGATTCGTATGTCACCGGGGTACGCCCGGGTAACCGCTACGGCGCCCCGCATGATGTCGAAAAGCGCCGCGACAACCTGCCCGACAACGTGTTCAACTACATCAAGGAGGGGGTACAGCGCGAACAGCGGCAGCAGTGCATTGAGGACGATGCGCGGGCCCGGACCCGGCTAGAGATGTTCGCTCGCCCGCCGAAGACACGCGGAGCGAACGGCGGTGCGGGAGCGTTTACATCAACGTCATCAGGAACACCAGATGCGAATGCCCAGAGGAGCCAGCTCGAGCGCGAGTCGGAGAATCGGGAGCGGCACGCCGCGTTGGTCGAGCTGTACGCGCGAGAGCGTCAACAATGGGAAGAACAACTTAGAGCGCGCGGCTTGGCAACGCAGCGCTTTTAAGTAGTCTATAAAAGGGGAGGTGTGTCACAGCATTCGTATTGACTGCGTTACGGCGCTTGAGAATTTAGTGCGTCACGTTCTCAGGTAGTCGGCCTTTTTTGAGTACTGCTTTTCACGGTTTGTCGAATGGATGTATGTTACTAACAGCGGTTATGCAAAAAAAGAAAAACTCTCTATCAGTGGTATTTCCTTTTGCGTGTGGACCCGATATTGGGTTCTGCTCTCTCAGACGACAGCTTTAGACTCGATGGAATATGTGAAATGAAGTGGATACGAAGCAACTCACAAGACAAATCGCAAGACGATAAGTCAAGACGGTGTTCATGAAAGTCATCGTCGTCTACCATCACTGTTTTCCTTTGATTTAAAAATGGAGTTCTTCCTCCTTCCCTCCTCCATTGATGCGTCAGATTACTTCTTCGTCCATCTCCAGCTTAGCGGAAAGTAAGAAGACGACCGTTGCACTCTCTGGAACCTCCGAGTTCGACGCGATAGTATTTGTCCAGAGCATTTACAGAATATAAACACAAGAACCCAAGAAACCTATCCTACTCAAAGATGGCCTCCGCAGCTCCCGTTTCGCACTACACCTTCGCGAACCTGAAGACGCTCGGCCTCTGCGCCCCGCAGATCGCCCTCTCCCGCCAGCCTCGCCTCCGCCCGCACGTCGGCAATTTGAAAGGACTCATCTACCCCCTTCCGTATTACGCGATGTGGCGCGGAAACCACAACAAATACATGTACAACGATGCCACCCCGGCACGATGGGGCGAGGGAATGACGAACAGGATGTACCACCAGCACTACGCCCATGCAAAGTGCCCGACCGACTACGGCCGTGGCGGGCGCGAGTTTCAGTTTTTGTCCGTCAAAAGAGGGAAACTCGTGAAGAAGCCGCTGCCAGTAGTGCAGTATGTCGACCCTAAGTCGAAGCCGCAGTGGGTGTTTAAGTCGTGGCACAACCCAATGACTGCGCCGAGCATGTGGGAGCGCGAGGTGCAGTACCCGGAGCACACACCGGAGCACACAGGGGCAAAGCGGCCACTCGCCGTGGTGGCCCCAAAGACGTTCCACAAACATTTATTCCTCATGCACATGGAGAGGGTGGTCGTGACGGTGTCTCCTCTGCTCTTCGGTTTCGGTCACACTCTGCAAAAGGCGGCGCTGGACTTCTACCGACGGGCCCTCAGCGCGCGCTCGCCCTTTCCGAAGGATAAAATATTTCTCTACTACTCGATTGATCACATTACACCAAAGATCGAGGTGGTATGGCTCGATGGCTCTATCTACATACCACCGCTGATGGAGGGGGTGAGCGCACAGGATTTGATTCAGATGGTAATGGAGCAGGCGTGGCTGGCCGCAGATCGTATGAATGCGGAGGGTCGCGTCTTGAACCCGGTTGCAATTGATGACTACAAGTGGGATCAACTGATTGTGTTTAAGCAGAGGCGAGAGAAAGGTGCCGATGCCGCGAAGGTCGGAGCTGGGAAGAAAAAGTAACATCGGCCTTCAAGTGGGTTGGAGGAGTAGGCATTCGGCACTGTGTTGTCTTGTTGCCAGCTCTTCGTTGTTGTTGTTGGTGTATCAGCGTTAGCCAGCTTTTTTTCTGTCGCTTTTGTGCATCTCTTTGTCACCACAATGTGACGTCAGCAGCTTCAAGAAGAATCGTGGGACTAGTCTAGGAGGTTCGTCTGAAGTGTCTTTTTTTTCTGCGATATCTGCTTAGCGGGTGCAGTTGCCTTAGACATTAAACGCGTGGCGCAGTATTGATTCAGCTTAAACTGATGTATACACACGACGGAAACTTAGCTCACGCAATGCCGAAATCACAACGTGGAAAGTCAAGTGTTTTCACTTCTCGTTTTCTCTTTGACATGGATTACTTGTGTCTCACGTTGTTTTGTTGAGAGCTTCTTCTTAATTCCCTCCCTTTCGTTACGTCTCTTCATTCTGTTTTTTTTTTTTTTACACCGACGTCTAAACCCGCGCAGCACTCACGCTCCCGGGCCTTTCTCGAACAGCAAGCAGAGAAGTCTTCGAAGGGTTAAAATTTGAGTTATTTCAGTTTTCTTGTCCGTGTTATCGGCTTTCTTCTCTCAGCTTCATTGAACTACCAGCACTCTAACGTGTCCACCCGCTCACACGTAAAAAAGAAAAGAATGGACTTGGTGCAGCTGCAGCAGATTCTTGGCCAGCACGATGCGAATGTGACGAGAATCTTCATCAACAACGTTCCCGAGCTCGGCCTCCGTAGGATTGATGGCTGTGTGCTCGAATACATGCTGAAGATGTTGGAGGGGCAGACCTCAGCTGAGTCGTATTTGCCGGAGGAGATCATTGAGGAAACGATGAAGCTGTACTTCCGTGAGTTCGACGTGTTCAACGGCTCGGAGGAGCAGCTGGGCAAGAGCGCCGCCGGGATCTGTCAAGAGATGTTGAAGGAGGGCATCACAAAGAGACCCAGCGAGGAGTCGAGCCGTCTCACAAACGCCGTTAACATCGGTCGTCAGTACGAGGAGAGCATGAAGCGTGCGACGATGATCAAGTCAGTTGGCAAGGTCACTACGGCCAACACGAACGAAGACTGGTCGTGGGAGAAGAACCGCAACACAGCCAAGGACATCCGCAAGAAGCGCAGGGAGGACGAAAAGAAGGCGATGCTTGCCGAGGAGTACGAGGAGTTTCTCAAAAAGCGCGGTATTGCCAACGCAACGGCGGTTACGAAGCTGCACCACAAGGGCGAGGGCACGAATTACAGCACCGATATCCGCTGCGAGGGGATTCATATTCAGCTGGGCAAGCAGCTGCTGTTGGACGAGACGGACCTGGTCCTCCTCACTGGCCACAAGTACGGTTTGATCGGTCGTAACGGCGCTGGCAAGACGACGTTGCTGCGCGCGCTGGCCGAACGCGAGTTAGAAGGTGTCAGCCCGTTCATGCAGATCTTACACGTCGAACAGGAAATCGTGGCTGGAATGGAAACGCCTCTGGAGGTGTTGCTGGCCACGGATGAGGAGCGAACGCAACTGCTGAAGGAGGAGCAGGAGTTGCTGAAGCGCAACGACGGTGAGGCGAACAGCCGACTCAACGAGGTGTACGCCCGGCTAGACGCGATCGATGCACACAGCGCCGAGGCCCGCGCCGCAACCATTTTGCACGGTTTGAGTTTCACGCAGGAGATGATGACGAGTCCCACGAAGATGTTGTCGGGTGGGTGGCGCATGCGTGTGGCGCTGGCCCGTGCCCTCTTCGTGGAACCGGATGTGCTGTTGCTTGATGAGCCGACGAACCACCTTGATCTCTTCGCTGTGCTGTGGTTGGAGGGCTTCTTGAAGGACTGGCAGAAGACCCTGGTCGTCGTTTCGCACTCCCGGACTTTTTTGAACAATGTCTGCTCCGAAGTGATTCACCTTGTTGGTCATCGCCTGAATTACTACACGGGCAACTACGACCAGTTCGAGTTGACGCGGGTGGAGCAGGAGCGGCAGCAGAGGAAGCAGTTCGCCGCGCAGGAGAAGCAGCGGGCGCATATTCAGTCCTTCATCGACAAGTTCCGTTACAATGCGAACCGAGCCAAGATGGCGCAGTCACGCATCAAGGCCCTTGAGAGGATGGAGCTGGTGGCCGACGTCGTCAGCGATCCTCAGTTTGCTTTCGCCTTCCCCGATGCCGAGCCCGTCTCCGGCAGCTTCATCGAGATGGTCGATTGCGAGTTTGGTTATAAACCCGGTGTGAGCCTCTTTAAGGATGTGAACCTAGGTATTGATGAGGCCAGCCGCATCGTCCTCGTCGGTGCGAACGGTGCTGGTAAGTCGACGTTTATGAACGTCTGCATGGGTAAACTAGAGCCGCGCATGGGCACCGTTGTACGCAACAAAAAGATCCGTATTGCACACTTCGCGCAACACAACCTGGAAAGCCTCACACCACAGCTTTCGTCGGTGGAGTTTTTGCGTTCCAAGTACCCGCACATGGAAGATCAACAGTTGCGTGCGCACCTCGGCGGAATGGGTTTGTCGGGCGACCGTGCCCTGCAACCCATCTACACCCTCTCTGGAGGTCAGAAGTCGCGACTCGTGCTGGCCTGGATTACCTTCCAGAAGCCGCACCTGTTGCTGCTCGATGAGCCGACGAACCACTTGGATATCGACACAGTGAATGCATTGATTGAAGCGCTGCTGGCGTACAACGGCGGCCTGCTTGTGATTTCGCACGACGAGTACTTTATTACGTCCCTATGCGACGACATCTACGTCTGTGAGGATCAAACGGTGAGGAAGTTCGACGGCGACTTCACGGAGTACCGCAAACACGTCCTAAAGCTGATGAAGGCGTAACGCTTGGGTAAAACTGCCCTAACGAGTTTGGACGTTCTGGAGTTGAGCGTTCACGAGAAGAGATTTATGAACGTCGTAAGTTGTGTTTTGTAAGGTTTCGTGGTAAACTCGCTTTGTGACCCTCCCCCATATATATATATATATATATATATATTCTAGTAATCCTAATTTGTGCTAGCGCGGTGTTACGCAACTAACCATTCCTCTTGGCCACTCTTCCTCGACTGTGCCAGAAAAATGAATTTAGAATTGTGTGAAAGTAAAGCAAACAATCAGCAACCAGAGAAACACGGCCGTTTATCTCGAACAGTGAACTTGAAACGCCTTGAAGAGCCATCTTGATTTGCATGGGCAGTGCTTTAAACGAGGGGTGAAGCTACGGCTCTTAGTATTCCTACCCCTTGCACTTCGAAGGCTTTTCGTATCTCCAAAGCGCGTCAAGGGAGTCAGATGTTGTGTAGGTTAACGCGGCAGGCGCTCGACGAGCCGTCTGCCTTGCAAGGTGACGTGCGACTTTAGAGACGGACACCCAAAGCTATGGGAGTAAAGTAGGAAAGCGAATCACTACTCATTTACCGTTCGTATCTTCGCCGGTGCCCAACTAAAATGCACCGCAGTGCTTTTGTTCTCTCGCCTCGTCAACGCGCTCACCTCTGCTTCCAAAAGTCACCGTACGGTGCAGCTAGTGCTTTTACACATACGTTATTTTACTGCTGTTGTTGCGGTAATGACTTATTTGCTGCCATCAACACCAACAGGAAGCACCCAATCCTTAGAAGAAAGCTTGGGTTGCCTGCTCGCCGCGCTGGTCAAAAACGGCAACGATGACTGGGAGGGCAAGCCGCGGCAGGAGTGCTTCCGCATGTACGGGCCTCCGGGACCATCGGCTCACGCACAGCTCGCACCAACGCAAGCATTACAGGCAGGAACAACAAGCTCCACGGCAGATAGAAGGAATTCTCTAGTGGGGACTCAATCTGCAAAGGAGAAGGAGGATGGAACACAGAGCGCGACGACCGCACCGCGCAGTAACGAAATATCAGAGGAAATGAACAACGGCCACAGCGACAGCATTGTCGCCTATGACGATGCGCGTGCCTCTCTCGATACGCTCATGGGCGAGTACGTAACAGCGCTGCGCGGATTGCGGGCTGTAAACCACTCCACAGAAAATTCGAGTCAAGACGCAGAGCCGGCATCGACCGAAGTGGGAGGCGAAAGCACCAAGGCACGACAACACGAGTTTAAAAAGGGCTGCAGTGTACCTGCGGATGCATCAGAAGGCACGGTACTGCCGCATGTGATCGTAGACGATGTGGATGTGCAGACTCTGCTGGATGCCCTAGACAGGCTTCCGCCGTTGCCGAAGAAGCGAGGGATGTGATGTGTTCACTTTCGTGAACAAACCACCAACTTGCGTTATCATCGGTTGCTCGTTTCTTTAACCTAGCACGTTGTTGCTGAAATGCGGAAATTTGGAGACTTCTGGCAGCTCTCCAAAAACTTAGGACGGCTAAAGAATAGAAACGCGCAAATGCAAAGGTGGTCGTCTTGCTTCTGCAAAACGCTGTTTTTCTTCTCAGTCAGTTGTTCGCAAACGTTGATGCGGGTGTCTCTTCTTCCACCCCTTTAACTTTGACTATCGCTCTTCCGATCGTTCCCGTGCTAGCAGATATTTAGCTTGTTTGCTCAAAACAACAAAGCATTTTCAAAAGCTGTTTCTCCGCCCCCCTCCCCCGTACGTGAGTAGTATTGTTATTAGTCATTAGTTCACTATTCACAGAGGTGGTCGCGCAGTTTCGCGGAGGCAGAAACGCTGTGAACGCAACAGTTACACAGTCCGTGCAACACGAAGCACATAGAGGGCGACTGCACACGCTGATTTCTTTCTCCGCCTTTCCTTCAAAACTGCTGATACGCTCTGTCTTTTTCCACTGACACCTTCAGGAAGTAAACCAGAGGCGCACGGGCTATCGTCCTCAACGTAGTCTTGCTCTTTGTCCGATATGCGCAGGGGTATTTCGACAAACACGAGCGCAGAGGGCGGGGATGATGAGGACGTGCCTCTGGCTGCCTACATATTCGAATCTATTCCACCACTGTCAGTCAGGATACTTCTGAACCCAAAGACGGGGCAACTTTCGGTTTTCCATCGACCGCAAGTCTCCGTACAGCGTCAAGCTCTCTGGCGGCTTGCAGCTTACCAGAAGTACCGATCACAGCACCCACTGCGCATATCGAACCCGACTTGACAACCATCACGCCAGTGGGCCTGTCCCAGCGGCTCACAACGTCAACAGCATCTGTGCGCATTTATCCCTTGCTTTCTTCTACGGAAAGCTGCACCTACGCAACGCACTCTTCAAATGCTGAGTTCTCATCGCTGAAAAGGGAACGTCAGCAGCGTCGATTATTGGCCCAAACCACTCTCGACTTTGGTCAGCGCGGCAGTGATCACATTGGGCAACGGTGCCCACAGTGCAACATGCTGTTCAACGCACACACCGAGGATGCCACTGTTCACAGGCGCTACTGCAGAGCGCAGCAACGTCGGGAATGGAGGAAAAAGCTAACAAGCAGAGACGGTTACGCTACCTATAATAGTTATTGCAAAGATAAAGCCGCTGCTGCGGGAGAAGGAAGCAGCACGCCGCCATCCTTTTCTACCTCGGCAAAGAAAGACAGCCTACGAAGAATTGGTAATAGATATATTACTGAAGAAGTGCGTAGAGGAGGAGAAGCGGTGAGTCTTCTGGAGACGTTGTTGGGTGCCCCGATCGAAACTCCTCCGAATGGCAACACACGCCACGGTTTAGACACGTGTCGTGCTAAACGTGCGGCTAAACCAGGCAGCGGTTCTTCTACCTTCAAGAGACGTACTCGAGAACGACTGGAGCAAACCTGTTCGCTAGCAGGCTCGACAAGAGCAACGACTGGCCGGTTTAGTCCCTTAACCTGCCTTCGTTTCCCTTTAGTCGTGAACGGGCCGGCATCGCTCGCTTCTCTGCATCCACTGGAGGTCGTCGTAGCAAAGTACATCTGTGAGGAGAAAAATTGCGGAGATTTCTTCACGAGCGCAAATGGGCGCAACAGAGCACTGCTACAATTGGTTGACCTGCTTGGCTTTACAGATCAAGTCTTTTCTTTTCCGCAAATGCAAGCGGAGGCTCACAGCAGCGGCAACGTTAATAGCGATAGGGACGGCGAACAAACAACAACTTTTGTGTTTGTGGTGGATACTGCGCTGCGGCAGCTGTTGTGTGCTGTGGTTGGCCACGCACATCAACGAGAGCAGGACCCCGAGTTATGCGTGCGGCAACGCGCTGACGGCTCCACGTTCTGTAGCACAAGGCGTCACTTTACTTACGGTGATGTTACAGATTTGTGGTTGCTTTCCTCTGCAGGTCTGTCAGCAGCGCAGCGGGCTTGGGAGGATAGGGTAATAGCTCCACACCTGTCGACTCAAAACGTGCTTCAACGCTTTTTCGAGGCGGCCACTGCGTCACGTGAATCTACTGAAGGCGGTAGCAACCACGACAGCACCATCAGTACAAGCAGCAGCGAACTGTCGAAGAAGAAAAGTGAATGTGTAGTTCAGCAGCAGGAGCAGCATCAAGAGAAGCTGGCAGCCGGCGTCGCCCTGTACACGTTGGCACGTCATCTAAGCTACGGACACGTGCTCTCCCCATTCACGCAGCTGTCCTACGCGCAATCGTTTCTGAAGAAACGGGCGAAGGCAGAGAATTCGACTCACTGTCCTCTCGACTTTATGGGGAGTTCAGGGGCCTTCACCGGAGGTGACACAGAGGGTGACTTCAGTCATGATGGTGATAACTGGCTTGTAGATTGTCTACGCACAGCATCGCCCCTGCTCACCGAGAGCGGCAGCAATGCCTCTTTGAAAGTTGAAACGATGAGTGACGAAACAGACGCCGTGGTGCTGTTCTTTCACAACGACGAAGACGAGAGTGGCTGCGAATGCAGCGGCAACGAAGAGGGAGATTGTGACGGTCTCCGCAGTGATGATTCAGATAACGCTTTGGAAGAATGTGCTTTGCGGATTCGAAAAGAGCGGCACGAGAGCCTTTCCCTTCCTGCTCTTCAGGTGGAGGAGAGTGCCGACAGCGATGGTGGCAGACTTTCGGTGGTTTCTTTGTCTTTGAATTCGTGAGGGGAAGGAACGATGACTTTTTCCTTTCCATGCCACACGGGCGGTTCGTCTAACTGCGTCTAGAGAAGAAGGGAAGCACAAAATGGTGTTGTTCACCGGACTTGCAAAAGCACATAGTGCGCACTCAATAAAGGACTAAGAGTGAGCGCATCCAGCTTGCGGGCTATATTGAAATTATCCCGACCTAGATAACAATGTTTTGTGACTTGGTTGGTTCTGTTGTGCATTTGGCGGAAATGACGGCTGTATTCCACAGCTTGAAGGAGTTTCTCTGCCTCACATTCAGTGTTTTGAAAGTTACTGCACCTTTCTCTCCTTACGTCGCTTCTCTCTTTCTCCTTTTGTTCCTAAGCAGATCTTTTTCCACGATTCAATCGACAAGGTCTAGTGTTTTCTTGGCGCTATTCGACTTATTGAGTCAACAGCACTGAGATACCCCCGATTGTCTTTCTCTGTCTTAGCTGAGCTGTTCATCTTATCCCTCCATTTAGAAAGTGCACCTTGTGTTTGTTCGCTCCCTTTCGTACCATCTACACATGATGCAGAGCAACTACCCTGCCCCCAGCAGCGCGGTCGGCGCTCACAACGGCAACAACAACAGCGACCGCTGCGTTTTTTTTTCGAAGATGGGCGCCTGCCGTCACGGCGATCAGTGCACGAAACTGCACTATCGCCCTGACTCCTCGCCGACCGTGCTGTTCCCGATGATGTACCCAAATCCTACCGCGATCGCCCACATCAAGGACCGCGAATGGGGAGTCGAATTTGAGAAGAAGTACCTTAAGAAGCACTTCGAGCACTTTTACAAAGAGGTGTGGCGTACGTTTATGGAGTTCGGCCGTATCGCGGAATTGCGTGTGGTGAGCAACCTGGGCGATCACCTCCTGGGCAACGTGTACATCCGCTTTGAGGATCCGCAGGTGGCCGCGCGCATCGTCCGCGAACTGCGCGGCAAAAAGCTGAATCAGATTATTGTGCTGCCGGAGCTGTCACCTGTCACAAATTTCGCGGAGGCGTGCTGCAAGGAGGATCTCGAGGGCCGCTGCCAGCGTGGGGAGCAGTGCAACTACTTGCACATCATGAAGGTGTCCCGGAAGTTGCTGGAGAAGCTGGAGAAAGAGCAGAGTAAGTACTGGAAAAAGAGGGAGAAACAGGTAGAGGAGGGCAATGCAGCCGAGGCAGTTGGCGGCGAAGAGCGGAAGCGCAGCCGATCGAAGTCACCGGCCGACAAGCACGGTGAAGCGTGTCACATTTGCGGGCAGACGAACCACGCGTCGCGTGACTGCCCGATGAAGTAACGAAAGCAGTCTAATTAATTAATGTTTTCCGATTGATTTCGTATAGACGTAAGCGCGTTTTATGTGTATGTGCGCGAGTGTGCGTGTTTCTTGTGAAGCTCGAAGATTCTACAGAACAGTGGAAACGGGGAGGAGCTCTAACGACGTCTCGTTGCTAATGGATGTCTGCGCTCAAGTAACGATCCCTGTTTTACGCACAGTCAAACGACCAACTTTTCTTTGATTTCCACTAGATGTTGTGCGTTTCTCTTATTCTCTCTTTTGCCGTCGGTCCACTCGCCATTGCGGCAGCATCGCAGTACATTTGTCGTTGCCAATTGTCCCGTGTAATTATATATCTCTTCTTTGTTCGTCGCTCTGGAAATAACCTCACCCAAGCATTCGTTCTATTTGCGAATAATCTGTTTCTTTGCGCGCTGTTGCCCTGAGTGCATCTCATAAAGTCGACATGGGCTTTTCTGCGCAGCAGGACGAGTTGATTTAGTACTCCACGTTTCACAGCACCAACGAATAGCACAAACGTGTATCGACGTCTTTGCGGAAATAGCAAGATGGTTGCTGTAACTCAAAACTGGGGTATTCTGTTTTCTTAGGAGAGCGGGTGAGGCACCTTTTGCTGTGTTGTCGTACAACACAGTGCACCACTCCTTGCTGACCAAAGGTGCTTCTGCTGGCAAGCAAACAAACAACAAGCAGCGCCATCTCACCTTTTCGTTCCTCTCTCTTTCGGAATTCACATGAGCTGCCAACACACAACGAATTCTCCTCGCTGTTTTTTTTTTTTTTTGTACCTTAACCCTCGTCCCGCACTCGCTGAAGGATTTACTTGAACGACGCTCTCTCTTTTGTCTTTGGTGCGTTCCTACGCACACGCGAATACGCACTAAATCAGCTATTGCAGCGCATTAGAAAAAAGAAAAGCGAGTAACAAAGGCCAACAAACATGCTGCGCCGCACCATCCCCTTTGCCTTCGCCGCCGTGAAGTGCCCACCGGTGGCGAATGAGCCGATGGACAGCTTCGAGTCAGGCTCGGCCTCCGCCAAGGGGGTTCTGGCTGCCTGCAAGGCAGTTCGCAACGAGGTGCGCGAGTGCCCCATTGTCATCGGTGGCAAGCCCTACACCACGTCGAATGTGATCAAAGGGATTATACCGTCAGACCACCAGGTGCAGATCGCGAAGGCCTACAACGCAACACCCGAGCTGGCTAAGAAGGCGGTGGATGCCGCTGTGGAGGCGTCGAAGGAGTGGAATCAAGTGCCTTTTCGCGACCGCGCCGCAATCTTCTACAAGGCGGCACACCTCCTCTCCACCAAGTACCGTCACGAGATGCGAGCTGTGACGATGCTCGGCCAGAGCAAAAACCCCTGGCAGGCTGAGATTGACTGCGTGGCCGAGGCGTGTGATTTTATCCGCTGGAACATTCACTTTGCCGAGGAGCTCTACGCACAGCAACCGCTCTCGCTGCCGAACAGCGGTATTTGGAACATCACGGACTACCGCCCACTGGAAGGATTTGTGTCTGCCATTACCCCGTTTAACTTTACAGCAATTGCTGCAAACCTCGCCGGCACGCCCGCCCTGATGGGCAACACAGTCGTATGGAAGCCGAGTCCGACCGCCGTGGCGTCAAACTACCTGATGTTCAAGATTATGGAGGAGGCAGGTCTGCCGGGTGGCGTCATCAATTTCTTGCCGTGCGAGCCCGCAGTGATGGACAGCGCCGTGAATGCTGACCCGCGCCTTGCGGCAGTTGTTTTCACCGGCTCGACGCGTGTGTTTACTGAGATCAACAAAAACATCTACGGCCGTCTGGAGAACTACCGCAACTTCCCGCGTATCTCGGGTGAGACGGGCGGCAAGGACTTTCATTTAGTGCACCCGTCTGCGGATGTAAAGCATGTGGTGGCGAGTACGATTCGTGGTGCCTTCGAGTACCAGGGTCAGAAGTGCAGCGCATGCTCTCGTCTATACGCGCCGAAGAGCACGTGGAAGGAGTTGAAGGCGCTCCTTGTTAAGGGCCAGAAGCAGATCAAGATGGGCCAGCCGGACGACTTCCAGAACTTCATGTGTGCCGTCATCGACGAGGCGTCCTTCAACAAGAGCAAGAAGTATATCGACATTGCGAAGGGGGATGGCAACAATTACACCGTTGTTGCTGGCGGCCACTGCGACAAGTCAAGGGGGTACTTCGTCGAGCCCACAATTATCGAAACGAAAGACCCACGCGCGCGGCTGATGCGCGAGGAGATCTTCGGCCCGGTCCTGACGGCTTTCGTATACGATGACAGCAAGCCCGGCTTCTGGAAGGAGGTGTGTGAGCTGGTGGACATGACGACCAAGTACGGCCTCACGGGTTCCGTGTTCTCCCGCGAGCGGGCACCGATTCGTGAGGCTGACAAGTACCTGCGTTACGCCGCCGGCAACTATTACGTCAACGACAAATGCACGGGTGCGGTGGTGGGCCAACAGCCCTTCGGCGGGTCGCGCCTCAGCGGCTCGAACGACAAGCCCGGCGCGGGCCAGTTCGTCGCCCGTTTTGTGTCGGCACGGTCAATTAAGGAAAACTTCGATGTGACGCCGACGATCTCGTACCCGCACCAACTGCCAGATAAGTACGCTCTGTAGGGGTTAAAGAAAGAGAGAGCGTGCGCGCGTCTTTTGCGCCTTTCGTCTCGTTCTTACTCCAGTAATGTGAGATGTGACGGTCGATATCTGATTCTCTGTTCGCTGTTACGTTGATTCTCGTAAGTTCTTTTTTGGGATTTTACATGGGGGCTTGTTGTAGCCAACGCATGACTTGCGTATTTTTAGCAAAAGGAAACAGCGAATGACAATGAAGTTAAAGAACGAGGCAAACACAGTGAGGAGGCCACTCGTTGTTTGCTTTTGATTACCCTGCTCTCTCTCTCATCTGAGTACCCACAAAGTTGATTGCACGTTGCCTACCTGTCTGCCTGCCTCTCTCTTCCCATTTAGACGAAGGAAAACGGAGGGGGAGACTGATGGAGTTCGCCGTTTCCTTTTTTAACAAACTTTGAAGTTTGTTTTTGTTCATTTGAGATTTCGCTTTTGTCAGCATCCGCGGGGGTAAAACAGGTGGCGCACTCACGCACGGTGCTGGGATTGAAGTACCCACCGCTACTTTGTGGAGGCTGTGTGCCTGAGTTGTGCCCCTTGAACACACCTGTTAATGTACGGGCGCAGCTGCACAGACTTCCGCACCTGGCTATGTGAGTGCATCCGTTTGTGTTTCCGAATGTCCGTGCTTCCACCTATCAAATCCAGCTTTTTGTTGGGGAGCCGCGCGGTGTGGGGATGACTGATGGGCGTTTTTCTTCCTATACGTGATGAGGTGCTCACGTTGAGTTTTACACAGGCACTTTCGTGGTAGATCCTCTTGGCACTAACTGGTGCAGGGTGGAAGAGAAGAACAAAGCTGTCTCGAGAGCTTGCTGAGCTAGCATTGGGGTTTCTTTGGCAAGAGAACGAAATGCCGAGGGGGTTCCCGTACCTGTGCACTTAACTGTACAAGCCAGGAACGGCTGTGGTTGAAATCCGCTCTCTTCTCTAGATTAATAGACATGGAAAGCGTTGAATTAGTTTTTTTTTTTTTTACTGAACGACGTTCGTCAACAACAGCAAGTGCGCCGCTGAGCACTTCGTTCTTACCTTGTTGCGTTACCCTCCCTGTTCACACTTCCCTACCTCCTCCTCTCCTTCCTTCTTCTGCCTGGATTTCCACTCTCCTTTGATTGCAGTCAACCCACTGCTTCGTACAGAAGAGAGTAAATGAAAGGAGAGGCACGATATGCATCTGTCTCTTCCGGGCATCTTCCTTCTTTCGAAACAATTGACAAGCTGTCGCTTGACGGGTAGTACGTAGCGCGTTGCGCAAGTGTGCTGACGAAAGGCCTTGATCGCGGCCCTCTTCGTTTCTGCGCGGCTGTTGACTTAGGCGTCTGCAATTTAATACCATAGGTCAGTTGCATACCTTCCAGTGGTTTGTGGAGGGAATATAATCGTGCTACCATTTCTGATCGGTTTTATTTAATTGCCTTTTTTGCTTTCTTCACAGCGCACAATCCAAAATCCAGCAAGACACGTTGGTAGCCAAAGAGCGATCGCGTACCTGCCTTTAATTACTGTTAGTTTTCTCTGTTTTCTCCTCCGTGCTGCGACGACATCAACTAGCCGTGAGGAGCAGTGGCTGTCTTTCCTTCTGGTCCCTCTCGCATCGCTGCAGCGTCACGAAAAAAAAAAGAAGAACTGCACATCCGTTCATTCTCACGCTAGCCTTCACCATTGTACCCCCTTTCAGTCATGCAGGACTCCAACACTTTAATCTTCGACGTGCCGGATGCCTTCGAGGTCGAGTCGATCATCGGTCAGGGTGCGTATGGCGCCGTCTGCAAGGCTGTCTTCTGCGAAGATCAAATTGCTATCAAAAAAATCCCCCACTACTCCCGCAGTGAGGACACAGCGCGGCGTGTGTTGCGTGAAATTGAAATTCTACAAAACCTGCAGTTCTGCGAACAGGTCGTCGGCTGCCGACTCTTCTTCCGCCCGAAGAGTGGAGAAAAAGATGTTTACGTAGCTATGGACTACATCCCGTCTGACTTGTCTTCTGTGATTAAAAATGGCGCGATTACACTGGATGAAGGTGTTGTCCGCTACATTACCTGTCAGCTCCTGCTCGCGCTGCGTGCCCTGCACCGCTGCAACGTGTTGCACCGCGACGTCAGCACACGCAACATTTTGATTCACTACAACTCGCAGGTGTTTCTCTGCGACTTCGGCCTCAGCCGCTTCTTCGACCCGGATGAACAGCTCAGTTTTGGTGTGGTGACGCAGTGGTACCGCGCGCCGGAGATTATCCTCGACGCGGCGTACAGCTACGCGAGTGATGTGTGGAGTGTCGGCGTGATTCTCGGTGAGCTCCTGCTACGTCGTCACTTATTTCCTGGGAAGTCGAATGACTCCGCAAATCAGCTGCAGCTGATTTTTCACCTCGTTGGTACGCCTTCGAGGGAGGTGTTTGATGAAAACCGTAGTTACGGACGGGCGAGTCAAAACGCAAAGAACTACGCCCTCGCGTACATCGAGCGCAGACCCTGTGCGTCGACACTCGTGAATTTACTGTCTACAGCACCTGTGCTACACCACACACCAGGAAGTCCGCTGCCTCCGCCGGCTGTGCAGCTTGCGGAGCAGCTGTTGCAGTTCGACCCCGCAAGGCGACCAAGCGCCGATGATGCGTTAAGGCACCCGTGGTTTGACTCGTGCCGCGAGTTTATTAACGAGGTTATCGAACACCAAGACGAAGAGGCGGTGCCGTCGTTTACGCAGACGCAGAGTATGAACCTGGAGGAGCTGGTGAAGCGGATTGAAGAGGTGGTGCCGGTGTTCTCGGAGAGTTTGTTAGTTGAGGACGAGGGGGCGGATGGATCTGCAGGACCCGGACACGCACCGAGCTAACAGGTATCGATAAAACACACATTAGCGCGCACATCTCTTTCTCTAAAAATGGCCGTGATGCTGTAACTGTATTATTCATCGCCTTCCCTTCCTCTGTTTTGCGGTTGACTGGATGAAAGCTGCGTTATGCACCTTTTCGCATTTGCCTTGGAAGAAGGAAGAAACTTGCGTTTTGTCGTCTGCGGGCAGCGTAGAAGGGGAGCCCTGGTTGCCATTCAGGTAGAGGCTTGCCTTCACCACCGCTTCCCAAGTTGGGAAGGGCCGGACTCGACGTTTTGGACTGGAAACGAGAAAAGCACCGATCTTTTCATTTGACGTTCTTCTGCATTAACAATCTCGTTGTTTAGGCTTTGCGAAACAAACAACCCCCCTCTCCCCCAAAAAAAGCGACCGACAAGTGCTTCTCACCACGTTGTTGACGTGTTTATTCAAGAGACTGTTTTGATCGGCCTCTTGGGTTTCCCTAACGTGGGTTTTGGATGCACTTTCAAACTCTCTGTCCTTCCCTTTCCTTTTCCTTCCCACTCTCTGCCCGGGGCCACATTCAAATTGTGTTATTCAAGTACGCGGCGACGCACCATTCCCTAAAAAAAGAAAAAAATCGTAAAGGAGGAGTGTACAGGCACGCGGCGTACACGTGCGAGTGTGCGTTCAGAACTTTGTGTGCGCGCGCGCAAGCTTTGAACAACTTAATCCACCTCGATTAGGTGCTCGCAAAAGGGACAGCGTCTCTCCCCTCCACCTCCCCCCCCCTTTTTTTAGCTGTTCGATTCAGACCCCTCAACTTTTCCTCTCGCAGTGATGATGCGCGTTAGCAACGTGCTGTTGGACAAATCCATGTTCGCTGCAAAGCGACGTGTGATCGTGCCCATCCACCCCACCCCGGGCTACCCGGCTCACTTCATCAAGGCGTCTTTCACCACCGACCCGCTAAAGGAAAAGCAGAAGGCACGCTTTTCCTCTGGCGGCGACGCGATGCGGGAAGTGCAAGACATCCCAAAGCGATTGGAGGGTCAACGCTCCCGCGCGGACTTGGCTTCCCGCGGTGACGAGGAATTTGTAGCGCTGATCGAGTTCATTCAAGGCGCGTCCTACGATCAGCTGATCTCGGGGCGCCGCTTCAAGAAGATTTACGACAAGCTCTCCGAGAACGACGACATGTTTGTCTGGCTCTGTCATACCGCAATGGCGGTTCTGAACCCCGGCGACGTACGGTCGCGGTTAATTTACAATCACCTGAAGGCGCTCGCTGAGGCCGTGGCGGGTGGGGAGATGACGCAGCGCACAGCGTTTCGGTTTTATGAGTCTGCTGTGCGCAGTCCGGCTTACCGTGCCATCGCGGCACGGCAGCTGGAGAGCGGCGCGGCGACGCGTCTCGCCGGTATTGCGGCGGCCGCCGATGTGATGCGGGAAATGGGCCTGACGCGTCGTCCGATGTCGTCTTACTTTGAGCTGTACCAGCGTATTGTTGAGCGCAGCGAAGCGATGACACCTTGGGGCTTTCCCCCGCTGTTTCAATTTGAGGAGCGGCTGTCACTCGAGCCACGGCTGAAGTTCTTTTCCCGGGCGGGGCAGCAGCAGCTAGAGCGCCGACGTCGCGGCACGATTTTCTCGCCGCATACGATCTTGCAGGGTAGGCGCATCTTTTGGATTCCGCCCACATGGAACCGTGCGGGTCGCTTCATTGGTCCGCATGTAAACATGTACCCGGGTATGACACCAGATTAAGCACCTCTGTAATCGTCTCATGTTTTGAGTTCTTGCCGAAAAGCGCTTAGGCTGAAAAATGCTGCAGAGGAGCTTGCGGTTGCGTGAAGCCAACTCTTCTGTCTATTGTTGTGGGTGTGTGCGTGTGGGTTCGTGTTTTCGACTCGCTGGTGCGTAGCGAACGTCTGCGTGTTGTTGTTTTGCGCTCTTTCCCTCCGTTTCTCATGTGTTCACATTGAATGTGAAGTAGCTCTAAGTGCGGATTGCCTGGAAAAAGAAAATAAAAAACGAGCGACACACTTTCATCTGTTGCTTAGGGGCGTTTAAGTACGGTCCTCCGCTCTCTCCAAACTAGAGATGCGCTACGCTTCTGTGCAGTAGGATCAGGAAATAGAGGGGGCAACGCCAGCCCACCTTTCAGCTCGCTCTGTGGCACTTAGCAAAGCGTCCGTTCCATTTTCCCATATATCTAAGCTCCAATGGTGTGCGTTGTTAAGGGAAAATGGGGGGTGGGTGGGACTGGAGGGCTTTTGTTATCCAGCACCGTGTTCCCTGTTGGACAGTGAAATCAGGCGTGCGACGTGTGGGCTGTTCTTGAGTTGTTGCTGTAAAACGAGTTAGGTGTTGGCGTGATCACAACTGCACCAATCAGCTTCCTCCACATTTGCAAGTTCCTCCTCACCTGTTTTTCTCCTCTCCGTCTTCTAGAGAGTCCACAGGTAACATACGCTTTCACCCGCACACGTAGCGAAGAAAGTCGTATTGTAATAACTAAAGCACTTTTTCTCACACACACCCACACACTCACGCACACGTTGCTAAGGTGGTTGTCTGCGAGTCCAGGGTATCACAACGGGAAACGAGCTCCTCTCTGTGTGTAAACCGTCTCTCCGAGCTAGACACTCCAGTCTTTTTCTACTTTCTGAAAACACACAGGGCTTCATTACCCTCACAAGGGGCTCTTTAATAACCAGACCTTTCTCCTTCTTCTCAAGTTAACGAAGCTCAGCCCGTTGCGCCGCGCCGTCAACACACGCGAGCAGGAAACGCGCTTGTTTTTTTTTTTTTTTTGCCTTCCATCAAAGGGAAGTGACAGGAGAAGTACGGTGAACCCTCTATACACGCGCTGCTCAATTCAAGCACTTTTACCGTTCTCTTCAATATCTTTTGCCTCTCGTGACAGGCCCTTCGGTCTCATCGCTTGTGGCTGCAGCACCTGTAACCTCGCTTTCCATTTACGCTTCTCACGTTTTGATCACGAGTCTTTCCCATTTTCTAGCCTGTTACATTGCGCGTGAGCTCCACAATCTTCGGTTTCACAGCTTTCTAGACTGTCTCCCGTTTCCGTTCAAATTGACTTTGTCTGCCGCTGCTTGTTCTCTCCGTTTCTTTTTTCCTGTGCTGCTCTCTCTGTTGGTCTCTCACTGCTGTTTAGTAGCGCAGTGTCAGCCCCATTATCAGCACAAACAGCAAGTAGATACCGGTGTTAGACACAAGTACGAGAGCTTTCTGAGGTAGGAGGCCTCCTCTGCTTCCCGCATTCCCCACATTTTAAGTTGTACAGCTCAATCAAGCAAAACCAGCTATTGGTTTATAATACAAACATCCCACACGCAACACACACACACACACACACACACAAAATGGGACAGGCAGTTTCGTGGTACTTCGAGCGGCAGAACAACAGCAGCCTGGTCGACTTTCCCTCGTACAAGGACTACATGTCCTATGGCCGCCAGAGCCTGCCGGTGAAAGGGACGGAGCGCGATGACCGCTCGCCGATCTACCGCATGTCGAAGACGAGCGATGAGGACTTCAAGCGGCTGCGAAAGACGTGGCTCGAGGACGGTTCCTGTCTCTCGGTGGTTGAAGACTACTGCAAAAAACGTGGTTCCAAGACGGCCATGGCGTACCGCAGACTGTCGCATGTTGAGAAGAGGGAGGAGACCACTGAGGATGGGCGGAAGAAGGTTTTTGAGACGTATGTTTTTCACACGAAGCACCAGACAATCAGTTATGACTTGTTCTGGAGGAATGTGATCAATTTTGGTCGAGGCCTGATCGAGATCGGTTTGAAGAAGGGGGACACGCTGTCTATCTACGAAGACACGCGCTGGCAGTGGCTGAACTCGCTGTACAGTTGCTGGTCGCAGGGCATCGTCGTCTCCACCGTGTACGCTAACCTCGGCGAAGATGCGCTGCAGTACGCTCTAGCGGAGACGCAATGCAACGCGTTGATCTGCAACGGATCGAAGGTAAAGAGCGTTCAGGCGATGCTGAAAAAAATCGGCGCGCAGCCGCACACGAAGATTATATATTTGGACGAGCTGCCGACGGATGTCGAGTCTGGTGAATTTGAGTTGCACGCATGGGGCGATGTGATGCTAAAAGGTCAGGGCAGCAAGGCGAGCTACCACATTCCCCGCGGCGAAGATCACGATGAGCTCGCGCTCATCATGTACACCTCCGGCACGACGGGAAACCCGAAGGGTGTCATGCACACCCATGGCAGCCTCTACTGCGGTGTTATGACGATCGATCAGCGCATTCAGGATATAATCGGGGACATGAAAGAACAGGAGTGGTACTGCTCCTACTTACCGCTGGCGCACATTATGGAGTTCGCCGTGACGTCGGTGCTGATGAAGCGCGGCGTGATTATCGGCTACGGCAGCCCTCGCACATTGATGGATAACTTTGCGAAGCCGCACGGTGACTTGACCGAGTACAAGCCGCTGATCTTCGTTGCCGTACCACGCGTCTTTGACACAATGAAGAAGGCTGTGGAGGAGAAGCTCCCGAAACCCGGGACACTGAAGCGCAAGATCTTCGATCAGGCCTACGCAGCCCGCCTGAAAGCCCTCAAGGAGGGCCGCGACACGCCGTTCTACAACAAGAAAGTGTTCGCTGCGGCACGCAGCGTAATGGGCGGCCGCGTCTACGCGATGCTCTGCGGTGGTGGTCCGCTCTCCGCCTCTACGCAGGAGTTCATCAACGTGGTCTTTGGCATGGTGATCCAGGGGTGGGGTATGACGGAGACCGTCTGCGTCGGCGGCATTCAGCGCACCGGCAACCTCGACTACGACTCAGTGGGACAAATTCTTAAGACGGAAGAGATGCAACTTCTCGACACGGAGGCTTATAAGCACACCGATCAGCCAGAGCCGCGTGGCGAGGTGCTCATTCGCGGTCCGTTTCTCTTCAAGGGGTACTACAAGCAACCGGAGCTGACAAGGGAGGCGCTAGACGATGATGGCTGGTTTCACACGGGTGACGTAGCCGCGATCGAGTCGTGCGGTGCCGTGCGCGTTGTTGGTCGCGTGAAGGCCCTTGCGAAAAACGCTGTTGGCGAATATATTGCTCTCGAAACCCTCGAGTCCATCTACGGCACCAACGAGATTACCGTGCCGAACTGCGTGTGTGTTCTGGTGAACCCACACCGCGGCTACATTGCCCTGCTCGCGCTCACGAGCGAAAAGCATGTGAAAGCGTTCTGCGCGAAGCAAAAACTGCAAGGTGCGTTCCCGGAGGTGCTGAAGGACAATGCGTTTCAAAAGGCGGTGCTGCAGAGTTTTCAGAAGACGGGTCGCGATGCGAACCGCAAGTCGTTTGAGATTGTGCAGGCGGTGAAGCTGGTGACAGATGAGTGGACGCCGGAGAATGGTATCTTGACGGCGGCCATGAAACTGAAGCGTAGCGCCGTCGATAAGAAATACAAGAAGGATATTGAGAAGCTTTTTGAGAAGGATGGCTAAACACGCGCACAGACACAGAGAAGAGTAATGTGAAGAGGGGTGTACACAGCGTGAACCGTACACACGTTCTGATTCGTGCGTTTCTGTGTGTGGCTCTGTAACACATCTTTTTTTTCTTTTCTGAGCTGTCGTTGACTTCTCAGGCAACACAATAGCATTCTACGACAGCGCAGTGCTTTTCTTTTTTCTTCTTGTCCTATCTTTGGGCTGCAGCCCCCGTCTTAATCTTCTTACTTCTCTCTGTTTCTTGTTCTTCTCCAGCTCCATGATGTCTACTCGCTTCTCTGAAAAAAAAAAAATCATCGGAGCAGGGCTTTGAATCGCTTCTTCATCTTCTCTCTTCCCAAGCTGTTGTCTTTTGTTTGCCGCACTCGTACAACTTGCTTTTCTTCACTGAGCTTCCGCACCGCTTTGAAGTTGCAGCGTGCGTTGTTGCAGCTTGCTGAGCGTCGTTGGCTCTACGTTTACTTTCTCCTTTTTCCGCACACTGGCTCACTTGCGTGTATATAAACGGGTGAGATTCTAGCGTCGATGTTATCCCTCAAATTTATGTGATTTGTCCCGGGCAACGTACCGTTGTACGTAACACTGGTACGTGGTTGTGGCCCACTTGGTTTCTTACCTTGCTAATGCCTTATCTGTTCGCAAGTCTTCTTCACCACCAACCCGCTTTTCCTGATCCGTTGTCGTTTGAGCCTCTCGCCTCTTGCAGCTGAGAAGGTGCGCATCTGTGCGGAGAGAGGAAGAGAAGACGAAGGGAACAACAGATGGTTATCACGGCGGAGAAGTGTTGAGGTAGACAACGTTCACCCCTTTCTTCTCTCTTGAAAGCTGCTTTGAGTTCTGTTTGTGAAACACACAAGAAAGTGCAGTGCAGTCGAAGCTAAGATACTTGTCTTGCTGGAGTAGTTAGTTTCGTTTCTGCTGAGGCACGTACAGGCGCATGTATGCAATCACTAAATACACCACACACGCACATATGTGCATGTGAGTGTTGATCAGAGATTTCTGTTTTGCTTCTTTGTAATTGCAGGTGCTCAGCGGCGTTGACGCTCTTCATCTCTCGCTGGAGCTTGAGACTCATGGTGGCGAAGTAAGTACACATTCGCACGAGCGCTGTTTCCCCAGAAATAAAATTAGAGTTGTCAACGAGCGCTCGCATTTTTTTTTGTTTATAAGTGTAAATTTTTAACCTTACCTTTCTCTTTGTTGATTGGGGGGGGGGGGAAGTGCGCGCACACGTTGTGTGGCTTTCCATTAATTATACTCCTTCCATCACAACGAAAGTGCTGGTTCCTTCTTGTTGTTTAACACTGAGAGCTGTGCACGATACAGCAATTGGTTTTCACAGTCTTTGACTTTTCTTTTCTCCTTAGTTTATCTTGTAATACTCGCTGCTCTTACCCAATTCTTCCTGTCAGCTCTTCTGTTCTCACGCAGCGCAAGTGAAACAGGCGAAGAGGAATTTAATGTAGTCAAACTAAGAAGAGGGCCCGATGCACGTTTTTCCATCTCTTTTGTGATTTGCTAACGCGTGTTGCTTGTTACTGTGTCGTTCTGTCATTGGGTGTCTAATGGTCGATGTTGTGTAAATGGCAGCTCTGTTTTTCTTCTGTGGTGAAACACGCGTTGAGCGGCGCTTTGCTCACCCCTCATTTGGTTCTGAACGGGGAACACTAGCGTCTATTCTCCGCTCTCCTCCCCTTTGTGCGAAAAGGGAGGTCAACGATGGTGTGAAAGTCAGCGCAGACACAACTCTAGTACTTCCTTACGGAGGCGCTAGTGATTTAGCGGAAATGAGGGCGTGCTGCATCTGCCCTTGGTCACGTCTCTTTCTTTGTCGTGGCTTTTTTTCTCTCTGTCATCTTTTCTTTTGATTCGCTCAGCACCTCTTTTTCCCCTGTTCTGCAAGTTAATGGTTGATCCTCTCCTGGAGCTGACGCGTTTTCGTTTCACGTCCTTTTCCTAGTTTTTCTCTCGTTTTTTTACACTCTAGCACGGAACCTCTATCAAACGATCCGCAATGTTACGTCAGCGTCTGCGATTGTACATTCAGCAGACGGGTATTCGGTGAGAGGCATCTCTTTGTCAGAATCTTGTATGCACCCTTGGTCACTCTTACCTTTTGAGAGTTTATCGGCTTTTCTTTTTCGCCTTTCTTCGGGTTTTCATTCCAATTAACACTCCCGTGACTTTTGTTTTGCTTTTGTCGTTTGCCCTCCTCACTCCCCTCTCACATTCGCTTTTGTTGCCCGAGTTTAACTACTTTGCTCACCTCGCCCATTTGTGTTTCCTTTGTTGCTGTATGCTCGAGCGTTGTGAAGGTCCTTCAAAGCCTGAGCGAGGAATGATTGAATGACGGAGTGGCCAAGAGGAAGGGGGGGGGGAGGGAGAGGAGTGTTTTCAGTATAAAGGTCTCCTCCCCCTTTTCTCTGTTCTCCTTACAACCGATAGTCTCCGACTTTCGAGGTCTTTTCTTTCTTTCCCGTCCCGCCCACCCAAGCCCACTCCGCCTCGCTCTGACGACAGATTTGTAAAAGGGGCCTTTCACTTCATAAGTGCTGTTCCCCACAAAATAGAATTTATATGTACGTATGTGCACATGCGTAAATATGCGTGCTTCTCAATGCAGGTTCATTATTAGCTCAGCGGTGTTGTAAGAGCTTAGCTAGCCACAGTATTCAGAGACAGAACTACGCCACTGTTGTCGCGTGCTGATCCCATTTTCCACTTTTGCTTTCACTTTGACTCCCTCCGCCCTCTTCCTCCTCTAACCCTGAAATCACGTACCACTGCTCCTTCAAGTCCCTCCCTATTTTAGTCTGACGTTTTCTCTCTATTTTCCTTTTGTGCTTCTCCGTCTACTTGGAATTGACACTGTGGTTTTTCTCGTTTCGTTTGTCGTCGCCGCACATGTGAAGAAGAAGTGGAGCCCATAACGTGCTTTAATGCGCTTTCGCATTCGGAGGTTCTCACGTGGTGTGTGCCGAATCGTAACCGCAATCCAGCAACGCACGTTGGTCGCATGACTTTTCATGGAACAAGTGCACGTCGCCATCCGTGTGTTTTTCTGCTTCCCAGGTACGAGCAATCAGCGGCTTCCTTTCCCCTCAAGAAGCCGCAGTCGCTTTTTCTGAGTGAGAACGCGCTTGCTGCATTCCTGCACCGTCGACTCCTCGGCCACTTGCGCTTCCTCTTTGCAACGAATGAGATTAATTTGTTATTCTCTCCTCTCTCAACCACTGCTCCTCACACTTCCGTCACTATAATGGAATGCACTGCACCTCAACGGTACTTCAAAAAGTGTTTTTGTCTTTCCTACCGATCAGGTCTCTCCCATTGCGTACGTGTTTCTAAACGTAAAGCGGCAACTTTTCATTTCATGCTTCGTCGTACCGTTCGTCGCGCTGTTGGCAACACACGCTTCAACGGAGGCAAGGAGCGTGACCGCATTGATCAGGAGCGCCGCCGCCGCATTCTCTACGACGCCGCCGGTAACCTGCAACTCAGTGGGTTACTGCTGATGATGTATGAAGACTTCCGCAAACCCGTTGCGATTGGTGTTGGCTTACTCACGCTGTTCTACGGTTACAACCGACTGCTCGTGTACCTTTCACGGGAAGAGGAGGATGAGGGCCGGCGACTCGATGCGGCGAGTGAACAAGCAGCGCGGCAGAGCGGAAAACTGAAGGCGGATCGGTATTTGGTGAAGCCGAGTCGACAGATCGACGACCCTGATTTCTTAGACATTCCCGCCTTTGCAGGGAAAGGCGTAAACAAGAGTAGGTTGATGAGTGATGACTCGGTGAGCAGTGGTCCCTTGCACAGCGAGCGCAACCGTAGCTAATGTTGGTAGTGAGAGAGAGGGTTTGATCTCAAATGCTCGTTCGATAGACTCACAATTCTGTTTACTCCATCAAACCCCTAAAGCAGTAGTCAGTAGCTTCTTGCAACGTACGCATCTACGTTAATTTACATTGAGTTTCTTCAGAACGCCGATTCCTATTAATGGAGGAATGTGCCCTGCGTTTGCGCGGTCCTCTTTACGATAGCCTTACTTTGTGGCTCCGATATGATGTCTTCCGCCAGCTTCTCTCAGCTACTATGCCTTTTCCATGTCTCCTCCCTATATGACCGTTCCCAACATGGCCACACACACACACACACACACACGCAACTCAACGAACACACTGTCGTAAAGGTGCTCTACACACGTCAAACACCGTCGCGCTTGTCCGCCCAAGTAGCTTTTCTTACCACTCATCATGCCTCGTGAGATCAAGACGCTGAAGGAGTTCCTCGCCATCTGCTCCCGCAAGGATGCGCGGTGCGTGAAGGTCAAGAAGAACCCGAGCGCGACCAAGTTCAAGGTGCGCTGCAGCCGGTACCTCTACACGCTGGTGGTGAACGACAAGAAGAAGGCCGACAAGATCGAGCGCTCGATTCACCCGTCCGTGAAGAAGATCGCCGTGACGGCCCGCTCCCACGCCAAGACGAACGCTGGTGCTCACTAGTAACAACAACAAAGTCAGAAAAGAACTTCTCTTTCTTTGTTGCTGTTGCGAATGGACTTCTTTGACCACTCTGATTTTGTCTTAGTGACGTGACTATGGAGTTCCACGGTAAATAAATGGTGAGGATTCAGGTGCGTGCTTGTGGTGATGAGCGACACGCTGTGCCGCATGCAACTCCACACCTGCTTTCCCACTCCATTTGCCTTCGCTGATTTGATTTTTGTTCTACATTATTTTGTAATGAAAGAAAAGCAATCGAACCGTGAATGTCACCCAGAGGGACCGCTGTGGCCGTTGAAAGACGTGAGCAACGGTACTTGGGGTTTTCTGACTCCTCCGTCATGGAATCTTCGCACTCCATTCTTCCTACGGTCGCTTGGATAAACTGCAGGGGTCAACGTGGAGCGACAGTTAAGAAAACGGACTGCTGTAAGAGGCCGTTCCTCTCCTCACCCGAAAACCCATCCGCTCAATCTCCACATTTCCATCCCTTTCGTTTTCGTTTCTTCACCCACCTCGCTTTCTTTCTCGGCAATACAAATGCTAGGGAGCACAGGATCCCGACATCACAGTTCTTCACAGCTTGCTTTCGCTGCCTTGGCTAGCTGTCAAGAGCTACCAAAACAGAAAAGCGGGAGCGGTTTATTTCAAGCCTGTTACGCGTACGTCACTCACCTCTCGCTGCCTTCTTCGTACGCAGCGTAAAGTGGATTTCCTAACACAATGTCTGTTTCGCTGGTCTCGAGAAAAGCCGGCGGTACACCGGCAGTGCGGCGGGCTTGGTGCGCCACGAGTCGTCTCTTTTTTAGTGGTAGCACCGTACGCCGAAGTCGCGCATCTGCCGTTGCCACCGCCGCATCGTCATTGTTCAGTGGTCAACGTTCAAGCAATTTACAGCCGTCGTTAGTAGACCTATGCGTGTACCCCTCGCAGCGATCGTATACGACAGCGAAGCACGCTACACAGGGTGAGCTTCGCAGCAACACCGATGCGCATTCGCTCAGCTCTGCGCACTCCCCCTTTGCAGAAGCAGAAGAGCTATCTTCCCAAACCTTGGGCTCTAAACCCGCAGCAACATCCGCCTTAGCAACGGCAGCAACACGTCTCGATTTCAAATCCGCATACGCGGAAGTTGAAGCCCTGTTTGCGCAGCAATTCGGTTCAAATGCCGCGCAATCCTCCTTCCAGTGTCATCATCATGGTCATCATAATTACCAAAATATTTACACTGGCCATAGCACGTTCCCTCACGCGCCCATTTCAGCGTCGTTGTCCTCCACCGCCGTTAATGCAACTGCAAAGCCAATAAAAACAGCGCAGCAGATGAGGAGGCAGAACGAAAAACCAAACAACGTTTCCAGGCCGTGGTCCGGGTTGTGGGAGCTTCTCACGCACGGCCGTTACGCTGGCGTCCCTTCAGAAGCAAAAGCCGGGCATTTATGCGGAGGCGGAACTCATCGTTACGAAAACAGGCGTATTCGGAGTGTTGCGGCTCAGGGTAACGTGCCCTCCTCATCGACGCCTCCACATGCATATCCGCACCTTTCGGCAGGAAACAGCTCGCATCCTCTTTACCCTTACAACAGTAGTGCACACCAAACGATGGATAATGCGGCGACCGCTTTGTCAGCAGCATCCGCACCTCCAGCGGTGCAGCGCTACTGGAACAGCTATCGACTTTGGCAAGCCGTGTACTCCCACGTGCAACAGGAAAGCGGTGCTCTCGAGGGCATCCGAGAAGAGATACAGAGAGTCAAAGCAGCGCAGCGCAGCCATTTCAAGCGCAGCTGCGCAGCGCAACACGGTGGTCGTTTTTCGTTATAATGCCTCTGTTAACGGACTGTGGGTCTCCATCTTCTTTGATAGCGCTTTGTACCGAACAGAGGTGATGCATTTGCGGTTTGTGAATTACGAGGCTGCGTTGGCGGAGTTTGAGAACTCCAGCGGGGGGGAACGGCGGCGCCTTGCGTTGAAAGGAAAGAAGAAAAGCGAGGTTCGAATTGACTGAGCGCGTGCCTACGTGTGCGTTCAGTGAACTGAAACGAAGAAACAGGCACGACCAATAGCGAGTGTGCCGTTTGTTTTCACTGTAGCTTCTAGTTCTGAGCTGTACGACTTTATTGGGTGACAGTGTGTTAAGAGTTGGTCCCTGCGTAAGTATTTCGCGTATCCCAGAAAACGTAGTTAAAGTGATTTGCGCCTACGACGTGTGTACGGCTAACCACGTCTAACACAGACTCATAGATCTCTTTGCTGTGTTGCAAATGGACGACTTCGGCTCTTGTTGCGAAGATGAAACAAAGAGCTATGTGCTTCATTTAATAAACTCGCCATTTTAAATATTCGGGCAGCATTGCGATGCGCCACTCTGCCATTCGCCATCCGACTGCGACTAATCCGGTGCAAGAACTCACTTCTTCGTATCTCCCCCTCTCTTCGAGGTAAACGCGTGGTGTTCCTCAATTTCGTCAATAATCAGCAGTGTTACACTCGAAAACCCTACCTATCACACCCAGTGAGAAGTTGCCACAGTTACTCGTGAACCTTGCTTCGCCATCTCAACTTCTCAAAACAAGGGTCCGTCTGCACAACGAACTTGCAACAGCGTATCACAGTCTCTTTTGTTCCTGCTTTCCAACGTGAGAGAAAACAGTTTGTGTTGCTGGTCTTGAACCTTCTCTTGTTGGCGTTTTCCTACAGTTGCAGTAGCTTTACCTGTGGTTGCTTCAAGCCCACAGGGCAGAGAACCGTTTTTCCCTTAACGACTACTCTGCTTTCCTTCCCCGTTGTGGGACGAGTGTGTGTTGCTTTGGTCTGTGGACACCTCGCCAATCAAGCGCTTCATTCTGCGTTCACAACTGGCGTTTGTCGTTCTGTTTTTCATTTTGCTCTACTGTACTGCATCTTTATTCACTCTCTCCATTACGCATACCCTCCGGCGGGGATCACCATCAGTTTAGTTGCAGCCTCTCCCTATGAACACCCTAACCGTTAGCGGCGTCGTCCCACAGGAGCGATGGCAGCCAACGCAAAATACAAAAGTTTGTCAGTACCAAGACTGCGGTGATGCTTTCGGTTTCTTATCCAGCAAGTACAACTGCCACCGCTGCGGAATAGTCATTTGTAGGAAATGCGCTGCAAACGCCACGGTAATTCCCGGATACTATCGGAACGCCACTGTGCCGGTATGCCCACGGTGTTACCACCTTATCCAACGATTCAAACAGCGAGGCCCACCTACGCCTGGGTACCTCATCCGCTCTGGCACCGTGAGCACAACCTCCGGTAGAAGTTCACCTGTGCCACCACCAACAATCGCACGTACACCATCACCGGTCACAACAACAAACCGTGAAAATGACTTTGCGGCACTACAGAAAGTCATCGAAACACTACAGCGAGCCCTCAGCGAAGAGCAGACGAAAGCTACACAAGCTGCGTCGAATAGCAACGAAGAACTCCAAACACTGAAAGAAGAGAACGAGGCAATGCACGAAACCCTCCGCCTCTTACAAGGACAACTACAAGGCCACGAGCAAAAATACGAAAACACACAATCTCAACCGCACCATATAGAGCGGCGCGTGGAGGCGGCCACGGCGGAGCGTGACCACCTCGCGGGGGTGCGCGCGGAGCTGGAGGCGCAGGTGGCGCAGCTGACGAGCGAGAACGCGGGGGTGCGCGCGGAGCTGGAGGCGCAGGTGGCGCAGCTGACGAGCGAGAACGCGGAGGTGCGCGCGGAGCTGGAGGCGCAGGTGGCGCAGCTGACGAGCGAGAACGCGGAGGTGCGCGCGGAGCTGGAGGCGCAGGTGGCGCAGCTGACGAGCGAGAACGCGGAGGTGCGTGAGCGGCTGTCGGCGAACGCGGGCGAGCTGGAGCGGCGCGTGGAGGCGGCCACGGCGGAGCGTGACCACCTCGCGGGGGTGCGCGCGGAGCTGGAGGCGCAGGTGGCGCAGCTGACGAGCGAGAACGCGGAGGTGCGTGAGCGGCTGTCGGCGAACGCGGGCGAGCTGGAGCGGCGCGTGGAGGCGGCCACGGCGGAGCGTGACCACCTCGCGGAGGTGCGCGCGGAGCTGGAGGCGCAGGTGGCGCAGCTGACGAGCGAGAACGCGGAGGTGCGCGCGGAGCTGGAGGCGCAGGTGGCGCAGCTGACGAGCGAGAACGCGGAGGTGCGCGCGGAGCTGGAGGCGCAGGTGGCGCAGCTGACGAGCGAGAACGCGGAGGTGCGCGCGGAGCTGGAGGCGCAGGTGGCGCAGCTGACGAGCGAGAACGCGGGGTGCGCGCGGAGCTGGAGGCGCAGGTGGCGCAGCTGACGAGCGAGAACGCGGAGGTGCGCGCGGAGCTGGAGGCGCAGGTGGCGCAGCTGACGAGCGAGAACGCGGAGGTGCGTGAGCGGCTGTCGGCGAACGCGGGCGAGCTGGAGCGGCGCGTGGAGGCGGCCACGGCGGAGCGTGACCACCTCGCGGGGGTGCGCGCGGAGCTGGAGGCGCAGGTGGCGCAGCTGACGAGCGAGAACGCGGAGGTGCGCGCGGAGCTGGAGGCGCAGGTGGCGCAGCTGACGAGCGAGAACGCGGAGGTGCGTGAGCGGCTGTCGGCGAACGCGGGCGAGCTGGAGCGGCGCGTGGAGGCGGCCACGGCGGAGCGTGACCACCTCGCGGGGGTGCGCGCGGAGCTGGAGGCGCAGGTGGCGCAGCTGACGAGCGAGAACGCGGAGGTGCGTGAGCGGCTGTCGGCGAACGCGGGCGAGCTGGAGCGGCGCGTGGAGGCGGCCACGGCGGAGCGTGACCACCTCGCGGGGGTGCGCGCGGAGCTGGAGGCGCAGGTGGCGCAGCTGACGAGCGAGAACGCGGAGGTGCGTGAGCGGCTGTCGGCGAACGCGGGCGAGCTGGAGCGGCGCGTGAGGCGGCACGGCGGGCGACACCGCGGGGCGCGGAGCTGGAGCCAGGGCGCGTGACGGCGGACGCGGAGGCGTGAGCGCTGCGGACGCGGGAGCTGGAGGGCGCGTGGCGCAGCGGAGCGTGAACGCGGGGTGCGCGCGGAGCTGGAGGCGCAGGTGGCGCAGCTGACGAGCGAGAACGCGGAGGTGCGTGAGCGGCTGTCGGCGAACGCGGGCGAGCTGGAGCGGCGCGTGGAGGCGGCCACGGCGGAGCGTGACCACCTCGCGGGGGTGCGCGCGGAGCTGGAGGCGCAGGTGGCGCAGCTGACGAGCGAGAACGCGGAGGTGCGTGAGCGGCTGTCGGCGAACGCGGGCGAGCTGGAGCGGCGCGTGGAGGCGGCCACGGCGGAGCGGAGGCGCGGGTGGACCACCTGACGGCGAGAAGCGGGGTGCGCGCGGAGCTGGAGGCGCAGGTGGCGCAGCTGACGAGCGAGAACGCGGGAGGTGCGCGCGGAGCTGGGAGGGCGGCAGACGCGGTGGCGCAGCTGACGAGCGAGAACGCGGAGGTGCGCGGAGCGGGCTGTCGGCGGAACGCGGGGCGAGCTGGGAGCGGGCGCGTGGAGGCGGCCACGGCGGAGCGTGACCACCTCGCGGAGGTGCGCGCGGAGCTGGAGGCGCAGGTGGCGCAGCTGACGAGCGAGAACGCGGAGGTGCGTGAGCGGCTGTCGGCGAACGCGGGCGAGCTGGAGCGGCGCGTGGAGGCGGCCACGGCGGAGCGTGACCACCTCGCGGGGGTGCGCGCGGAGCTGGAGGCGCAGGTGGCGCAGCTGACGAGCGAGAACGCGGAGGTGCGCGCGGAGCTGGAGGCGCAGGTGGCGCAGCTGACGAGCGAGAACGCGGAGGTGCGTGAGCGGCTGTCGGCGAACGCGGGCGAGCTGGAGCGGCGCGTGGAGGCGGCCACGGCGGAGCGTGACCACCTCGCGGAGGTGCGCGCGGAGCTGGAGGCGCAGGTGGCGCAGCTGACGAGCGAGAACGCGGAGGTGCGTGAGCGGCTGTCGGCGAACGCGGGCGAGCTGGAGCGGCGCGTGGAGGCGGCCACGGCGGAGCGTGACCACCTCGCGGAGGTGCGCGCGGAGCTGGAGGCGCAGGTGGCGCAGCTGACGAGCGAGAACGCGGAGGTGCGTGAGCGGCTGTCGGCGAACGCGGGCGAGCTGGAGCGGCGCGTGGAGGCGGCCACGGCGGAGCGTGACCACCTCGCGGGGTGCGCGCGGAGCTGGAGGCGCAGGTGGCGCAGCTGACGAGCGAGAACGCGGAGGTGCGTGAGCGGCTGTCGGCGAACGCGGGCGAGCTGGAGCGGCGCGTGGAGGCGGCCACGGCGGAGCGTGACCACCTCGCGGGGGTGCGCGCGGAGCTGGAGGCGCAGGTGGCGCAGCTGACGAGCGAGAACGCGGAGGTGCGCGCGGAGCTGGAGGCGCAGGTGGCGCAGCTGACGAGCGAGAACGCGGAGGTGCGTGAGCGGCTGTCGGCGAACGCGGGCGAGCTGGAGCGGCGCGTGGAGGCGGCCACGGCGGAGCGTGACCACCTCGCGGGGGTGCGCGCGGAGCTGGAGGCGCAGGTGGCGCAGCTGACGAGCGAGAACGCGGAGGTGCGTGAGGCGGCGGTCGGCGAACGCGGGCGGCTGGCGCGGAGCTGGAGGCGGCACGGTGGCGCAGCTGACACCCGCGGAGGTGCGCGCGGAGCTGGAGGCGCAGGTGGCGCAGCTGACGAGCGAGAACGCGGAGGTGCGTGAGCGGCTGTCGGCGAACGCGGGCGAGCTGGAGCGGCGCGTGGAGGCGGCCACGGCGGAGCGTGACCACCTCGCGGGGGTGCGCGCGGAGCTGGAGGCGCAGGTGGCGCAGCTGACGAGCGAGAACGCGGAGGTGCGCGCGGAGCTGGAGGCGCAGGTGGCGCAGCTGACGAGCGAGAACGCGGAGGTGCGTGAGCGGCTGTCGGCGAACGCGGGCGAGCTGGAGCGGCGCGTGGAGGCGGCGGTGGAGGCGGCCACGGCGGAAGCGTGACCACCTCGCGGGGGTGCGCGCGGAGCTGGA
>OESE01000171.1:0-157867 GCA_900240875.1 Crithidia expoeki
TTACGTGGTCCCCTTACGTATTGTTTGCTTCTTCTCGCTGAGCAACTCTTTTCCCTTTCGCGTTGGCGTCATTGTAAGAGCAAGCAAACAATCAATCTTTGGTGCGCTGCGCTGCTCAAGTTTTTCCCTTGCCTGGTTTTCCCGCTCTAAGGGGACCTTATGCTGGAAACAGACGGTTACTACTTATGATGGGCCTTGTAGACTTGCGGAACGCCATCCAGACAGCGCTGTGCAGATTCCGTTAGCGAATCATATGTTGTCGAGCCTTTGTCTTAATTTGAAACTTCTGTGTTAGCGAACTTAACGCTCACGTTGTTGTGATGCTACGAGCTCTACTATCATCAAAAAAAAAAAAGGCTCTTAAACTGCTTTTCAACAACTCACGGTGTTTTTCTGGGGGCTTGGGGCTGTCCGTTCATTGTCGTTGCGATTGGTGGAAGGGCTCTCTGTCTCTCAAAGCAGCATTCCGTTCTCATGGGGTAAACGTGGCCTCCAAAACTGCTTTTGGCAACAGCTCAGCACGTCTTTACTTCTCAAAATGATAAAAAAAACGCAAAAGCGCATGCTCTGACTTCGACTGTTGCGTAGCACTTTGCTCTCACTCACTTCACTCAGAAGCGTTCTTTAGCCTGCTTCAGGGCCAGTTTTTTAGTAGAGCCAATGGCATGCGGACTGCCCTCGCCATTCTTATTCCACCTGTCGACTTCATTTTCAATTCAAAGTTGATTATTTTTCCGCTCAGCAATTTGCCTTCTGAACACAACGGCTTGTCCATTTTCAGTGAAAGACGAAAGAAACGCTGCCGTCGTTACATTACAACACTTAGTGCTTTTTCCGTGCAAGCTGCAGTTGCTTCTCGTCTTTTTCCTTTTGAGCTTGTGTCGCCTCAACACCCCTTTGTTTGTGTGAGCGTGCTTCGTGTACTTGTTCGACTAAGTAGCACGCTGTTCTCGTCGTTGTTTTTAGCATCCACTCACGGCAATTTTGATTGGTTCCACGTAGCAGTGAGTCAATCGCAGATCTTGAAACACCACTCCCCCTCTTCACCTTTGTGCGTTGTGTACTTAAGCCATTCGCCTGCTGCTGACAAACGTATGTATATACACGTGTACGCTGCTGAGGTTCAAGACCTAGATTTTCACCTCACGCTTTCTAAACCAATTGTTCGAAAACAGTAGTGGTGGTTGAATTCACAAAACCATGGCGGAGTGCATTATTGATCAGATACTGCGCGTTGTTTTCTTCTTCCGCTTGCATGATTACCTGCTCTGCCTCGTCTGCGGCTTAGTCGCTTTTGGCGTCAGCAAAGCCCGTCCCCACTGCCGCCTTTTTTCATGGGCCGATAGTACCATCGACTTCCCCTACGGCGGCACCGGCGCCTTTCCCTCCTGGACGCTGCCCTTATCGCGGTGCTGCCCGGGGTTGCCTACGTGATTTGCGAGGCAATACGGCATCTGTGGTGGATACCGCAGTGTGCGCCATCATCGTCATCGTCGTCCTCTGTTTATGAGTTGCGTCAGCCGCCGCAGCCTTCATATGAACATGATCACAGGAGTGCTAATCAAGGCGCTGGAGAGGGAGAACAACGTATTCAAATAAAGGAAATGAGTGAGCCGCGAGTGCAAGTGATTGCGTCCCCACCGCGACCCTCTTCTTCCTCCCCCACACCGTTCTTACCGCAGGAGCAACAGCTTCAACAGAACCAAACAAACGAGGAAATCTTTGTAGAAGTGGAGCCCGTCGTAGGTACGAAGAAGCACTCGCAGGCGTCCTTAGCAACGGTATGCGAGATGCCCGAGGACGTTCAGGAAAACGCGGAGACCACGGGGCGTGCAGATATCCCAGCAGTGCAGCTCGGCTGGCTGAAGTCAAAAAACACGATGACATCAATTGCCATCCTCGAGACCATGCCGGGCGTGAAATCTCGCACTGTGCCATCGCAACGCCCTCCGCTGTCGGGGCAGTTCCAACGGCCAGACTCTCCATCGCGTCAGCCTTATGACGTTAGCAACAACCCCATCTCGCTCAGCAACAACAACAACAGCCGCGGTAGGGGTGTAACCAACGCCCAGAATTCATTGTCTTTGCCTTTACTCGCCCTTTCTTCGTCGTCGCGTCATCGCGAAGATGGTGCCGCTTCAAAATTCAACGCGCCGCTGCGGGCACCGTGGCAACGCTTCCTCACCCACGCGCACACATGGGTACTGACTCAAGCTTTCGCCGTGACCCTCGCTATGCTGGTGACGGACTCCATTAAGGTGTACGCCGGTCGACTCCGTCCAGATTTTCTGTCGCGACTGCGCCGCGAAGGCTACAGTGAGGCCTCGGTAGATGTTGACTGGTGTAAGGTGGGCAGGAAAGGGCGTGTGTCCTTTCCCTCAGGCCACAGCTCCATTAGCTTTGCCGCCTTTGTACCTTTTTGCTTTTACGTCATGCATACCTTGCGTGTCTTCTCCCGCGATGGGGTGCCGCTGTGGCGTGTTGTGGTAGGTTTGAATCCGCTGATTTTACCCTTTACGGTTGCGGTGTCCCGTACGCGGGACAATCGGCACAACTTCGATGATGCTATGGCAGACAGCTTAATCGGTATTGCGAGCGCGCTGATCGCGATTGGTGCAAAACTAACGGTAAACCGCCGGACGGGCCAACTGATGCCACGGCTGCCGCTGCGCGAACAGTGGTTAGTATCAAGGATCACACTCTCCCCCTTTTCTTCATTGCTTTTGTGGTGCTTCGTTCCTTTCCATCTTTGCGTCAATTTCCCTGCAGTGCATCGTGTGGTGTTGTGCAAAAGACTAACATGTTTGTTTTTTTGAACTATCGTGTGCGCCAACGTCCTTTTCCTGCATTGCCAAGTGCAATCTGCTATCGATGCTCTTATCGTTTTTATTATTGGTGTCTCTCCTCGAGTTCTACGCCACTGACTTCGAGGTAGGAAGAAACAAAAAAGGAAAAGAGAAACCTTGTTGCTGTTATTCAGCAATGTGAACGGACGATTTGAATGACGTCATGGAGTTAATAGTTTACTCTATCCGTCATTTCAATTAGAACGTACAGCTTATGTTCTGACGCTTGCTGCTGAATGCGCTGTTCTGCAGAGCACATTCTGGTTGTCAGGCCACAAACCATCTCAGTGTGCTTTTGAATCCCTGCTTCTCCAACTTTTTTTTTTTGTTGACTCTTGCTTTCTGCGCACCAACCTTGCCAGCACTAACAGCTGTATCCACCAGCTCTTGTTTTGTTCTTACTACCGTATCTCTTCCTTGTCACACCAATCTGAAGAGAAGGAAAGCACCAGCAAAAGAATGGGCTCCATGCGCTTCGCCCGTCACTTTTTTCTATGGCGCGTGCCGGACTACTTGATGATCATCGTGATAGCCATCATCGCCGCCGTCATCGGAGCGAAGGTGCATCCGCACTGCCGCGATTTTGAGTGGACTGACTCGAGCATCAGCCACCCCTTTACCACCAAGGAAGCCTTCCCCATGTACTCCGTTGTCATCGCAGTCATCTTCATTGCTTTGGTTTATTTCGTAGGCGAGCTGTGCGTGAGGTGGAATCGCCCGGCGGGTAAGCTGAATATGTGCCTGCACATCAATGGCTGGATCGTTACCCACGCCTACAGCATCATCCTCGCCTTTGTCTTTGTGAACGTGTCGAAGCTCTACGCGGGCCGTTTGCGTCCTGATTTCATTGCCCGTCTTGCGCGGGAGGGAATTACTGAGGCGAACTTCACAACCTTCACGCGCAAGCAGATCTGCCACGCCGCACGTGGCGGCCGCCTGTCCTTTCCTTCCGGCCACAGCGGCACCTCCTTCGCGGGCTACGTCCCACCCTGCCTATACTTGATGGGGCTAATGCAGACATTAAACGGGGGTAGGTTGTGGCTGGCTACGATTGCCCTTCTACCGCTCGTCCTGCCCGTCGCGGTGGCGGTGTCCCGCACGGTGGATTACCGCCACAATTTCGACGATGTCCTCTGCGGCAGCATCTGCGGTGCCATGTGCGGCATCTTCGCGGTGCTCATCAACTTCCGTGTTTCGGTACGCGGGGAATGGACACTGCGCGATCACCCGGACGACAAGATGGAGATGCGTGCGAGGCCGCAGACGATTCTGACAGACGACAACGAACGCCTGCGGCCTATGGAGGTGCACAGTGGGAAGTCCAGCAGCGGCAGCAACAGCTACAGTGACTCGGACAGCGAGGCGATCGAGGTTGAACGAGAGAGGGAGGCTGAGGTGATGGTGATGGTGGGGTCGGCACAGCACACGTCAGCAAACAACAAGAGCCTCCATCAGGGCGAGGCAAAACACCTTCCTTCGTCACCGGCGACGAAGGTGCCAACTGGCAGTGACTTGCAGTTGTCGCCGCCCCCGGCGGCCTCGCTGCACGATGGGTATTGCATCTCGCCTGCAGTGCACCAGGGGTGTGTTGTGAGCCCTTCCCCTCCATTTGCCATTCGTGCACGTTTTCCTCAGCGCAGGCGAAAGGTCAAAGCAACAACGGTGTTGTTGATGACAAAACACACTGGGCCGAGACGAAAGAGCTGCAGGACGTGGGATCGCCGACCAACTTAACCCCGTCGGGGCGTCGGAAGTCGTACGGTGATCCTGCTGTTGTGGAGCGCTTCTTGTCTCGGGAGTGAGGAAACGAAATGGCAGTGGCAACGACAGCAGCGGCAGGAGAAAAAAAAGAACGAAAAGAAAAAGGAAATAAAATGGTGTCACCGGCGAAGCGGGCTGACACTTTCGACTGCTTTCTTCACCACGCCACATTACCGCTTTTCACATAGCGCGCGCGGGTTAGGTAAACTCTCCGCATGCCGTGCTTTCTAACGGCGTTCTTGATTCCTCCCTCGTCGGCTTTGTCTTTGGCTTTGCTTCGCTTTGTTCTCCTCGTTTCTTTCCTACGTACTCCCGCTTCCATTCTTTTCTTTCTCATGTGCAATATCTTCGACTACTTTTTTGTGCTGTGTGTGTGTGTGTGTGTGGGGAGGGAGGGGCGGAGTCGACAGTACGACAACAGCTTTCTGCTATTCGCTAGGTGCAGCATCCTGCTTCCAGTTTCTTTTTTTTTTCCCGTCCCCGGGGTTGCGGTGTAGATACGTGCTCTTCCAGCGGATTTTGTAGGGAGGTGAAAGGGCATATGTATTATCACGCTAATGTAGAAACCGTCTGAAGTGAGGGAGTCTTCGTTTTAGAGAGAGCCTTACCGCACCACTGAAGCTTTTGCTAGAGCAGGTTTTGTTTCAGATTGGTGGACAATTATTCACTCAGCTTTGCTTCGCTTTAGTCCACAGGGATGGCCTCCCTTTTTTTCTTTATTTGCTGCATAGGTCTCTAACCGCGAAGTATTTGGGGTAGTATGTTCTTGTTATCACTTGTTTCAGAATTCCTCTTCTGTACTGCGCTTCCTTTTTTTTTTTTGTAGAGTCTTCTCTAGTCTGTTGAAAACTCAGTTGGTGCTGTTTTTATGTAATGGTTTCTTTAACACATTTCTCGTCTTCCTTCTCGTTGTTTCGAGGTAACTTTGCTTTCCGTTGTGGTTCATGTGCGCCTCTGACGCAACTTTATGTGATTTATGGTTTAAGTGCTGTACTTATTCGAGTGCTTGTTCTTTTCTCCTTTTACTGTTTGTGGGTTCTTGCTGCTTTCGACGTTCTGGACTCAAAACGTTTTGAACAACAAAAACATGGCGACAAATAAACCTGCCATTAGCGCTTTCTCTTCACGGTTGTTTGTTTTCCTCCAAGTAAACAACCGTGAAGAAGTTGCGCTGTTATCGTTTGCGCACTGTTTGATCTAAATTGCTTGCTACCACCCAGTTTTCCAGTCGCTGATCTGCTTGAGTGTGCTAGCAGCGGTGAAGCTGCAAAATCGAAAAGTGATGTAGGAAAAGAAGGACAACCGAAGCGTACGGCAGTTGCTTGCCGTCGCAATAATACCTCTTTAGTCATTAGCTATCGAGGTGCATGGAAACATAACGGCTTTTCTTCACTAATTCCCCGTACAAAAACCACTAGTCGAAGCGCTGTCTTGTTGTGGTGCTGACAACTGGTGCTCATTAATGGGATATTTTGAACTTGGTTGTCTTATCGATTGGGTTCTTCCCTTTCCAGGCAGCAGTTAAGAATGAACTTAACGTGGTCAATTCTACGGTACAGTTTTTTTTTTTTTCTATGTTCAGACTACACTTCGACTCTGATTGACCACAAACCGTTTTCTCGACCTTTTCCCATTTGCACTGCTTGCGAAGCACATTCTTTTAGCTCATACTTCAACTGATGGCTATCTAATTCACTGTCTTTAAAAAAACTCTGGGGTTTTAGCAGGGAAGAGAAATCACTCTGCAGCCCTATGTTGATGAATATTCGGCTGGGAGGGTTCTTGAAAAGTGTGTGTGTATAAGGTCACCGTGGCGGAAGTACTGCAGTGACGAGCGGGCCAACTTGCACCCCTGCGGACATTTCGGATGTGTACACGTGTTGAGCCTCCTGTTTTACAGCTTGTTGTAGCTGTACTCTGTCTAACTGCTCCCTTTCTGTCTGTAATACGTGGAGTCTGAAGCTCAAAAAGAGATGCGCACACGTCACGTAACAACGTATGTTAGGGGCATTACGTAAGGGTGCGTTCTCACAGATAATGGCAAATTCGTAACAGTAGCGAGTCAAATGGAACATTAGAGAGCTTATATGTTATTTCGGATTGTCTGGTGAGTTTTTAAACCCCTTCACACTCGTTGTGCGGGTTGATTCGAGTAGTTCGGGGAGTGGTAAGATGAACACAATTAGAGATTTAGTTTTGCTGCAAGTTCGAAGCTGCTTTACCCCGTAAATCAGTTGATTCCCTCCTCGTCTGCTGCTTTCCTACAGCTTCTTCAAACGAGTGTTTCTACAGCTTTCTTGATTGCAACTCGTAAGTTGTATTCTTCCTCCATACGTGACGTGAGAAGATATACAATCTGCAGTGTCATTCATTATGCTGCGTTGCGCTCTCGCACATACTGGGCGGCGCACCTCGATCCGTTGCACCCTCTCTTCGCCGTCTATTGTCAGCACGTCTCCGATGTTTGCAGTGATACTCTCAATGTCCTCACGGGCTTTTGTCCAGGGAGCCCCGCCGCCGCCGAAGCAGGACATTGACCCACGTCGCAAGCAGTATTTATGCAGCTCTCACGAAGACGAGATGGAAAGCAAGTACAAAGAGCGTCAGCGTAAAATTCACGAGTACTTCGCCACGCACGAGCCGAACTGTCCGGAGCCGCTGGAGGAGAACGCGTTTGTGAAGGGCAAATTTGGGATGCGCCGGCGGTATTTTGTCGACCACCGCGGGAAGATAGATGCCTCGGCGTTAAACGACGCCCTCGCCGAGAGTACGAATGCCATGCGAAAGTAGAATTTGCTGAACGCAACGAGAAAGAAAAGAAAAAACGGTGAGACCCTCTTCTGCCCATGTCTAATACTTCTTTTGTCAAGGCTTCAGTTGGAGCTCCTCGTCTCATTCTTGAGAGGGGGCCCTTTTGTTGCACATAGCTTCCTGATGGGCCTCTGCTGCGTTGGTGAGTATTGGCATTTCATCATCATTTTACGGCTTTATCGTAGTGCAAGAGAAATCTATTAGCGAAGCAGTTTGATGATCTGGTTGCTTAAGTAGGCAGGGAAGACAATATGACTCGTTAGACGTCTGCACAGCTGAAACCGTACGGCATCGTTGCGAAAGCAACCGTTCCTTTCGCGATGCCCTTTTTGCTGGTACAGACTTCGTGTTGTGCAGCAGAGTCACGATAGGTGCGAGGCACTGATTTAATCCGCCCTTTTTTCCCCTTGTCAGTCTCCGTGTGTCTGTAGTTTCCTGTCCACTTCCTCAATCTCTCTGTAGCTTTTCGTTTCTTTGCCTCACCTTTCCGACAAAGAGGGAGGGAGTTCAAAGAGCCACACCGGTTTCACTTCAAGCCCCGACGTTATAACTCTTCATTGACGGCATCTTTCTGTGCAATTAGCATTTGCGTACATTTTACCTCAACAGTTTCTGTAAATTTAGAAAGTAGAAGGCACGGGAGAAAAGTTTCCCGTCTAGCTGCTTTGACATTTCTTTTTTCTAGTTCGGTGGCGCTCTGCGACCTTCTTCTACTGAGGGAACACTCCTTGCTCTGCTTCTCGCCCCCTTTCCGCGCTCATCATTGCTTTTCTTAGTCTGCAACAGTGCTGCTTTTTTCATTAGGCACAGTCCAATCTTTGCCCCCATCTACCTTTGTAGCCGCTTTCGTTTTACTATTTTTTTTTTGTTTAAATCCAATCGCCTTTCATCTTTCTCCGTTTTCGTTGGACGTTCTACCATGCTGCGTCGCTGCTACATTTTCCGCAGTGGACACGGCGACTTGTTCCCCACCAGCAAAGCCGCCGCTCATCTGGACCAGACTTGGGTGATGGGCCGCGAGGTGCCCCACGCCCCCGGCAAAGGGCACTGCTACGCTGAGTTCTGCACCCCGGAAGTGCACAGCAAATTTCAGCTGAACACGCCGGAGGTGCACGAGGTGAAGGTCATATCCACCCGCAGCTCGCTCAAGGAGCTGCACCACTGTGTGACGGTGCGGCCGTCCGAGGCGTCGATTGAGGCAACTCTGGCGGGGGTGAACGGGGATTTGAATCACCACCGCAAGAAGACGAACGACACGCCGATGGCGCGGGCGAACATCGCGGCGAAGCTGGCGGCAGAGCACCATGCGAAGACGCGTGATTTCATGGCGCACAAACGCACCCCGCTGGAACGCAGCGCAAAGTATGCGAACAAGATCGACTATCCATCCTCGCAGTTCTTCATTGAGGATCGCATCAATCGGCTGCGCAAGATCGAGAACACAAACCCGAACGGGTTCGTGAAGGAGTATATGCCGTGGGAGCCAAAGCCGGCTCCGCCGCCATCAAAGTCGAAGTAAAGAAGTATTATTTGCCTCTTTTCTGCTCCTGTCTTTTGCTTATCGGATGGTTAGTCTGCTGAGAGGTTTTGGTGACGGAAGTGCTTTTTTAGACCCTGTGTTCTTGCTTGGGATTAGATACGTTACACACGAAACAGACAAGCAAACAAAAAAAAAAAAAGCGCCAAGTATCTTCTTTGCTCTTCAAGTCTTCATACCAGGGTTTATCCGCTTTTTGTATGTAGGTGTGCGTGTCTCTCTCTTTCTCTCTCTGTGTATGTATGCATGCGTAGGTTTATCGTATACAAAACAGACTCGAAAGTAACACTTAGCAAAGAAACAAAAGCACTGCGAGCAGATTCACTACCGACGGGAAAACTTGCGTAAGCTCGTCCTGCTCTCAACGGCTTTGCGCTTGTTCCACGCACACGCAGAGAAAAGCTAAATTCATATGTACTTTCGCTGGCATACTTTCTTTGTTACTCCTATGGATATTAAAGACACAATCAGCGTGCATCCTGAATTATCAAAGTGCACGGCTCTGCTACTCACTAGGATTTACGAAATGTACTCTTTATTGATCGCAGATATTATCTGCTGTCCACTTTTACGCTTCTCTCGTACCGCCGCTTTCTGCTTGCTTCTCTGTGACACGCTGCTCATGCACACAAACACTGCGTGCAACTAACCGACAATAAACAAACTGACTTTTTACGCTTTTTTTTTTTCTCAGCGTGATGTGGGTTGTGCAGTTGAAAGCTTGATAGCGTACCTTAGCACACTTTACTTACAAGGGCCTCGAGGCAGCCGCGAATTGTGTTTGCGACATTCATTGGATTCTACTGTGGCTTCGAGGATTCTCCGTTAGCGGTATATACATACATACTTATTAATTTTACCTTTGTCTTCCGGTGCCGTCACTGTGCATTTTTCCCACACAGTGAGGTAATTCACTTTTCACCTTGCCGCAGGTTCTTTAGCGTCGGTTTCAGCAAACCGAAACCTCGTGTTTTAGGTTTACCCAATCAAAAGAAAAAGCTGATTGGGTGCCGTTTTACCGCCACGGTCCTCATCTTCGTTTTGTTTTTCTATCTCGTTTTCAGAGGGTTGTTTACGTCTAACAACTGCCATAGCGAGCTCGTTTGCTTGCGACTTGGACCTCCCCCTCTTCATCTCATCATTGAATACCGCGATTTTTGTGCCTTTTGCATTTCTTTTCTCTTACACATTAAGCGATTTCATTAAATCACGACTTACCCTTTTTTAACGACTTCTTTGTAGCTGTGTGCTGTCGCTTTCTCTTGCAATTACGTACCTCTGTTATCTTTGTCTCCCCCTTTCACGGTGTGTCCTTCTAACAACTTTCTTTCGTTTTCTCTACACTGATATATATACACATATATTGTTGCCGTGCCGTTCACCTCTCTTGCGTTTATCTTTCTGTGTCCGCCAATTGGCTTGCACCGCAGCCGCCGTAATGCTCAATACCTTCTTCTCGATGTCGATGCTCAGCCTCGTCGTGCTGGTCATCCAAAACAGTCTTCTCGTGGTCATGACACGCTTTTCACGCAAGAACGTCGACGCCGACCACAACTACCACACTTCCACCCTTGTGCTGAACCAGGAGTGTGTAAAGATGCTGATGTGTCTTGTCATTTATGCTGTCGACGACGTGTGGAGGCAGTTTTGTCGTGACTTCTCCTCCACCTTTGGAGTAAATGCCGTCGTTAAAGAAACGGAGAATGAGGTGGCTTTTAAGGAGGAAACGATCGCTTTACCGCCGTTAAAGATGACGCCGGCGGAGAGGGGAGACGCAGCGTCGATAACCGATCAAAGCAATTTTCAGCCACTTAAGGAGAGTGAAATGCCAAAGTCGGCGGAGGCGGCAGAGGCTGCGGTGGGCACGTGTGATGATGGCAATGATGGCCACCTCGTTGTGGTCGCCTTTAGCGAGGAGGTGGGTGCCAGTGCAACTGGACTTCCACCAGCGATACGGCGCAACACGCGCGTGGCGGTGCACCCGCCTGCGTCCCACTCACTGCAGGCGCTGCTGCTGTGCCCATAAAGTCCACCGACTCCATGATGTCGCGGAGAAACAAACTGCGCTTTGTGTGGATGCGTACGCGAGGGGCAGCAGCACTTTACTGCAACATGCTGCGTATCGCCGTGATCAAGCGCGACACACTGAAGCTCCTCGTCCCTGCGTTTCTCTTCAATCTGCAGAACTTTCTGATATTTGTGGGGCTGTCAAACTTAGACGCGGTGTCGTTTCAGGTATGGTCGCAGACAAAGCTGCTCTCCACCGCCCTTTTCTCCGTGTGGCTGCTGCACCGCAAGCTGTCATTGATGCAATGGCTATCGCTGGTGGTTCTGACAGCCGGTGTGTTGGGAGCGCAACTCGGTGCGCCGAAAGCTGGTTCTCCGTCCATGGCGCTGTACACTACGGTGCCCACAACGACGAAAGCTCCACACCATTTTTTTGGTCCACAGAAGCAGTTGTCACGGGTGGTGTCCGTGCTAGCTGGTAACAACAACCGCACTGCGATGGACGACGATGAGGAGCCACAGGCAAGCGCGATGATCGGCATTGCCGCCTGCGTACTTTCCGGGCTGTCCTCCAGCTACGCTGGCGTGTACTTTGAAAAGGTGGTGAAGACGACTAGTCCGACCCTGTCGATCCGCAACATTCAGCTCTCTATCTTTGGCATCCCATTCGCCTTCATTTCGATGCTGCTGCTGGACGTGTTTCCGCGGTGGTACGGGCAGCACCAGTGTGGTGAACCGGTGCATTGGAACATTTTCCGTGATCCGTTTCCGCCGAATGGAGATGAGGTCTTCGGGGTGGATGGCGTGTGCCCCGTGCGGCCGTTTTATTTCTGGCAGCGGTACGATCATCTCCTGACGTGGGGGCTGGTGGGCGTTCATGCTTTTGGCGGCCTGTTGGTAGCCATCGTGGTGAAGTACGCAGACAACATACTGAAAGGGTTTGCAACCGGCGTGGCGGTGATTGTGAGTGGTATGATGAGTTCGGTAATTTGGGGCTACAAACCTTCCCTGGCCTTTGTAGTGGGTGCCGTCTTGGTAGTCGGATCGAGTATTATGTTTCACAAGTTTGAGGCGAAGCACTAATTGCAGCTTGAGTGGCGTAGACAACAAGGGATTTTAGTGAGTTTTCTTTCCCCATCTTCAAGTTCTGCTGACTGGTTAGCTTGTCTTTATGTAAGCAAAGTGATTGCCAAGCGTTGCTTCCGCGTCCGCTTTTGAAAGTTCTGACGTTTTTTTTTTTTATTGGAGGGGAGTTTTCTTCGTTGTCCTCTTGAAGTTTCATTGTCATGGTCACTTCTCCTTCTTCTTTGCGCTCTTTATTGAAAAACTTTGCCAGACCGTCAGTGACGCTGTCCGGGGAGAAAAGAAGAAAAGAGTGGCTTGCTGGTTGCTGAGCCTCAACGCAAATCACGTTTCTTGTGAGACGAAAAGAACAGAAAGGCTCGGCTCACCCACAGGGCTGGTTGCGCTGGGCTTTCCAGATCGACTTTTTAACGCTATCACAGCTTCCTATTTGCTCGAACGAGCAGCATGCTTGCGCTTGAAGTTTCTTGGGTTTGCGCGACCGGAAGTTGACAGTAGACCAGCACGCTTGACGTCTTTGAATCGCACGTAAGACAAACAAAGGAAAAAAGTGTCTTTTCTCCCACCGCTTTAGGCTTTTTTTTTTTTGGTCTAGGGACCGTCTGTAGAACTTCGTGGAGAGTTGTGTGCCTCCTCACTGACCAACCTAACAACACTGAATTGGATCATATCTCTTGTTTCAAACTTGTAACGTTTCGCACCAACCCCCGTTGTCACGACTGTTTACAGACATGCGAACACAGATCACATAGGCTTTTCTCTCGTTTACAGTTCAATTATCTGCTCAACAGAGTTTTTTCTAAGCAGTTTTCTTGCTCCCTTGCAGAGTTTTCCCTCTATATATTTATTTAGAGTATTAGATTGGTACTTCTTTCACCTGTGGCTCCCCTGATGGCAAGTGTTTTTGCACGCCGGGAACACGGCTGGCCTGACGACACCAGTAAGTCCTTTCACCCCACCCACGATGCTTCCTCGCCTTGTTCTTTGCTGCGTACGCATCCGTCATTCCGCCCGTCAGACGGCTTTAGTCCCGCTGCTGCTGCCACCAACACCATGCTTTCGCCGTCCTCGCCTTCCCTTGACGACATCAAAGCTCGACTTCAAGACGTGATGCGGAGCATTGACGATACCCTAGTAGAAGCCGAGGCTTCTCCACCAGAACTTCAACCTTATAATGCTGTCGCCGCAGCAACATTCCGTGCGACGCGGGACCATTTACAAGGGACTTTCTCCACAAGAAGTGACGAAAAAGGAGGCAACGGCGTCATTTCAAGTCACTCCCTCCCGTTCACTCCAACGCGTCTGCCCCCTCGTCGTCTGTCTCTTCATGTGGTTCCTCCGCTGTCCCTACCTCTCGGTCAAGTCCGCAAATAACACTGGCAAGTGGAACGTCTGCAAAAACCACAGCGACCTTTGCTTACATTGAGCCTTTCTGACTGCCTGTGAAGGCACTGCGCTCCCTGCATCTACCCAGTGTTTTGCTCGGCAAGAAGGCAGTAAGGAAGGAGATAAAGACATCGCACGAATGGGGCCAGCAGGCTATTTCATTCTTCTTCTGTTGCTGCTGTTGCTTCATCAGGCAGATGCGAAGGGGATGAGGACACCACAGCTACCACTACAACTTCAAAGACCGGACTCTCTGCTACCTACAAAGCCAAATTAGATTACTGGCGCGCGGGTGGACACCGGGGACTTTACAGCGTCCCGACAGAAGCGCAGAAAGCTTCTTCGCTTTTAAACGGGTATGTTGAACGTGGTGCATCAAAGCCGACACAGTGGATTGCGTCGGAAGCCTTTCCGACTTCAAGTCATACAACACTGCATAAGTCCACGAAGTCCACGTCACTCGAAAGCCTGCATGCAGCTGGTGCGGCCGGCGGTGGCAAAACGAGACTGCCGAACACAAGCGCAAACGCGCTCACGAGTAGCAGTGTGACGACTATGCGGTCGTCACGGTCATTCTCAGCTGCATCGTCTTCCTCTACCTCGCAATGTGATGGTGCTGCTAAGGTGGCTGGGTATCAACACCCACCGCTGCTGTCATCGCGGTCTGCTCCGACGAGTTTCACCCAAGTTGCAACCAACGTCAAAGATAGTCTTGCGGACAGGAGAGCGGTACTGGCAGCTGCCGCTGCTGCTAGTGCGTCGAGGCAATCAGAAGAGCATGTTGTGTCTCTTACAAACCTTACAAATGGTCCTGTTCACCCTCAGAACGGCTCTGTTTCTGTTCAAGTTGCTGCATCAGCTCCGCTTCCAGACCCCTCTACTGTTCCTTCGCTCTCGGCACGCCTGGCGGTACTGCGGGCTGCGGAAGCGTTGCAGCGCAGTGCCTTAAAACAACGCGATGGTGTTCGTCTGGCTAATGAAGGTGTGGTGGGCTCGGCGGATAAAGCTTTTGGTAGCCACGCTTCTTCGTTTCCGCTCTATGGAACCAATGTGAACGCAGCAGTTCCGAGACATACTGATCCGCTCAAACCAAAATACCGTTCACTTTTTGAGCACAGTACAACGAAAGGCAACTACGGGGCACTGCTAAACGACGAGAATGTGAGTTACTTCTCAGCGCAGTCCTCACATGTGGGCCCAGCTACGGTGGACACACCGATCAGCCATCGCGCGCCTCTCTACACAAGAGACCGCCCTCGTCCCTCTCCCCAACCTACCCAACCAATGGACTTAAAAACAGACACCGTTAGCGACAGTAATGATGGTAACCACGCTGATCAGAGTGGTGGTTCTTACACAGGCACCTACAGCGTAAACCGAAGTCACAACAGTGACGTCCTGGTGCGCAGCCCGATCGCGTCCCGTGCGAACTCGCCAGGCGTTCTCGAGCGACGCAGCCGACGGGAGGTGCGGCAGGACGAGACGAGTCGCATCGTGCGTCTCGCACTGGCGCGGCAGGCAGCCACCGAAGAAGTGTGGCGGGAAGGACAGCTAAAACTGCGCACAGCACCGCCGCGGCCGCGCAGCCTGTCCCCAACTACTGTGTTGGCGTCTTATGGCCGCGGCGAAAGTGAGTTAAGTCATAAACGTTGGAACAAAGGTGAAGGAAAGGGGAGCGGGAAAGGCAACGGTGGAGATACTATCACGACGGAACCGCTGGATGCGCTGCAAGCGCGTCTCACATCATACGCATTGCTCTCTAATGTAGCTGTTGCTGCTGTTGATACCGAAGAAGTGGGCGATTTGCCAATGCAGGAGGAGCTAGCGGTGCGGGCGCGTCTGGCGGCGCGGAGAAATGGAGCTCTGAGTCAAAGCGCGGAGGGAACACTGTGCACACGAGGTCGATCCTCCGAAGACATCACGGTGCAACAGCAACAGCGACGGCAGCGTGATCGTCACGTGCGTCTCAGCAAGGCTCGCGACCGCGACACCGCGCAGCACCTGCACGGTGAATTGGCACGACAAACAAAAGTGCAGGCAGACGCGCAAGCTCGTTTGGCACGTGCGGATGCAAACGTGCCGGCAAGTGAAATAAAGGCTAGCCTTCGTACTGCGGAGCTACATGCCATTCGTGCACATGCACATCAACTGGAAAAGCTCCGACAGCGCGTGCAACAAGATAATAGTTGCTCAACAACAAATCCTCCTGGTTCTCACACATCACCGCAGCGAATCATGGTGAAGAGCACGAATGCAGATTCGAGGCCCGCAACTGTGTTGCCAGACGGCACGTCGAGCACGGCGCCGTTGCTCAAGGTTCCGGAAGTTTTACCGTCGGTGCACCATTTAACACCGACCGACTCGCCAAATGTACCTGCGACGCGGCGTCTGCGCGAGGCCACAGAAGCGCCACGTGAAGCAAGGACCGCAGTTGCTACTAAGGAAGAAAAAGGAGCGTCAGCTTCTCACCTCTTCATTCAGTCACGACGCTTTCCACTGCAGCTGCAGTGAGGACCACGTCGGTAGAAGTCGATTCAGGCGATGACAATGCGAGGGCTGATACCCCGCTGTTCAGTGTCTCAGCGACATCGGTGGACGACCGCGAACCAACGCCAGAACGTGCTGCCTCGCCGAAGCTTCCACGTAAAACGTCTTGTTGCGGAACAGGCGGGATGTGCGTTGTTGCGCAGCCGTTTTTACGGCACGAAGAGCAGCAGTCGAAAATACTGTATCACGGGGGCGCTAACGGGAGAGAGGTTGAGAGCAGAGTTCTTGATGCACAACCAGTACAACTGAGTGGCCAAGATCTTACACTTCATAGAAGAATGCAGGACCTTAGCAAAAGAAGCGAGGCTGGCAGCGCGAGCGATGGCGATGACGACAAGACAGCTGCAGAGGGCACGTCGCGGCACGACTGGGCTTCTTCCACGCAGCTGCCAGTCTCGCGGCCACCACGTGAGGCACCGACACCACCACCAAGTGTATCGACAAGGCAGCAGCTGACAGAAGCACCTTTGACAAATACTGCACCGCAGCTCTCGCCGCAGACAGCGCGACCTTCGCAGAGTAAAATTGAGTCGGCGGCTATGGATGCAATGACAGAGGTAGCTCGTCAGCCTGCTGTTTCGGCACAGCAAATATGCAGCCCGTCGACGACAACTCGTTATCTGGTTTCGTCCTCGTTTGTGGACGAGCCACCCTCGCCGCTGCCAACGAAACCACCGGCGTCTGACACGCACACTCGGTTTGAGAACGGTTGTGGGAGAGTTGCGAAGGATGGCAGCGATAATAATAGCAATTTGTTGGAAAGAGCAGGTGGACCCTCGAAGACCACGGTAGATCAGCTGACACCACCACACGCCTCCCTGCCGTTGAGGATGCCGAGCGTGACATCATCTCATCCTCCCCGTCCGCGGTGCGGCATCACACTGACCACCTCTTCCAAAATGGCAATAGCAACAAAAACAACCGTAGTCCTGGTTCTTTGTCACTAGAGCGGCTCGCCGCCATTCAATTGACACGTCTGCACGTCTCCCCAGCACGTGGCACGGCATGGCAGAATGAATTCGGCCCTTCTGCTTCTCGAAATTCGCTGTCTCGCCGACCCTCCTCTTTATCGACGTCTTCGTCGTCGTCGGACTTCATGGGTCTCTCGCCGCTGGCTTCACATACACGACGGCACAGTGGGCGGCAGCGGCAGCGCTCAACCGTCATTCAGCACGAATCGGAGATGCAGACTCTGGTGGACACCACCCCGCCGTCCAGTTCGCCGACGCGTGGACAGCCTTCGCATGGACCGAGGTTTGTGCCGACATCGACCACAAACACTGCTGCTGCTGAGGGTACGTCTAAGGCAGACACTGCTGACACTGCACGTACGGCAGACCCGCTGTCGGTGCATCGACAAGCGATACAGCAGGCGGCCAATGTACGCACCGCCCTCCGCGCTCGGGCAGTGTTGAGGGAGCACGGTGTCTCCGTGGGGGTGCGGCTGGCGGGACGTCGCCTGCCCGCCGTTGTGAAGTTGTCAAAGGACAAGCGTGAACTGCTATTTTACTTGGAGCGTATTACGGAAGCGGCGGGAGGGGATTCGCAGTCAAGCACGCCGTACTCGCGGTCGCTCGAAACGCCGGTGCCGGTGCCGCTGTCGCTGGCTCCTGCTGCTGCTGCCTCGATGGCGTCGATGCAGCAGCCTCCAAGGAACTCCACTTCACCACAACAGCAACAGAAGCAGCTGCAGGATATTCATAACAGGTCACTGCGCCCTTCCGCTAATTGTCCACAATCCCTGCTACCCGGGACTGTACACGGGCCGGTAGCAATGACAGGTCCATTTCTCGCTGCAACAGCAGCAGCAAAGGCACCGCAACGACAAATCAAAGTTTTTATGGAGGCTCCTGCTTCGATGCAATCAAACCGGTTCGTACAGCAGCCGCCTTCGCCGAGTCAGCGTGGGTTTCTTTACTCCGTTGCACCATCTGTGCACCTGCGGGAACCGGTGGTCAGTAAAAAAACACCGCCAACTGCGACACTGGTGAAACACAAAGTGGCGCTCTCTGGTCGCCAGCACCCGCCCCCGCCAGGGGCTGTGAAGGTCCCTGCAGGAGCCGCACCGCCTTCTCCTCACCCTGCGGGTGGTCCCGTAGTACAGGCACCTATGCAGTCGGTGCTTTTCGAAGGTCAAGGGCAGCGACGACTGCAGAGGCTGCTACCTGTACGTATTAACGCGCCAACGCCGCTTCGCCAACCAAGCCCAAAGCATATTTCACCAAGGAGAGCTGCGGAGCCGTTGCTTACCAGTGCAATCAGCAGCGTACGCACCGATTCACCGGAATTGCGTGTGCAAGTGGGTCCGTCAAGAATAGTGCATGTGCGGGAGCTCCACCACTTCCCTTGCCGCTTCGCACGGCTATACATTCCCTACGGCGTAATGGGCTATGAGAGCGACTGCGGCGTTGGTGGGCCTGACACGTGGGAGGACGTGCACGGTGTGCTGTGCGGGCCAGCGGCGTACGAGGTGCTACGCCGCTACGGCTGCCCGCTGTTTGCCCACATGCGTGGGTGTGACTACATGCCATATCGTGTGTACGTCATCATCCCAGAGTTTGAGCGTGTCGATGTGCCGCAGGATGCCGTCTTGCTGGTGCTGGACTTCAAGCAACGTGTTGACTGGGTGCTTTTTCTGCTAGCGATGCAGTGAATAACCCAGATAGTGCGGGAGGCGCACAGGCAGCCGTCTTGTCATACGGCCGCGTCCTGTGGATGTTGGCGGCGCAGCGCCTTCAGCGTGCGCGTGCGCTGCGCGGCCTGAACCCGTTCGAGTCTCGTGTGGTTGCACGGCAGCGGGGCACATTTGTCCAGGGATCACCACGTCGACAGGAACAAGCACAACAAGAACGCAGAGGTCCTTTGTTGCTGGGTGAAGAGGATGATAACCGAAAAGGCACAGCACATGGAGACGGCGCTCCACAGGATCATTACATGAATAGTGCCTCGTGTCTGATTGCCAAACCGTTATCAGCGTCTCCGCGACAAAGGGCGTTATCACCGTCTGTCAATCACGCCTCTTCATCATCGCTCCGTTTTGCCACGCCGTCTGTTACAGTGGCGCCGGTGTCGTTGCTACGCAGTCCACGGCGGAGTCGTGTGGTGGAGGCGCGTCCGCTGTGCCAGCCCGCACAGACAACTCATACTAGTGATTCTCCTCGCCGGTAGCATCATCTGCTGCTGCCGCACCACAACAGCATGTAAGCAATATGAACGATAGGAACGGCAAAAAAGCGAATTACTTCCCTTCATCTGTCCACATCGATGGTGAGACACAGCCCAGGAATTTGCCGTTGCGCCGAACAGCCGCAGCACCGGTGCCGAAGCAACCGCATGTTGAGGAAAAGGATCACCATGCTGCGTATGCTCACGCCGACGAGGCGGATGCGGGCGCACACCCCGTGTATGAAGAGGAAAAGTCGAAGCCGCGTTTCCGGTGGCTGAAGCGTGTGGCGAGCAGCCTCAGCGGCAGAAGGAACAGCGCCACGCATAGGCACGCGGGGACAGGTGAAAAGGAGTAGGTGCATCGTGGCTTCAGGTTTTTTTTTTTTAATTTAGACTGGCATCTCTTCTTTTTCTCTTTGTACTACTAATATCGTTTTGTTGCTGCTTTCTCGAGAAGGAGGCATATCGGCGTCTGTGAACGCACCTTCTCCTCTGTTGGTGTGTGCTTTGGCCTTTCTCTCTTTTGTAGATTAGAGTTTGCTTGCTCCTAAATCAACGACTTTTATGTGCGCGTTTGCATTCTGATTGTGGTGCTGCTGTCTGTTCCACTTGCAAAAGAACGATTCCTTCGTTGTGAGGAATGACCAATCATACACACGCTAACACACACCACACACACACACACCACGGAGAACTGCAGATTGATCCGGAACCAACGATTCTGAGAACAGCAGCAACGACAAAAGTACTCGGGGCTTTAATCGTCATGTGATAGGGCATAATTTAGCCCCTCTCACAACTGACTACCTATTTTTATCCACTACCGTGCGTCACACTAGCACAAGTAGCAAAAAAAAAAAAAACTACGATTACGAAGGCCCTTTGTGAAGCATAAGCGTCTGCAACCGATATTCCCCGCCTTTCCATCTTTCTCTTTCTCTCACTAATTCTCAAAGTCTCACATTAACCAAAGGGAAGGAAAAACACAAGGTTTCAGAGGCTTCAGGTATTTTGTTTGTTCTGCGCGCTTACGTGCAAGAGAAACGGGCGGACGTCGACGCTTTTTCTCGATTGTTTTGTTTTACTTCTGTTTTCTTTTTTTTTTTGCCCTCCGCGAGCTTGACCGAAAGAGGTCCGCAGCCGTGCGGTGCTAATCCCGAAACCATTTTGCACTACATAGCCCCTTCCATCGCGAGTTTTTCACGTACCTCAACAGACAGTTGTTTTGGAAGTGCTTTACTGATTGAGTTTTCCTTTTCTTTCTACGATTCGTCGAACGCCCGCGCGTTATAGGCTATTCTGAAAACAAGCAAATTTCCTCTCTCGTCACAACTGCGGATTTGAGCTGACTCTCTTTTTGTGTTGCTGTGTGTTTCATTTCTCTGTTCACTCCCCCCAAAAAAAAAAAAACGTGGGTTCACCTAGTTCTCTTCATAATGAATGGCAGCTTTATTTCCAACGGCACCGGCAACGGCGGACCAGGCACACCCCCTATCGGCTACAGCAACAGCAGCACGAATCACGTCAGCAACACGGCAAACACTAATGCAGATGTGCAACAGGGCGGAGCACGCTTCCCCTACAACCTCGGCATCTCCTCCCGAGCCACGGGCGAGTCGGAGTTGAGCAGCGACGTCATCGCACGCCTCAGCGAGCTGGCCACAACCGCGCTAACTTCCCCCGACAAGGAAACCCGCGAGGGCGCTGCACAGCAGCTGCTCTTTCTCAGCAGCTACGAGTACTGGGAAACGCTGCGGACGCTGCTGCCGCAGGCGCAGAACAACTATTTGCGCTTCATCATCGTGAAGGCAATTCTCTTTCTCGTGAGCAACGAGCTTGGTCCACAGGAGCGGTCCGAGGTACAACAGTATGTCCTAGAGTACATCCAGGAGCGGCGCCGCAATGGGGAGGAGTTACCCTTTTACCTACGCAACGCCCTCTTCTCCGTCTTTGCTTCGGCGCTCTTCAGCAACTGGAAGATTTCGATTATTCGCGCGGAATCCTCGGAGCAGATTGATTCCACTGAAATGGCGCTGAACATCTTCGACAAGATGCGCATGTACCTGACCCCGGACGAAACACTCGACTGCGTGCTGGAGATACTTACATTCTTTTCGAGGCAGAACTCGAAGCACTCTATTTTATCAGTCAAGGGCAGCTTTGCAAAACAGGTGCTGCCCTTCTTCTTCAGTGCGGCAGCAGACATGCTATCCACCTCGACTGCCAAGGCTGCGGTGGTGTGCAGCACCGCGCTGGAGTGTGCACCAGAGCTGGAGGCACCGCTGATTCGCCTCTACCACCCCTCCGATCCATCTATCACCGTATTGCGGTGGCCTGCGTGGGCGCCCGCACTGTCCAGAGCCATGAATCAGTGCGGACAAGCTCTGTTAGATGAACCCGATGGCCCCTACGCGTCGGTACTGTCGCGGCTGCTTCGGCAGTGCTCCACCGTCACTAGCCCACAGGAGGAATACATAACCACGCGGGACGAGGTGGCTACCGTACTGCTGGACGTCTCGCAGCGGTTGCTGTATAAAGTCCAGGAGAACCCGGAGCGGACGGAGCTGCTACGGCTGTCGTGCGCGCTGCTCGTGAACACGTTTGAGCGCAACGATGAGGCAACAGTGGAGTTTTTGGCGCGCAGCCCGGGTTTGATTGGCGTATGGGCCGATGCGACTCGCTACATTTTGGACAGACCTTTCAATGAGGATGAAACCGATCTCTACCAGTCGCTGTTACACTTGTTTTACTTAATTGCGGAGCGGCTGCTGCCGCCTAAGCCGCGGCTGCGGAACACGCTGGAGGAACCGCTGGTCAACTTCTACGGCGCCTCCACGCCACCTGGAGGCTCCGGCCTCGACCGCTTTGACGACCGCCGCGACAACAACACCAATCCACACCTGCAGTCTCCCATGAACGCTCCACGCGGTCCGTTGTCCAGCGAGCGGGCCCGCGAGGTGGAGCAGCAGGTCATCGATGTGTTTAGCCTGTACATGGACTTAATCATCGATACCGCTCACCAGCGTGAGGACTCGCAGGAGTTGCGCAGCGGGTCGACGTTTGTGCTGCAGACAGAGCGCATTTTGCAGCCCATCGCCGAGGTGCTCTTCTGCGAGCGGATCGACTTACTGCCGCAGCTCGTGGAGCGACTGAACCAAACGATACACCAGTATGCGTTGTGTGTGCGGGCCCGTCGTGAGCAGGCTACTGAGGGCAACAACAACAACAACCCGAACAACGGTTTCAGCGGGGTGGGAGGTAGCTGTGGTGGGCAGGGCCGCGGTTCCGCGGCACAGCCCGTGCTGGAGGAGCTATACATGACGATGGCGATGTACAACATGAACATGAGGAGCAGTGTATCTAAGATGGACGCCAGCAACACCCCGCTCTTCTTCACGCATGTCTGCCTCTCACGTCTCTCCGTCATTGTGTCCATCTTTGGCATTGCGCTGATGCAGGGTACAGCGAGCCGCGACGACTTCGTTCTAGGCACTATCGCGAACTTTGCCCGGCAGCTGCTCGGCCAGGAGGACCAAGTGACGGAGGATCTCCTCATGTGTCTCTCCCTCTTCGATGATGTGGCAGAGGGCGAGGAAAATGCAGATGATGGTGGTGGCGTCGGCTGTAATTCTACAAATAATAGTAATATTTTTGGCACTGTCACTGGCATCCCACCTGGACCGACGACTTCGCCGAGCAACGGTGCTCATACACAGATCCACATTGGCATTCTCCGCGCACTTTTTTTCTTCTGCAGCTGCGTCTATGAGACGAACTTGTCGCGAAACGAGGAGTTCTACGAAATTACGGTGAACTTGCTCTGCTACGTCTACCGCTACCACTGTGACCAGGTGGCCCTGGTGGCAGATGCGAACATGCTGCTGAACCGCATCGTCGACTACGGTTCGAGCGGCACTTACTTTCTTGGCGCCGATAAGTTCATGGGGCTGATCGAGGTGGTAAAGGAGGATCAGCTGGCGCTGCTGGAGGCTTCTGGCCAGGTTGGCCCGGCCGGCTTGACGAGTGAAGCGCTAGAGGCGCGACACGGTTTCCTTACCGCCTTCACTTTTTACGTAGAGACCCGCTACTACGCGGGATTCCCCATCTCAGACGTCGTAAACACGCTAACCGAACGGTGCTTTCGCGAGGACCATATGCAGGTCAACCCTCGCCTCGCCTTCGAGGATCTGAAGGCGATAACAAAGGGTGTGCATCAGCCCGACACGCTCTTCGTGATGCTGGAGGCCCTCATGCGGCACCGCGACGTTTGCTCTGCAGTAGTGCGCTACGAAGCGCGGGCGGCGCCAGCCATGGTCGCGTGGCTTGCCGTGCTTTGCAGCCGCAGCCGCCAGTACCTGGAAAAGCAGAATTTGAGCACAACGCCGTGGGAGCTGACGAGCATAGTGATGAACGTGCTGTGCCTCTTCTTCAGCTTCCTGTCATACCCAGCGCCTGGGGGTCAAGGCTCTGCTGCTAGCAGTGGTAGTGCGTTTGGTGGGATGATGGGCGACTCCCCGGGCAGCACTGACCCACCGACCAGTTGTAGCAACGGCGGGCTGAGCGGCGACAGCAATGGTGTTGGCGGCGGTGGTGCCTCGTCTTTCTTCAGCTTTCCCACTGACGCCGTTGATGCGGCCGTGGTGTACGACATTTCTGATATTCTTCACGCCTTTTGCACGGCACCGTGGTGCAACTTGGGCATCGTGCTCTTTTACGAGAGGTCCACGGTAGAGCACTTCTTCTGCGGTGCCGTCGAGCTCCTCACGGCGACATCGGTGCAGTATTTGATGGCCGATGAGGGTCGCTTGCGTGTCTTCAACGCTGTTGCAGCCGCCGTCAACTCGACCGGCGACACCTTCGAGCTGCTGCACTTGCTCTACATGCGTCAGGGCGTGTGGAACCGACTCGTGCGGCTCGTGACGCGGTGTCTCAACTACACTTACACCCCCGAGTTGATCGACATTCTCTACTCAATCCTGCGCGGCGACCAGCAGGCACGCCAGCGGATCCCGCAGTACCAGGGCTTGGAGGGCTACACGCTGGCAGCAGCCTTTAACGAGATCTGCATGCTGATTGCTGTGGCACCGCACCTGACGTACCGTGAGATGACAGGGTGCTTTGCCATATTGCAGATGTCGTACGACAGCGCACCGGTATTGTGTGGAGAGTGTGCAGATAAACTGCTGGACTTCTGCTCCGCCTATCACCGGGTGCGGCTGCGTCTCATTATCAACTCGCTGCGGCGCGGTGATGGGGAGCAACTGATGACGCAGTACACGACGTACTTTGGTCAATCCTCCGCGGTACCCGTGCTGAGTGCGTGGTAGAAGCGTGTTGTAGAAGTGAACACACACGTACACACACACACACACACACGCAAGAGAAAGGCGGGTGAGTGAGAAAAAGGTTGTTGGTGTTGGTGGGTGAAAAGTGAACAAGCTGATTTTTGTCGTACGTAAATTGCTGTTGTTTTTATTAGAGTGACTTTCCCCCTGCGTCTCTCTCTCTCTTTTTGTTTTTTTTTTCCTTTCTCAAGTTGTATCCCGTTGCTGCCGTGCGACTTCCTAAAAAGGCAATTCACAGAGAGTTGAGTGCGTCCGCATACGCAGTGGAGATGTCGTTGACCTACGGTAGAGTACATATCCTCCTCAAGTTATCAACACTTGTCAGATAATGAAAGGCGGTATTTACAGAAGTTCAAAACAACAAACTTTAACAAGGGAAGCGGCTCTCTGCAAGGCTCTGTTGCTGGGGTGATTGAACGATGAGTACGGTGACACGGTCGGCTGTCTCTATCTACAATGGGATGTACTTCTTTAGACAATCGTCTGCTCTTCTTTTAGTCGAGGTAGTGTTTCTTTAATTGCAAGGAAACGCTACCTTGTTTACGCTCTCTACTAGACAGCTGGTTTTCGCTACGAAGAATCGTCTCTCTCCCTCTTGCCGCTTTTCTTCTTATATTCTCTACGCAGAGCGTGCTCAACTAAGACTCAAATTGTACACTCCCCGCTCATTTGATCTGTGCCAGATCTTTTGTTTGTTGCTTTCGGCTGTGCTCTTAGAGAGGTGGAGAACTCCTCTCCACTGCTGTTCGCCAGCTCCGCGGTCAAACTTGAAGAACTTCAGACGTAATTAAAATCAAAAGCAACACGAAAGGGAAAGAGGTCAGCAACAACAACAAAAATAGTAGACAATGGAACATCGGCGGACGCGCACGGGTCCGATTCGATTCCGCTGTTTCCTGCGCAACACGATTCTCGATGTCATGCGCTGCCGCGGTTGGATTGAGACAGATAGTGAGACCGACTGGGATTACTACTGGGCTGACGTCTCATGGATCCGCGAGAATTACGATGGCCTGCGTCTGGACGACCACCAGCACTTGAATCACTTTCGCAACCACTACGAACTTACCCGGAAAGATGCGATGGTGCGTAACTTCAAGAAAATGGTACGGCAGCTGGAGAAGGACGGCGATACGGAAGAAGTGGCGGCGTGGGATTTTTTTCCGGTGACCTTTGCGCTGCCGCAGGACTACGGCTTATTCGAGCAGGAGTTTCGGCGGCACCCGAATAGCATTTGGATAATGAAACCGCCTGCAAAAGCGCAGGGCAAAGGCATCTTCCTCTTCTCCAAACTTTCGCAGGTTGCGGAGTGGCGGCGTGAGTTCAAGCAGCGAAATGGATACCTGACCGGAGGCGGTGGCGGTGGCGGCGGTGGTGGGGGGAACAACGCGAGCAACAGTAATAGCAACGGGAGCAACAGCGCGGGGGGTGGCACCAGCGCGAACAACGCGCCCTGTTCCGCCTACGGCGCCGGCCTGAACAACCCTTACGGAAACGCAGAACCGGTGGAGCCGTACTTGGCGCAACGCTACATCGCCAACCCGCACCTCGTGGGCGGGAAGAAGTACGACCTGCGCATCTACGTCCTAGTACAATCTTACCAGCCCCTCGTCGTGTGGCTGCACCGCACCGGCTTTGCCCGCTTCTGCCACCATCGCTACTCCCTCGCCGACATCGACAACACGTACATCCACGTAACAAACGTGGCGGTGCAGAAGACGTACCCAAAGTACACGGCGGCTTCCGGGTGTAAGTTCGGCATACGCAACCTGCGCACAATCCTCACGGCGACGCACGGCGCCGCACGCACAAACCAACTTTTCGGCGACATCCAACAGATGATTTTACGAACTATTTTTGCGGTGCAGAAGATCATCATTCAAGACAAGCACTGCAGCGAACTGTACGGCTACGACGTGATGATTGACGATACGTTACACCCGTGGCTGATTGAAACGAACGCGTCACCTTCTCTGACGGCGGAGACGCCGGCGGACTACCATCTGAAGTTCAACATGTTGCAAGATATGTTCGATGTCGTTGATATGGAGGGCCGGCGTAGCGGGGAGGAGGAGCGCGTTGGTGGATTCGACCTTATATGGTCGAATGGCCCTGCCGGGGTGTCGAAGAACGACAGCAGTAAGGTAATGACGTCGTCGTATCTAGGGTGTGTGAACGAGAACGAAATTCCAATTAGTCAGTTACGGTTCCCACCACGGCTTCAAAACCACAACAGCAGCGAGCGACCTCTCACGTAGGGCTGTTTGCTGGTTTTGTGGCTTGCTGTCTGCGCCAGGGTTTTTTTCTCCGCGTTCAATGCCTCTTCTGTTTTCTCTTTAATGTACACTAGTCTTCCTGTTGAGGAGTCCATGGCGTTCGATCACCATGACACAAACAACACTAGAAAATACTATTGCGGCACCAACCTGTTTGGCTCCTACAAACTGCTGTTCAGCTTTTTTCTACCGGACTGGCAATTAGATTCGTGCAAGGAAAAAACAGTTCTTGGCTAGCTGCGCACGCTCTTATGTGCTGCTGGGTGCTAGCTACCACAGTAGTTTTCTTTTGAAATGCCGAGCCACATTAACGTTCGCACCTTGCACTCACCAACCCCTTCTCCCCTTCTTCCTCTACCTGAACACATGGGCGCCCTTTTTTTTTTCTTTAAAGTAGCTTCTAATAAAAGAAGGAAAGGACGAAAGCTCAAGCACTGCAACAGTGGTTTTGCAGAGAACGGGAAATAAGGCCTGTCGTCACCGCAAAGCATTTAACTGCTTCTCTTCGTTGACAAAATGTCTTCGAGCTGCTTTGCTCTGCATTTTCAGAGGCGGCTGCGCACGCCTCTTTTCACACACCCCAGCGTCGCACTGCTGCTGTGCTTTCTCGTCCTCACTGCGTGCCCGCCTCAGTCGTTCTTCCCGCTGACATTAGCAAGTGCCGTAACCACCTCTTCTGCCGCTCGCCGCAACAACAACTGGGCCGTCATAGTGGCCTCTTCCCGCTACCTCTTCAACTACCGCCACACCGCCAACGCACTCACCATGTATCATACACTGCGTCAGCACGGCATCGATGACGATCATATTTTGCTTTCCTGAGTGACAGCTTCGCCTGCGACCCGCGCAACGTTTATCCGGCGGAGATTTTTGCGCAGCCACCGTTGCCGACAAGCGATATAAATGGACATGCGGACCAGAACCTGTACGGCTGCAGCGCGCAGGTGGACTACTCGGGTAGTGACGTCGACGTGCGGCGCTTTTTGAGTGTGTTGCAGGGCCGCTACGACGAAAACACTCCACCGACGCGTCGCCTCCTTTCCGATGAGAACTCAAACATTATCATTTACATTGCAGGCCACGGCGCCAAGTCGTACTTCAAATTCCAAGACGTGGAGTTTTTGAGCTCGTCGGACATTGCGGAAACGTTGACGATGATGCATCAGCAGCGTCGCTATGGCCGCATTGTGTTTCTGGCGGACACGTGTCACGCCATCGCGCTGTGCGAACACATTACGGCTCCCAACGTGATTTGCCTCGCCGCCTCTGACGCAGATGCAGAGAGCTACTCCGATCAGTACGAGCCAAACCTCGGCGTGCACCTTATCTCCTACTGGATGAACGAGATGTACTCGTTGTTGAATGGCACCAGCTGCAGTGACCCGAAGGTGAAGCGCTTCAGGCGGGAGCCCGTCTCGGCGTTGCATCAGTCGTGGTTTGACTTCAACTACCATCCGAAACGAGTAGTGCTAAGTGGCAGTTACGCAGACGCGGCGCATCGCGATGCCGTCAACTTACCCGGAGCAATTCAAAACTGGAAGGTGGCGGACTTTGTGTGCGGCGAGGAGCCAGCAGCGCAGTCGGTAGAGGTACGCTATGACCTTGACTAGGGTACGAGTTTGTTTCGCTGAAGTAGTGCTGCCTCTGATTTGGTTTTAAAGCTTGAATTGACTGACTTGGATCTTTGGGTTTATGTACACAAATTACGTATTGGCAGGGAAGTTTGTGGCGTGCTTCTTGCAACACCTTGCGGCTTCTTACAATTTTTGTTTCTTCTTCTCTCTGCTCTTTGCGGACCCATGCAGCAGCTCATTCTACAAGTACGTCGGATAATCACCGAACGCGAATGCGCACGGAGGAAAAGAAGAAAACAACACGCTGTAAAGAAAAAAAATCCTGAAGTAATTTTAAAGACTAGCGCATCTGCTTGGCACCAAAAGAAAAGCCCTTCTTCACCCCTCGGCTGATGTTCTGCGTTTTTCAGTCCTTACAGAGGAGTATTTGACTGAGGGGTTGACAATATATAGTCTTCGGTGCTTTGCTTCTCCCCAGTTATTAACTGCATTTGACTGTTACCCTCAACGCCATCACCATCTTGTGTCTTCTTTCCCTTTTGTCAGCTTTGAACTTGACATCCTTTTCACGTAGTTGTGTCAACAGAGTCCTCTGCTGTGTTTTCTTTCTCTTTTTATTTATTTATTTTACCAATCGAAGAACTCGGAAGAAACACAATGCGTGCGTTCTCCTTGTCGACGTCGCGGTGTCTGTTGGCAACTGCATTCGCCACTGCCACCAACGTGACAAGTCGCGCGGTGTCCAACACAATCGCCGACGCTGCTACCGCGTCGCCCTCCACTGTCGGGGGCCCAAAAGTGGCTCCGAAGAGGCCGCGACGCCGCATCACGAGTAAGCTAGACGCCTCAGATCTGCTTAAGAACGTGCCGAGCGAACCCGGTGCGCACGCTGAGCTGTCCACCGCAGAGCTGGAGCGCAAGGTGGAGGAGATGTCCCGCATGAACCCGAAGCAGCTGGAGGAGGTAATGCGTAAGTTCGAAGAACAAGAAGATGAGAGCAGTCGTGTGCTCAATGAGGATTCGCTCTACCAGATGGACGTTTCGTTGAAGCCGCGCAGCTCCGGGGCGGTGCGGGTCTTCTGGAAGGACGTCGACGTAGTCGAGCTGAAGGAACGCTATACAGGCTGGTACGCCGTGACGGTGGATGGACGGAAAGTGAAAGCCTTCGAGTCGTCGCAGCCTTTGGCGGTACCCAGCCTTGCTATGGCGTGCTGCTGCGCCCAGGAATACGCGGAGCAGACGGGCTACATCAACAAGCTGCTGATGCCCATGTCGGACATTTGTAGTGGGGCGCTGCATATCGCGCCGCAGATGCTGAACCCCCGCATCGACTACCTCCTTTCGTTCTTCCAGAATGACAACTTATACTTCCGCGCCGCGCCGATTGCGGCGAAGCAGGATGAGATGATCGCCCCCATTGTTGCTTGGTTTGAGCGTGTATACGAGATGGATGTGCCTCGTGTGGTCGGCATCGGTGACCCCCGCATCACCCCGCACGCCACGGCGAAGATGCGTGACGCCCTACTCGCGATGAACATGAATCCCTACCAGGTGCTGGCGCTCTGTGTAACGGCGCAGTTCACGAGCAGCCTGCTGCTGCCGCTGGCTCTCTTCCATGGTGTTATTGACCTGCCGACGGCGCTGGCGATTAACCGCGCCGAGGAGCACCATAACATCTCGGAGGCCGGGATGGTGGAGGGATACCACGACATTCGTGAGGCGGACGCTGTGACGAAGATTTGTGCCTGTGCAACGACATGGCGGTTAATGGAGGGGGTATCGCTGGCGAAGTGCTTGGAGATGCCGCGTGTTGGCGGCGCGAAGGAGGAGGCCGAGGAGGCGTGAGAGAATTTGATAACTTCTACTTCTACTACCGCTTCTTTGATTAGCTCACGCCAGCTATTTGCTCCACGGCATTAATTAAATGTAAGTGCGGCGAGGTGTTCTTGCAAGGCTACATCCCGACTTTTTAACTGGCTTTATTATTGGGTTTTCACAGATATGTCTTTTCTTTTATTTCTAGATCTCACTGAATTGCCTTCTTACGTGTTGTTCCATTGTGTTGGGTGTCAGATTAGTTTTGCGTGTAGTCGAGCGTACTGTTTCCGCCTACTTGGCTTTCTATTCAGTGAGTGTTGAAAGCCAAAAAGACTGGCGCTTTTCGCCTCATTACACTCTAAATGAAATTTGCTGATTGCAAAACAGCAACGTCAGCGACTAACGTGCGTCTTATATGCGAAGAAAAGTGAGAAGCGTAGGGAGCTGGATACAAATGTGAATCTACACTAAAGCAAAGCCGCTTTGTGAACTCGAAGTTTTTTTGTGTTCAGAAAATGGTTGATCAGTGCTGCATTGAGTGTCCACGTCCCCCTGTCGCTAACAACAGATGATTTGCGGTGTTGTCTTGCGCTCTTATGGGCGCGCATCCGTTCTCATTGCGGTCGGCAATAAGCAAGTTTTCCATTTCGTATTTCCTTTCTCGACTCCGCTATTCTTGCCGTAGCTACAAGTTCGACATCCAGCTGCACAAGAGGCGGCCCGCTAGCCTGTGCTGCCTTTCTTTTCACTGAATCCATTTATTTTGTATCTGCCTTTTTTTAAATAAAATGCCTTCAGGAGCATCGCTTTCCACCAAACCCACGACATGCGGCGATGCTCGCGCCACTCTTGACCCAGCCGCACGAAGCGAGCACCACAAGGTAGTACCATCGTCCTTTATCAGCAACCGAAACAACAAGACACCGGTGACGCGTCGAGACAGCAGAAATACTCCGACCTCTTCACCTTTCACTTTCCTTTCCACCGCCGTTACGCGACTCAGCAACCCAACCTATGGTGAACTGGTCGATTCGGGCGAAGTGCACAACGAAATTCGCGCCTTGGGGACAGAAGTTAAAGCGATGGTGGCGCAGCACCTGCCTTGCCACGGCACTTCCGAGGAACAGATCACATGGGGTGTGTCTCAGTTCGGTCCGTCAAAAGAATCTCGCGCGGTGCTCAACAGGGAAAATGAGGCGGCGAGGCTAGCGTGGGAGGGAGGTGTGTACTGCGTATGGCGCTGCACCGCGACACCGAAGCTCCACGGCGCAAACAACGACTTTTGCTGCCGGCTGGGCTACCGACACGTGTGCTTCTGCGGACACAACATGGCGGCGCACAAAGTGCCACTTTGCGCGGCAAACACAGCTGCACCTGTGAACGTTGGACGTGCTCCAGTGAAGGATCGTCAGCTGGCACAGTGGAAGGCGCCGTGCGAGGATGTCGGCTGCTCATGTGGCAGCTTTCGCTATATTCCAAATACACCACTGGAGATCGGCGAGGGTTGGCTGACGCGGCGGGCAAATTTTAAAATTTCAGAATGGAGTGCAAAGTGCATCTGCGGACACGGGCACAAGGTACACGACCCCTCCTCGTATCTGCGCTGTCGCAGCTGTGCAGGATGCCCGGGGTTTACCTCGAGTTTTCTCTGCGTGGTGTGTGACTTGCCATGGGAGGCGCACGAGACGGTGTGGGAGAGTGAGGGAGCCCGCCTGCAGGCGGGGCTGCCCGTCCGTGAGGCCTATTCACCACTTTCAGGTGTGGACTGGGACGTGCGGCAGCTTGTGTTGAAAGACGCAACGATGGGTGGAAAGATTGAACCACCAGCAAGACATCTTGCGTTTCAAGGTCGTTCACAAGTATCCTCTTCTTCGTCGAAATCACGCGGCCCGAGAAGGCGTATTAGTGGTGGTTGTTGTGGTGATTCAGTTGCGAAGTTACCGGCAGTGCCCACCACTCCGGGCGGTGATAGTGAAAAACAAGTCCGAGATGTTGTGGCATTGGATCCGGTGCTGGTTGCAGAGTATTGCCCTGCGTGTGCCACTATTTATCGCAGTGTTGCATCCAACTTTTGCTCCAAATGCGGGCATCCGCGTCAACGCCGGCCAACCACGCTGTGCTGATTGCTGCTGCGTCACAGCGGTTCAAGGGAGAGGCTGCGCCCTCGTCTCGTTGGTGTCATTTAGGATTTTATTTCGCTTTTCCGTAGAAACGGGTTTTGAATAATGGTCTTATCTGCTCAACATGCGCTGTCTTAATCCAGTTTGCGATGAATCGAAGCCTACTTAAGCCCAATTCCAACTGTTGCCATACCTTTGGTAAATTTCATCTTATTGTGCTTGTTTCAGCTGGAGGTGATGATAGGATGTGGTCATCGATTTCTTTCGTTTGTGCTTGAAACGGACAAGCACTTCTTGACTTGTCTGTATACGTTTCCGCATCCTTCCCCCTGTAAATTCCCGAATTCATGTAATCACTCTATAAAGCAGCTGCATTTGGAGATAACTTCGCGCTTTAACTTTTCCAAGGCACTCACCATAAAGTAATTCCACACGCACAAAGCACGGTGGGTCTACCAGGGACACAAAGCCCTCTTTAAATGACGCGTCAATGTATTACACTTAATAAGTATATAATATCCCGAAACATCAGCAGACATTCGAGCGCGCAAGCTTCTTCTTCACACATACGTAGGGAGTTGTAATTCTAAGTAACTTATCCCTTTCGAATAAACAAAGCAGAAATGCGTGTTAGCAAGCTCATCTTGGCGGGCTTTCGTCGTCTGCCTTTCACCACTGGCTCGACCGGCACTCTGCCTCTGGCCGCTACCATAGCGTTCCCACTCTGCAATAAGGCGCGCTTCGCCAGCAGCAAGAACCCGTACACCGTCCTCGGCATCAAGCAAGGTGCAGACAAAGCAGAGATCAAGAAAGCATACCGAGTCTTGGCACGCAAGCACCACCCAGATGCACCAGGTGGCAGTGACGAAAAGTTCCGCGAGGTGCAGGAGGCCTACGAGCAGATCAAGAGCGGTGTGTGGATCCGAAAGGAGCAAGAAGGTGCAGCGGGCGGTGATGAGGGCGGCAGCGGCAACGGGAGCCGTTACAGTGGTTTCCGCTACACGACCCGCACGCACCAGAAGAGCAAAGTCAGCTACGATCAATTCTATGAGGAGATGCACACGGGTAAGGTGAAGAAAAACCCATTTGCAGATGACGACGAGGCTGAGGATCCGGTCGCAAAAGACCCGCGTCGCAACCCGTTTGCAATGAACGAGATTATCTTTCAGGCGTGGCTGCGCTTCATCATTATGTGGTGCCTCCTCTTCTGTAGTCTGCGATTCGGTTTGTTTTTGATCTTTCCGCCGAAGTGGGAAAAACCGCAACGCAAACCACCGCCGCGCGAGCCGCGTGGGCAGCGCCGCCCGTCACCGAAGCCGATTCACTCCTCGGAGGACGCGATTGTTGCGTAAGTGATTTCGATGATGAGCAACAGCCGTTTTCCCTTTCTCTACCTTTCATCACATCAGCCGTTTCGATCTCTTTTCCGTTTTCGTTGTTGTTTGTGTTCGTTGCGACGCTGCGCTTTTTTCGAGTGCCGATATGCTCCTGTTTTTGTTGTTGATGAATTTGTGGAATGCTGGACCTGCAAACGCAACTGCTTGTGCTGCACTTCTTTATCCTTCCGTTGACTGAGGGAGGGGTCGATCTGACGCTGTAGAGTCGGGACGCTACGAATATCCGGTATTCTCCGCACCAGCTACGGTTATGTGTTTATTGAAAGTGCTTTTGGTTGTTCTCTTTCGTTTTGTTGTTTTGATTGGTACGTCTTCCTTTTCTTGTTTACTGTTCACGTCCTAATGAGTGTGACCAGGTAACAGCGATAAAGTAACAGCAGCAACAGCGAGGTAACCCAATCAAACGCACTCGCATCCGATTTAGCATTTGTTTTTGTCTGTTTGGTGGCAGTTTATTATTGTCTTTGCCATTTGAACTCACGCAAAGGACATAGGGATGGTACAGCTGTGTTGCTTACAGTGCTGCACCTGCGACTGCCAGTGGAGGCGCCTGTGTGGAGAGGAAAGTGTGGTTCTCCGAAAACTTTACTTGCCGTGATGCAGTAAGGCAACCGCAAAGAAGGAAGAGTGCATTTTGGCTTGAAAGCTCTTACGTTTCTTCTTCAAATAGATCTAGACCTTATTACTCCTTCTGTTCCTTCCACTTCCTTATTGTTCCTGATGACCTACGCGAGTTTCCCTTCGAATCGCTCATTCTCCAGTGAGAATTAAGCAGCGCGTTGGGCGCATGAGTTTGGCGTGACAAGTATCTCTTCCCTTCCTGCTGTCTCGCACACGTGTGTGCGAGATTTACGCGCGGCTGAGCATTTCGCAGACCGTTTTTCCTTTCTTCACTTCTCTCTATTCTAGTTATTCATCAACAACAGTAAAGCGTGATGCTGCGACAGACTTGTGTCTTGGCGGCGGCGGAGTTCAAGCAGAAGTCGCGGTGGTCCGGTGTGTGGCCCAACATGCATTACGGTGCGATGTACCTGCAGTACAGTGTAGGTCGTCAGTTGCCAATGCAAGGCGTCAACTGGGTGACGCGCGATTCGAATCGTCTCACTAACTTTAGCTCCCGCTACCAGTCCGTGATCGACGACATTGATGTGAAGCGTAATGAGGAGGAACTGCATATTCCACTCTCTGACATCCGCTGGAACGACCACCGGCGCATCTACTGGAAGTGTTCCTTCTGCGGTTCGTCGTACCGCAAGGGCGTGTCGGTGCGCACTAAGTATCACGCCGGGTGTAACAGGTGCAAAGGGCGCTACGCCTCGGAGGTGCTGCAAGAGCAGACGGCGGTGACGCCGCTAAAGGCCTCGAGGCCGGAGCTGTTCAGCACGCTGGCTGAGAATGAAAAGAACGACAACATCGGGTCGCTGAGCGTGACGAGCAAATTCAATGCGGAGTGGAAGTGCGACTGTTGCGGGCAGTCGTACCGCGCCACGATTCGCAGCCGCACAGGTCTTGTGGAGCCCGGGCAGACTCCGCTGCACCCGCAGATTCAGCAGTGGACGTCGGTATGCCCGGCATGTGCTTGGAATGCGAACATGAAGGCGTTGGCGGAGAAGACGAAGAGGGAGGGTCAGTTTCTGGGGCTGGACGCGTCAATGGCCGAGGTGGCCGCAGCACCGGCGAAGCATATCCCGCGACGCAAAAAGCTGGTAGTCTGATGCTCCTCTTTTTTTTTTGTTTCACGTTGTTCTCTTTCCAATGCTGGTTTGTCGGGCGTTCGTCGTTTGAACGGATATCATTGCCACGAAGTAAATTTTCTTTCTTTCGTCAACGTAGTGTCATTGTTATTCCCGGTTCGTTGTGTTGCAGGCTCACAGTCTCTTTCTCTCTACCTATTGTTGTCTTCTTTCTCGGGCAAACGGGAAAATGCAAGCCTCAGTAAATCGACCGAAACCCACGAGAGCCAAAAGCGCCTTTAGGATAAAATATTGCTTCCTTTGAACTATTGGCTCTAAGAGTCAAGTTTTACCTTTACGTGTTGCTTAGTGTGGAGGACACGCAGACGGTCAGGAGCGAAGCTCCAGTTTGTGGTGTTAGTATTCTTTGGTCTCTCCAGTGATGTCAAAAGTCTCCACGATAAAAGCGGCGATCTCCGATGCTCATTCTTTTTTTCTCTGTATTATGTGCTCGACGCGGCTCGACCAGAGATGCAATAGGCCATTTAATGCCGCAGCAGCGTTGAACGCGAAAATCCAACCTTAAATGCTCGAGGGTTCTCGTGCTTCCTTTCTCTCTCTCGCTATATATATATATATATATATAGATATGTGTGTGCGCTCATGTATTGACCACGTTGCGTGCACATTCTGTTTCGTTAAAGAAAGGTCTTGCTCACCGGAACGAAGCAGCGGATAAAATATTATCAGTAACAACCAAACAGAAACAAATATGTCGAATCGCTTTTTCCAAAAGTTCTACCTGCGTTGCGGCAACTGTACCGCCATCCAGCGCAGCGCGCAAGGTTACAAGCCCATTGCAAATCCCATCCTCTTCAAATCGGATGAGCATTGCCGCAATTACCATGACGAGCAGCGGCGTGCGGCCGGTTATGCAGGGATGATGTTGACGTGCCGGTGCGACAAGTGCCACCGCGTGCACTCGAACTGGAAGGTGATGGACGCGCAGGCGTTTTTAGATGCTAAGTTGTCGATGACACAGGCAGAGCGGGAAAAGCAACTGTGGGCTAGCACCAAGTGAGGCGAAACAAGCGTGGAGAGCTGAGATCGATTTGGATGGGCAGTATTCAGCGTAAAACGCAGAGCACCTTCTTTTTTTTTCACTTGTGGTGGTGGTGCGTTGTGCAACTCGCAAGCGCTGCGCCTTCGCTTAGGTGTTGACGGGTTGCGTAGGTAACTTTGCGGTGTTTTCTTTAGTGGTATTGCTGAAGGCAGACGTTTTTACAGGCTACTCATGAAGCTCAAAAGAGCAAAAAAAAAAAACATCAACGGCATGGGAAAGTGTCCTGTCACTCTTGTAATCCAGTACAATAGTTCTGAAGCAAACACGAAAGCTCGCTCTATGTTCCTTGTGGTTTCCGTCTCAAATAAGGTGGCGCTTTAGTTTTGGTGGCTGCTTGGAGTAGACACCGCGTGTGGCAAGTGTCCCATCGTTACAGCGGATGCGTACGTTGAGTCTCTACGCCGAAATTCTCTAATTATGTTTGTTCTCCCCTATCTTCTATTTTCCTATTCTGTTTGGAGAAAGAAGAGCTGGTCACACTGCCTGCACACACCCGCTTCATCGATAAAAAACTTTCTTTTTCTTTAATTAACCGCTAAAAGAAAACTGATTTTGCAAATATGGATCCGGCTGATGCGCGTCTGCAGAGCATCGGTGCCACTTTCGCGGTGCACTACTACACCGCCCTGGTGCAGGCCCCGGATACCCTTGCTGCCCTCTACACGCCGACTGCGTGTGTCACTCATAACTCCCAGAAGGCCAGCGGTGTAACGGAGATCGGTGCGCTGCTCACGACCGCCAGCGCGGCGGGTCTGAAGGAGGTAAAACTCGAGGACATCTCCGCGAGCCGCTCCACGTCCGGTGGGATTAAGGTAAAGATTGCCGGTCAGCTCATTCGCAACACAGAGTCGCAGGCTTTCACGCAGGAGGTGGAGATGCGAGAGCTGGAGAGCAACGTGTTTGGCATTACGTGCGACAAGATGACCTACACCACTGCGGCTGCGGCTGATCACACGGGACGGGCTACGGCAGAGTCTACTGTGACCGCTGCTGCTGTCTCCGAGGAGAAGGAGGAGGCGAGGAAGGAGGATGTGGTCGCTCCTGCCACGAGTGCCGCTCCGCCGAAGGAGACCGCGTCGTCTCGCAAGTCCACGCCAGCACCCGCGCCTGCTGCCGCTGCTGCCCCTGCTGTGGAGGAACCGCGGAGGAAACCGTCCAGCTTTGCCGAGGCGCTGAAGATGAAAAAGGTGGGTGAAGGGGCGGCCTTCTCGAACAAGGCGATGCGCGTGGTGGCGTCTGACAAGACCCAGGCAGGTGCTGCTGCTGGGGGTGAAAAGGCCGAAAAGGCAGAGGCGGCGAAGAAGCATACCGGCAAGAAGGATGAGAAGTCGGCGAAACCACGCGCTGTGGCGGACAAGTCTGTGTCTGAGGCTCCTGCTGCTGCTTCTGGCACCGTGGTGTACTACGACATCATTATCAAGGAGCTGTCACCGTCCGTCACCGAGGAAGAGGTGCGCGCGATGGTGACGCCGGTGGCCGCAGTGAAGTTGGTCAACGTCGTGAGGAACAAGAAACACCGTCGCAGCAAGGAGTCGGAGAGGGGAAGCAACAACAACAGTGCTGCGGCAGCGGTCATGACGTTTGCGTTTGTGCAGCTGGACTGCCCGCCTGATGCGCCGGCTTCGCACGTGAAGGATGTCGTGCTGAAGCTATCAGAGCTCAACAAGGAACTGCACGTCGAGGAAGTGCGCGAGAAGAAGCTGCACGCGGCGGCCGGTGGTAATGCGGCGGCGACGCACGGTCGCAAGCGCGGTGAGCGCAAGGGTGGGGAGCAGCACAAGGGTAAGAGTGCCGCCAACGCCCCCTCGAAACCGCACCCCAAGAAGCAGGAGTGAAGAAGTAAGTAAAACAAGGACTAGAAGTCGCTCTTGATCTGCCTGATGAGGGCAACGCAGGCAAGAGGGGCTGCACTTCATCCCTTCGTGTTCACGTGCCAGGAAGTTTGGGTGTGCGGTTGCCGCGGTGATTCTTCACCTTTCTTCCCTGTTTTTTTTTTCGTCTCCGTTCTCATGTTGCGGCAAATGCTTGTGAGATCTCTAGATTTATAACACTGAAGCTAAGCGAAGGATAACACGTACCTTTGGTGCCCTCTTTTTTTTTTTTCGGAGATACTTGTGTTGGCGTGGCGCGTACCTGAAAACCCAACTGCTGTGCGATCTGCCAGGAAGCAGTTGAGGCGACGATGTCTCGTGCTGATATTACTCTTATTCATTTGTTTTTGTTTTCTTATAGGGTCTCCTTGTTAGTTTGAGGTGGGTAATTTGACTATGAAAATTGCTGAATTTCGTACTATCTCCCCTCGAGCTATTCCCTGATGTTGTTGACTACGCGGGTAATGCACGCCAGTGCCGAACTGTCTGGTGGGTATTAGCTTCTCTTTCTTGATGGTTTCGTGCGATGGATGGATTTGACTATTAACATTAATTAATGGTCCTTAATCTAACGAGATAAGTAAAGATAGGATGAAGTCCGATAAGTTGCATTACGCCCAACAACTTCCTCTTTGCGGTGTAATGCGTGTTGCTCGTGCAGTCAAGCAACGCACGCACGTACACGTATATACATAACATGATAGGTTTGCGACAGCTCTTGAAGGTGTTATTAGGGTATCATCGCCAAACATCATTTTCAAACAGTTTTAGAGGGTCACGACACAAGCGGAAATCGATGTGAAGCGACATTCCCGACAAATGCGCCTGTCAAACACGGGTCTTTTGCGACGTCCGCCTGATACTCTGACATTCCATGCCTGCTAACTTGCACTTTTTTTGGCCTTCACCACTTCTTTTCTCCTTTCGACCTCAGCAACCTGTCTGCAAAGAGGAAGAGAAGAGGCTTAGTTCGCAATTTCCGTGGACTCAGAGAACATGGTTGAGGGGTATCTCCTCCGCAAACAGCCCCGTGCAGCTTACCCCTTACAGAAAACAAACCAAAGCAAGGACCCACCACGTCCTTGCTAACGAAAAGCTGACGTAGCAGAAAAAATGAAGGCAATTTGCACTATCGGTTTTACCGGCACCATTGCCAGCGGCAAGTCGTCGCGATGCAAGCGTCTTGTGGAGGTGGCCAAGGAGCACCAACGAGTGCTCGACGCTGCCGCCAGTGCCGCGGCCACGGTTTTCAACAAACCTAACTTAAACACAAACAGGCGTACATCCCAGTCACACGACTCCGTTCTCGTACATTATATCAACGCTGATCGGATCGGACACAGCGTCTACGAGCCTGGCAAACCGTGCTACAAGGACCTTGTACATCACTTTGGTTCTTCCATACTCTCTCACTCTCCTGTTCCTACTGCTGCATCCACATCCACCGACAGTGCTACTGGGCCAGAGAGCGGTGACTGTGTCCGCTCTCCGAAGGAAAAGCAGGTCGCCTCAAGATCGTTTCCACCGCCGATTGACCGTCGTGTGTTGGGGGAAGTTGTTTTTGCCGATGAACACAACTTAAGGGATCTTAATGCAATCTGCTGGCCCTACATCACCTCTGCCATTCGTGCCGAGTATGCCGCCGTGTGCGCGCGGGCCAAGGCCTCTGCACTGCCCAGCGGAATCGAGCCCGGCATTGTGCCCTCATTTTTAACTGTGACGGCGCCGGCAGACGTTGCCCTCATTATCATTGAAGCCGCGCTGCTGTGCGAGATGACGGAGGTGCTAGGTTTGACCACGGATCTGTGGGTGACGCACTGCACACCCGAGACGGCGGTGGACCGTTTAATGCAGCGCAACGCACTTAGCCGTGAAGCGGCGGTGCGGCGGGTGGCGAGCCAGCGGGAGGTGGGCGAGAGGCTGCAGGCGCTCCGAGAGGTGTCGTATAAAGGGGACATAGAGGTGTTTGATACGACGCAGGTGTCGCTGGCGGAGGGTTTGAAGGAGACAGAGAGGGCATTTGAAAAGTACTGGACGAAGAAAGTGTTGGTGCACTTGTCTGAGAACTCTAATGCGTGAGGTAGCGTTTTTTTTCCCCTCCCCATTTTGTGCACCACGTCTGTCTGTTTTTTGTATAAGAAATGTGGTTTCCGCGTGCCGCGATGAATGTGAATAATCATGTGTGCTGCAGATGTACATCTTTTCATTTCTGTTGCCGGTTTCCTTTGTTGTGCGTTCGCGATCGAAGGCCGCGTTGCCTCCCTTTCTCACCTTCACTGTAGGTTCCCTGTGATCGTCTGCCGTTTTCCTTTTATTAGTGGAGCTCTTTGCAGCTGTTTACTATGTATGCGAGGGACGCGTCAATTCGCTTCCGTTTTTCTGTTTCCCTGCTATCCTCTACTTTCTAAGAACTCTTTTGCTTGCTGGTATCAACAGACGCATCATCGCAGAAAACAACAACAGCAAAAAAAAAAGTGAAAGACAAGTTAATAAATAAGTGTGAGAGTACACATGTTTCCTTTACGGTTGGTTGGTTTTCTAGTTTAACTGGCCGAGCACGCAGCGAGCGTGCATCGAATGAACGCTGCGCAAAGCGATGTTGGGCCCAATGGACACAACAATAAAAGGCTGTTCAATTCCTCTGATAAGTCGAAGTTGTCGTGCGCTTTAAAACGCAGGTTGACTTCAACAGCAGTAATACGGCCACTTCTTATTCCCTATCTCTCTTCAACAATGAGTGCAGTTTCCCTTCACTTCGCTTTCATACCTTCACACACACACACACACACACACACACACACACGCACTTGAAGTACACGTGATTGCGGCACATCGGCCGGCAACCACTTCTCCCCCTGCGTTTCGATGCATCTTTTCTGCTATTAGCACTTCTGTTCTTTCAATCTTCTTTTCTCCATTTCATATTCGGTGACCCCAAAAGCCCTCACCCAAATACCGACAAAAGAAAACGCCATGCCGCCTGTTACCGTCGAGGCGCTGCAGCGCCAAATTGAGGCGGAGAAAGCGACCCACAGAGCAGCCATGGACGCCATTGCAGAGCAAACGCGAAAGTTCCAGACCGTTCTTAGCGAGGATCAGCAGGCCTTCACCGATCTCATCACACGCGTCACAGCACTGCGGGTGGCAAAGGGTGAGATTCTGGCGTCCCGGGCAGCAGGGCGCACGCGGCAGACGCATTTTTGCACTGGCTCCGACCTCCTCGACGGTTTCTTGTACGCCATCCAGGCGAAACTGGACAGCTCCAGCACGTCCACCGGTACGGCTGTGTTGCAAAATCTGGAGGCCGCCGCTCTCGAAGCGATGACGCCATACGGTCCTTTCCGCGTCTCCACCCTTTTCACGAGCAACGCAGCTGCCGTCCGTCACACCAACGTACTGGTGCTTTTTCCAAACGACGTCCGCGGCTTGCGTGCGTGGGCCCTTAGGCACTTCAGCGGCTGCTCTAGCTGTGCCGCTCGCCAGGCCCAGGCACCGCTGTGGGCGCCGTACCGTTACGACAGCAAAGTCGTGGGTCTCGCAGCCGCGCCGAACTTACGTGCGATTCCCAACAAACACTACTACCACCTCACTTGCAACCTTCTGCAGGAGCGCAGCATGGCCGATCGCGCGGACACGGAGCAGCAGCTCGACCTGGTGCGTGGGACCTTCTTTCTAAATGTGCAGACAGCTGAAACTGGGCTACCGCTGGACGACGGGGTGACAGCATGCGCTACAATCACGGCGGCGCTGCAAGCATTTTTGGCGGACGCGATGACGGAGCTGCGTGACGCTGCCCGCACCGCGGCGCCGTGGAATGCCGCCGCTACCGCAAACGCCGACCTGTCTGCGGCGGTGGAAGTTCTACTACACATGATCAAGCCGTGTGTCCACGTGCAGGTGGTTCCACGGTCCGCTGCCACCCGCGATGGTGCACCGTGCACCTTGGTACAGGTGAGCGCGGCGATATCCGTACCGCTGCAGGTGTCGGCGGTTGCACCGCTGCTGCAGGTGCTGCAACATCCAGAGCAACGCATGTATCTAGTTGATCGCGTGTTGATACCTCTGAGCTTGCGTGCAGGGGAGGCGCTAGGGGTGGGCGAGGTGGCTTCCCACTATACAGCGGTTGGATTGAAGTTTGCAGACTCGCTCTATCAACTAGCTGTGCATCAGGGGTTGGTGTCGGGCACGGATAGAAGGACATCGTGTAACAGCTCTCAATCCACTGCAACAGCAACACAGCCACAGGGTGTGTCTTCCTCCTCATCTTCTGCACCTGCCAGTGCAGCCGCCACATTAGCGCAGCTTTACTTTGTGCTCCAAGCGCTCGCCGTCTTCAATACAACGGTGGAGTTGGAGGTGGCCACGCCACACCTGCCGCGCGACATCGCCGATTCCCCGCAGAAAGTAAGGAAGTCCGTGCTGTATCTTATGCGGTCCGTGCTGCAGCGTTTCAGTCCCCCAACACGGCTTACCGTCCCGCTTGCAAACGATCCGGACCTGTCGGAGCTAACAGTGAAGGTTACCCGTGCACCGACATCCTTCCTTGAGATACTAAACCGAACTTTTAGCGGAAACCAACGCTTGCCGTCGACCTCCCGCAGCTCCGTGCTGGATACGTTCATGTCGCCCAAGTCGAAGATCAGCCTGGGTTTAAAGCTGTTTCGCGACTTGGTTGTGGATGTACATCGCCCGTATCACCCGTGCACAGGTGTTGTGCTGGCGTCGGAGAACGGGTCTAATGGCCGCGCACTGGCGCCGCCATGTGTACCGGTGATCGACCTGCCGGTGGACTGCGTAAGTGCTAATGTGAGGGTGGCCACGTACGTGATGGCGCAACTGGAACAGCTGCAGCGACTAGAGTCCGCACTAGACTTACCACCACAACAGCAACAGCAGCCACTGCAACGCCGGAACGGAGAAGACGATGCGGCTGCGGTGGTGGGAAAAGTTGGGTTAGAGGCACTGCACCTCGTGACGGAGAAGGTGAACCGTGCACCGTTGGTGAGTCGTCTGCGTGAGCAGTATACGCAGCTCGGGATGAAAGTGGTCGAGGCTCCAAAGGTGTGTGTGGATGTCGTAGTGCCGTGTTCCATGACGGGGGTGGATGTGAAAAGTGCCACGAAGCCGCTGCTGTACCTTCGTGTCGTATATGAGTGCTGATCAGAGTTCCCTGACTACGTGATACAAACAAATCTGAGTTTCTTGCTCAACACCGTACCGCGGACGCTGCCAGCAACCTTTGTCCAGACACTCGCTTGAATGGTCAACGAAAGCTGTCATTCGTTTTTTTTTTTTTGAAGGCAAAGAGCGAATGGAAACCGCTCGTCTGCAGAGCTAGTAGACTCCCACAGCAATCCAAGAAAAAAAAACAAATAGGGCCTCTCTAAAGAACGCAGCAACATCGTCAAGTGAGGGTGCTCCTGTGAACGTGCTGTGTAGTGCGTTTCTACCAACCCTCGGCAAGCATCAGAGGGAAACCCTTATGATCGTCTTGCACTACCTCTTTCTTGCTTTCTTTGCCTCTCTGCAAACGTAACAATCCAATAAACCTTACGAAACTCTCGGAAGCTTTGATGCACCCTCACAAGTAGTTGCATTTGTGAATTTCTACGCATTCCCAACTCACCTTCCTGCTCGCTTCATTAGCGAACAGCCTTCATTTTCAGAAGTCAACGAAGAGAAGTAAGACCTACACTTACACACACTACAAAATAAAGCGCTGTGCACTGTAGTAATTCTGTGCGGCAGGGTTTACGCTTTCTTTTCCCTTGCAGTATTGCAGACCTCCCGAAACTCACAGAATTGAGAGTAGCATTACGAAGAAGTTCAACGGCAGCGTTTTGTTTTTCATTTTTGCTTGCCACCTTTTAGAGTTCCTTCTTCGGCACTGTTTCTCCGTTGACGTCAGTCTCTCGTTGGCAGAGCAAAACGTCAGAAGGAAAGGTAGAAATAAAAAGCGCAGCAGCGGCACAAAGAGCAACCGAATCAGCAATCTCTCTCCTCCTTTGTTGTTTCTCTTCCTTGCCTTGCATTTTGGAGGAAACGGGGTAGAAAGAAGGAAAACGAGTTGCTGAAAGCGCAGGTAAGACATCAACCTCTCTCGTCGCCACTACGCCGTCATTTTTTGAGAAACTCGCCTCCAAGCTCAGCCCAAGGCACAAGAAGAAATCAGGCGCCACCCTTTCCTCGTCCAACACAGACAGCATGTCGCTCAACGCCGCGGATGCCGCGGATGACCGCAGTCGTAAGGAGATGGAGCGTTTCCAGGTGGAGCGCATGGCTGGGCAGGGGACTTTCGGCACCGTGCAACTAGGCAAGGAGAAGTCGACGGGCATGGCAGTGGCCATCAAGAAGGTCATTCAGGACCCCCGCTTTCGTAACCGCGAGCTGCAGATCATGCAGGACCTCGCCGTGCTGCACCATCCGAACATCGTACAGTTGCAGAGTTATTTCTACACACTGGGAGAGCGCAACCGCAAGGACATCTACCTGAATGTGGTCATGGAGTACGTGCCCGACACCCTGCACCGTTGTTGCCGCAACTACTACCGCCGCCAAGCCGTGCCGCCGCCGATCCTGATCAAGGTCTTCCTCTTCCAGTTGATCCGCAGCATTGGATGCCTGCACCTGCCCTCTGTCAACGTCTGCCACCGCGACATCAAGCCGCACAACGTGCTCGTGAATGAGGCGGACGGCACACTGAAGCTGTGCGACTTTGGCAGCGCCAAGAAGCTTTCGCCATCGGAACCGAATGTGGCGTATATCTGCTCCCGCTATTACCGCGCTCCGGAATTGATCTTTGGCAACCAGCACTATACGACGTCCGTGGACATTTGGTCGGTCGGATGCATCTTTGCTGAGATGATGCTTGGCGAGCCTATCTTCCGCGGTGACAACAGTGCCGGCCAACTGCACGAAATTGTGCGCGTCCTGGGCCGCCCTTCGCGCGAGGTGCTGCGCAAGCTGAATCCATCTCACACCGATGTGGATCTTTTTAATAGCAAGGGCACTTCGTGGAGTAGTATTTTCCGCGAGCAGTCGCAGATGAAGGACGCGAAGGAGGCGTACGACCTGCTTAGTGCGCTGCTGCAGTACCTGCCGGAGGAGCGCGTAAAGCCGTATGAGGCGCTGTGCCACCCGTATTTTGACGAGCTGCACGACCCGGCGACGAAGTTGCCAAATGACAAGGATCTGCCGGCCGACCTCTTTCGCTTCCTGCCGGTGGAGGTGGACGCGCTCACTGATTCGCAGAAGGCGAAGCTGCTTCGCAAGGATAAGTAGAGCACGCAACAAGTGAAAAAAGGGGGCTGTCACACGGGCTTCCGTAACTTCCGCGTATGTCCCCCCTCCCACTACCGATCGTGCTGTTGCGGGGAGGTGAATGAACAGCTGCGAAAGGAGATTTGTAAGAAAAACTGCGGGGTGAGGCGTCTGCGCAGAGGAGGGGGGGGGAGGGCGGTTCATTTCTTCCGTTTTTACAGCTATTAATGCGTCGTCGAATGTAAAGCGGCTCACGATGACGGTGTTCATCCCCCCGGTCTTGACGTGAACCGTGCATTAGAGTATTTCTTTTTTTTTTGGTTTTACAGTTGAGTGCGTTCGCTTGTGTGCGGAATTTCTGTTGATGTCTATTAGCTGTCCTGGAGCTTCGTGTGTGTGTGTGTGTGTGTGTGTGTGTTCCCAAGGGTCAGGTGTGCCAATTTGATCGCTTTGTTTTTATCATATAACGTCACCTCAGTATTGCAAGCAGGGCTCGATTTACTTTTTCGTTTGATGAGGCGCAACAGACGGATATTCAAACGTGAGGAAATTTATCGGAGGCGGAAGCAATGAAGACAGCAAATTACAAAAGGAACAAAAAAGTATCGCTGAATTCTGTACTTCAAGTTGAGGGTGAGCTTCATGTGCTGCAAAGGGATCGCTTCCTTCGCGTTTTTAGCGTCACCCTGTTGTTAATATCTCTGTTTCACGCACACATTCTAGTCAAGCCTTCTCTTCTTCGTTGGTGCTTTTCTTTGTGCAATCGCTGTTATTGTTGAAGCACTCACGCCTACGCTTTTGTTTGGTCTTTTTCTTCTGCATTTCGTCTTTCTCCTTCCTTCTTCAGTATTGTTGCTTTGCTTTGCACTTTTCCCTTTATTATCTGAAGGGCGTTACACTCTTCCTGTTGCGCCTGTTTCCCGACAGATCGCCTCCGAAGATGCGTTTGAATAACAAACGTCCGCCACTTGCTTCATTTAAAGTACCGTAAAAACGAAAGGAAAACAATGAAGACAAACTGTTTTTGAGCCACTGATTGTATGCCATGGGTCTGAGTGTTTTTCGTGTTTTTGTCCTTCGTTTGCAATTCCAAGACGTGCTGAACTTGTTAAACATAGGCTGGTTTTCCATCAGCTTCGCGCATGTCTGCAACCTTTTAATCGTCGTGTCCGTTGGCGTTGTTTCCTCCTTTTATTTCCCTCTCTTGTACCTCCTGTTTGGTTGTGGGTCGTTCATAGATGTGCTTGTCTTGCATTTGTCATTACCGTCTGGTTGATCTTCGTGTTACGCCTTCGGTTGTCGATGACTCTGGCGTTCTCGGGTAGTTTCCTGCGTTTTAGTTTGGGTTTTGTCTGTTATCTCCGTGTCTTCCCTACTTCGGAGCCAATCTAAAAGAACGAAAAGAGGGAAGAGAGGACGCTTTCTGATGCGGTAATTAAGTTCTCCCTACAATCAGTACGGTTGTTATTCGTGTGGTTTCTCTTCTTACGTACGTCAGGCGTTCTCTCTGTCGTTTACTTCTCTTTTCAGAGGCGAACGCGACGGCTTGTCGGGGGAAAAGCCACAGCTGGCTTTTGGTCTTTTTGTTTATTTTTGAACAAATCCCAGTGGAGGAGTTGGGGAAGGAAGCACTGAAAGCCAAATTAACAAACGCACTAGTTGCCGGTGTGAACTGTGATGGAATAAACTCGGAGATGTTTTGGCTTAAAAGAACTCGAAGGAAAATGAAGAACAAAAACACGCTTGTGCTCTTCGTATGGCGCACACGGACAGTCGTTTCCAGGCGCAAGCGCAGTGTGCTTGTATTAGCACATTGGGGCAATCAAACGCGTAGATCACTCATGAGACGATTACTGGCCGAGGAAAAAGAGAAAATGAGCGGCAGGGAGGCAAAACCCGCTTGCTTTTACGTTTCCTGGCGCATCAGCAGTCGAGCAAACTGTCTTTGCTTTAGCATCTCATTTTCCTTCCTCTGAAACTAGCTGCGCTTACTCTTTCCTTAGCCTAGTTTGTGCTTCAAGCCGAAGGTGCCTTTCCACGTAATTTCCGCTGGTCGCACGACATGAACGAGCCGGTGAGGGGCTTTTAACACATATTGGCTAAAGAGCTCGATGGATCGTCTCGGTGTCTGCTAACCACCGTTCGCATCGGGCTAGATTTCTGTTGTGATTGTCGACGGCTGATAGGGCCATTTGAATCTTCTCCGTGTTTCTCCTTTCTCTTGCTCATCTTATTGCAACCATGATTAAAACATGCACTTCACTCTTCAATGCATCCGGTATTTATCGTTGAAAGGCATTTCTCAGCCTCCACGCAGCTCAATCGTTCCTGCGAGACCTCCACATTTCCCTTACGCTTTTTCTACTTCGCTTTGCTTCTCTTAGTTGTCAAGGGCGAGTGTTTCGTTGGACCGGAAAAGTAGCTTCTCGATTCGATTTGCAAGCTCGAGCAAGGGTTCGATCCAAATTCAGTTGCCACACACTGACGTACTTGTTGTGTCCGCGTTTTTCCTCTCCAGCCCTTTTTTTTTCTTTGATTGTTGTATGTGTACGTGAGCGTTATCCTTCACCCTGACTTCGTTTGTTTCCGCTGCGCTTCGGCGCAGTCACACACCGCTTTTCGCTTCGTAGGGTTCATCCGAGGATTGTATTTCATATTCCTCTTTGGACTACGGCTTTGCGCAACGCAAACAAACAATAATCGGCAAAAAACAACAAGCTGCTCAGTATCTGGCGTAGCATTAAACACCTAAGGTCCTGCACGAAAGCATGTTTGGCATTTCTTCGGGGATAATTCCCCGGCTCTTTGACAACCCGCAGCGCTACTATGGCGACTTCCGTCCGCCATCGCCAGACCCGCCGTGTCAAAGCCTCCTTTCGCACAGCGAACGCTCGCACCCCTTGTACGCAACCGCAACAGCTACAGCAGCAGGGGGAAATGAGGGAACGATTGCGCCAATTCGCCAACATGAGGTTGTGCTGCCCACCCGACGCGCACCGCCGCACGCGCCTCAACACAACCGCCACCGCGGCCGGCTTACTGAGGAGGCTTCGACGGGCAACGCTAGGTTCAATACAACGGCATCTCCTAACGGAACGCGTAACGGATTCACCGCAGCAGCAACTGCAGCATCGGCAGGACTAGCAGCCTCGGTCAATGCGCCAGCTGTTCTTACCACTCAGGAGCCGTTGCCGCACCGCAGCCAACAGCGCCAGCAGGAGTATCACCATCACCACGATCCACGACACGCGCGTTCGTCGGAGGCCCACCGGGCAGGCGATCGCGGTGCACGCGACACCACAACCACAACAGCAACTAACGGTCGTCAGAACAGCAGCATCAACAATACTAACGGCAACAGTGGCGCTGTGCAAAACACGACCCGGCTCTCGGAGGTGCTGATCAGCGGCTTGCGTGGGCTTCAGACTTATATGGGAACGGTGTTTCACTCCCCCAACAGTGGCGGCATCAACGTGCACCCGACACCATACGAGGCGACTAGTTCCAACAGCACCTACCGCGTCCCGGAGATCCCAGCCGAGCCGGCAATGCAGCGCACAAGCTCTGAAATTGTGACGGAGCGGGAGAGGCGCCACCGCACGCGGACCCAAATCACAGGCATCCCAATGGACGAACAGCACAACCTGCTACGCCGGTTGCGGTTCATGCGCTCTGCCTTTGTGCAAGAGACGGAAAGTACTATCTCTGGCTCCATGACGAGGTGTAACTCGACAGACTCGCCGCTGTCGATGCTCACGCCGCTCTCTGCGTTAGTGCCACGCGGCGGGGCCGGATGCACGCTGGAGAGTTGGGTGGTCTCACTGGACGCGGCGGATCCGTTACAGGTGCCGTTTCCCGCCGTCTCGCGGTCATGCTCAGTCTGCCTGCGGAAGTTTCAGGACGAGGAAGACGTCGCGGAGCTGGCGTGCGGCCACCTATACCATTTTACATGTATCATCCGGTGGCTGCAGCGGCAAGGGAGTTGTCCTTGTTGCCGCACGGACGTGCGCAAGCTGGCGAAGCCGAAAGAGAGTGCGCAGCGCGGAGATAAGGAGGGAGAGGGCGAGAAGCTGATGGATCAGAACAGGGATGGTGTTACGGGTTTTTAGGGGTAGGCATTTGAGCAAGAAGTAACGGAACACCGTGGAATAATATCGCGAACCAAACAAAACGCACAAAAACATGGAGGAAAAGACAGCCGCTGAATAGGGTGGCTGAGAAAACGACAGTGAGGGTTGCACTCTGCTCTCAACGTCACCTTAACATGCGCTTCCTTTAGGGTTTTCGTTCTTTCCGTTTTGCTTTCTTGGATCTGTTGCTTCCTCGCATTTCCTATGTGAACCCTGGACTTCCAGTGCTCTAAACCACCTAACGGGGACGGCTGATCAACACACGTTTGAGCGTCATGTACTACTTAGACCGATGTGTCGGCTTTTATGCTGCATCGTATATATATATATATATATATATATATATACATATATATATACATGTGTATGTGTGTGTGCGTTCGTGTATGTATCTAGCGCGAACTGCTTATTGTCTCCTGTTCTTTTCTCTTTCAGTATTCTGCGCATGTGTGCACCCTCCGTCTCTTTACGTCACACCAAAACTCCCTCAGGTAAAGGCAAGTTACGTACTTTTCGTACTTTTGCACCCTGCGCTCATCTTTGTGAGGTTTCTTCATCCACGTTGATGCCTGCTGTGCTGATGTACGTTGCAGATAAGGGAAGCTGCTTGACGCTCTTTCTTTATCGCACTGCTTGTTTAACTGGTTAGTGTTTTCACGGCATTAACAAATTCAATATGCCAAAGAACTGTGTGTAGCATTGTGCATTACTGGAGACCTTTTAATGTGCCCAGTATGTAACTTCGACTGGTTTTACTTTTATCTCTTCCGTCAATCGCTGTTTGCTCTTTTTCTTCCGCTTTTGTAAGTCACCTTATCTTACTTCCTTCCACCTAAGTCTGTTTCTGTTTCCCTGTTGTTGGAGGCGTTCTTGTTTGTGTCCTCTGCTCATTTTCCGCTTTCTCGTTCCCTCCTCGCTCTTAATGTCCAGCTGCCACCCAGATTGGTTTAACCGTCTCCGCCCCCGTCTACTGCAGTTTTTTTCTCCATTTTCTCTCTTTGAAGCCAAGACGCTTGTGTGTATCACATGAGTAACCGTGCTCTTTTTGGTTTATTTCATTGTCCGTTACGAACTGCCCCTCACCTTCTTTTTTTTTTTTGATATTAAGATCTGCCAGCACCGAGTCGCACTCTGTTTCTTTGCGCCTTCACTCTTCTTGTGTTCGTTGGGTCAGCCTTGGCAGGAGAGAGACATACAGTTTTCACGGAATGCCGCTGCCCATTGAAGTGCATGTGCCATGCGCGTCATTTGGGTTTAACGAATGCGATGTGACACCATTAACGTCCCCGTTTTTCCTGTCTTGCTACTGAAGAATACCCCAGTAAGACAGGTAGCCAGGGAAGTTTGTGCGGTGCTGTGTTAGACGGTTAGTATTATGCTCTCTGCTCAGCAGGCGTTCGGTTGCTGTTCGCCTACGGTGCTTATGTCACATAGCTCACAAGCCTGCGTTCGCACGCACAGCGAGTATAAAGGGCGGTAAAGGGCAAAATGACCGGTAAGAAGGCAGCGCCTGGGCTGGGAGATTTCAAAACGTCATCCGTAAAACACAGCGCACTACCTTCAAGGCGTACCGCGTCGTTTTTCTGCTAATGGAAAACACAAAAACAAAAGTCAAGCGACCTGTGGTGCGTAGACACGTAGTGGCGAAGCTGCGTTGTCGCATTTGCTACCGTTCTAGCGTTCCTTGTATCCCTCACGACTCTCTCGCCCTCTTTTCTAAATCATCGCTGCACGACAACTTGTCTAATGCTTCTGCGCCTGTCGCACGGCTCTGTGAACAGTGCCGAATCTTTTTCAGGCTTTGAGAACCAAAAGTGCGGGCGTGGTACGTGCACCACGTTTTTGTTTCTTTTTTTGAACGGGGACACACAATACAGAGGCCCCTCGCAGCCCTCAAATTCCCTGTAAATGTACCGCGCGTTATCTCGCGCCGCCGCCGTCTGCGCGTTCGGCGCCGGCCTCGCTTTGTGCACTCCAGCACGCTGCCTGTCCGTGCGCACCGAGGATTTTTTCAGCAAAGAGGCGACCAGTCACGCCCGCCGCGTCTCCTGGGCACCGCACACAACGGAGAAGAAGGTCGGAGCTTTTGCGAAGCTCGCGCGGTCGAACTTCAACGACCCACTGCCTGAGAGCTTCCACAACGAGCCATACTTTGAGGAGGAGATTGAGGCCTACCGTGCTCACCACCGGCCTGATGTATATGTATACAAGTATAACGTCTCTCCGACGCACCTATCACTGCGCGAGTGAGTAGGACACTCCTTCGTGTATCGCAATACGTCGAATAAGCTCATGTTATTGTTTTGAGTCACTGCTTCCTGTCTTCAAAAGTGCAGTTGACCACTTCTGTTCTTGAGTGTGCTGATTTACGACCGTGTCTGTTTTATTTTTATTTTTTGTTGATTTGCGAATGGCTTTTCGGTGCTGTTCTATGTGGCGTCGCAACAAAAAAGAAAGGGAGTCCCGTTAGGTCGACTATTCCGTTTTGCTAACACGCGCTCAAAGCAAAAGGGAGAGGCATGTGCCGCTACATTTTCTCATCAGCCATACAGGGCTAATCGTTGCAAGTAACAAACGCGAAGGAGCACATAGTGCAATTAAGTGGTTTCGTTGCGCTAAAACAAATATGCTTGAATAGTGTGTGTGTGTGTGTGTCCTTGGCAGGTTTTTATGTTGGTGGTATTGCAGGTGCGGTGGGGTCCAATATGACACCTTGTCTCGGTTTCTTCATCTAGCTTTCCTCTTGAAAATCCCTAACGTCCTCTTAGTTTTTGAGAAAACCCCAGATTTTGATTTGCGTAATAAATCCGCATCGATTCTGTACCGTTGGCATTTTACTTCTCTTTCTGTCGCTGCTTTATTGTTTCCTTATTGTACTTATCGAATCCCGCAACAAACAGTTGCGGTGCAACTAAGAAGCCACTTAGATCAGACACAAACCATGAGGGTGCCACAGAGGTTTGCTGGCACCACGGCCGCCGCCTCCCTCGGCGTCACCCGCCGCTGCGTGCACACCCCCACACCCCCACCACGCAAGTTGCTTTTCCCTCCTCCTCTCCAACTTCCTCTACAAAGGTTCAGTTGGATGGCGCGGAGGACTGGATTCTCTCCCATATTCAGCGATCCGTTGACAGCGGCCAGGGGACGCCTGAGGCGGCTGACTACTTCCGCAGCATCATCCACGACCAGCCGGAGTTTCACCAGTGTCTGCAGGAGGCGCGGCGACTCATGGGCGGGCAGGACCCGGAGCGGCTGACGCGCTACCAGCAGGGCCAATTTGCTGATCGCCTGTGCAATTACATGAGCGGCATCGCCAGTGAGAAGCTGCGCCGCGTCCACGCGGAAGAGCAATCGACGAAGCGCTATACCCAGGATGGCACCCCGACGGGTGAGAACTACTGGTTTGAAGCCGGCAACACCCTCAGCTCCCCTGCAGTGCCGGGTTTTGTGAAGGATGGAATTCTGCAGGAGATGCAGAAGGAGCGCTCTGCGAAGAGTCCGGCATTTCAGCGGCCTCCAGAGGAGGCGCAGTTGGCCGATGAGGACGAAGGTTACGCAGCACATCTGCGACGGCAGCGGAGTAAGCTGCTGAGCGACGCAGACTTCAGGTAATGTTACCAACTGACACACGCGAACAAGCACTCACTCCTGTGAATTTTGAGAAATGCGCTTTGGAGGAGGCAGTTGTGTCGTTGCAAGGTAGAGGGAAAAGACTACTGTCTTAGTCAGCTGGTTGCTCTTCTTAACATCGGCCCTTCAAAGCCTTTGGAAGCATTCGCTGTCTGAAAGTAACGCAAGCTCGATGAATACCACGCTGGCAGTTATCCCAAGGAGACACCTGTAGTTAATCCATAGCTCCTGCGACTTAGACGACCATAAATCCTGTTTCGCGAACGTGAAGACTTTTGGATTTCCTCAGCGTAAACGCCAACCTGTTGAACACGTTAACTGCCCGTAATGAGAGGAAAGACACGGGGTTTGGTGTGCCTCAACACACTCCGCCACGCACGTGTTACTTTTTCATAGACTGCTTTGCACTTATCAACCTTCTGTTGATCGCACCTTATCTACCTTCTTTAATGCGAGTTTTCTCGCCTTTTGACGCCGTCCGACTCATTCGCTTTTGTATCTTACCGAAAGACCTGCGTTGAGCTTGGTGGATCTACCGCAGCAAGAGAACGGCGGCACGTACAACCCGCCCCCCCAAAAAAAAAAAAAACACTCCTTCCCCTCTTTTTCTTTGTTGGCGCGCCTGCTTTAGAGACCTGTCAAGCTCACACAAAGCCTTTTCAACGGTTCCACCAAATCTCTTTTGTTGGTTCTTTTGAAGAGCCTTCTGTCATCCCGTGGCAGCTAAAAAAAAAACAGCAAAGAAAAACGAAAGCTGACAACTAATGTCACTATTGCGGTGCCTACTGGTGTACTTTTCCGACCGCCACACGGCCGCGATAGCTGCCGTCTTTCTTCTCTTCTCTGCCGTCATATTCCATTGCTGCAACGTTGGCATCGCTGAAGTGGAGCAGCGTCACGCCACGTCTGCCTTCGCGCCGCTGTCGTTCGGTCAAACGGCCTCCGTCGCCTTTGTATCCTTGACGGCTGCGGACATCGAGGTACTGAACGGCGGCCCTTTACCTTTTTCTCGTTCTGCTACCACTGCGGCGTGGGACGCGGAGGCGGATGCCGCGATGGCGCAGCGCTGGCATCGACATTTTCCAGTTGGCGACGTTACCGTGGTGACCGTTCCGCCATCCTACAAGGCACACCCTCTACTGTGGCGCTGGTTTACTCACCTCGAGTCGCTCTGCGACGACTGTCACTTCCTGCCGCTGATGGAAAACGTGAGTCATCGATGGTCCAGCGATGGCATCACACCGACCAGTGTCGACGTGTCGTCTTCTTTGTGGCCGTTTTGCTCCGGCGGTGAGACTCTTATGGCTGCTACAAGTCAAAGAAGTGTTGGCAATTTACATAACCTGACGGACGGTGTTACGTGGAATACGCGAAGTCTGGACGTTCTTGTTGTCGAAAGGCTTGAGCGATTTCAGGTGAGCGACGCTTGGGTCAACGCGCCACGCTCTGGCTGCGGGTTGCTGGTGGTTTTCCATCCATCCGCTCTGCTCACTTTATCCATCGGTTTTTGGCCAGAAACAGTGCCAATCAAGGGTAGTTTCGGCGCTGCGGTTAACAGCACCGCCGATGGCACGGCAATCTTCGAAGCTGGGTTGGCTTTCTTAGCCAGCAAAATGGATCCTCCTCTTTCACTTTCGTTTTTTCCATTCACCGCAGCCACAGCGTTTCCTTCTGCGCAGGCGAATGGCCAGAATGGGACAGGCGCCATAGACTATTTGCTCGGCCTCTCATCTGGGACACAGGTGGTGGAACGGCTTAGCTACCATCCGTGTTTCGTGCTGTACGCTGCGTGGTGCCCCTCGCTAGGCCCTCGCACGCTGCGCTTCGACGCTCCGCACCCGTTACAGCTGCGCCTCGGACAAACCACCCTGCACTTTTTGTGCCTGCGCGAAAACGAAGTGGTGGACGTGACGCCGCCGCTACGGACCTTCGTGCGCATCAGCGAAGCGTCTGCGTTGTAAAGGGGAAGAAGAAAGGCGTGTGCCGAATTGGTTGAAGTGCTCGTTACAAAGCGTCGTAATGAAAGAGGCGACCTTCTCTTTCCGTTTATGTTATTCAAGTGTTATACGGTGGCAAGAGGGGAAGTGACGCGTGGCACCACTCCCAGTACGTTTGCTTGGTTGTTCTACAATTTGAGTTTATTCTCTGCTCGCGAAAAAGGCCAAAAAGATCTTCTTGGTTGACTAGCCCACCATCCGCGGCGCACGAAGTACTTCTACTTCGTTTGCCTCCAAAACGCAGATGAAGGAGTGCATTATTGGTGTTGATGGTAGCGCGCGAAAGTGGTAGTGGGCAAGGATTGTGGTACTGCCCGGGACCACTGCGGTGTGATAGCAGGCATTTACGGCATTGTTTCTTGTTAGACACACACTCACACGCCCAAAGCAAAAGAGGCAATGAACGGTGGCCTCTTTCGATCGGGGCTGACAGTTTTTTTTTCTAGACTTTATTCCACTTACTCTCTTTTACTTCTGCCTTCCTCTGCGTTTCCGTTTTGCTGGTTGCCCTCTTCCACCACGTCCCCGTGCGGTTCAACGTTCATGTCTGACTTTTCTCTCTTTTTTTTTTTTCGTGCTGGGATGAAATGCGCTTTTAGTGTCTCCACAAGCCTTGCGTAGTCGTGAAGTTAGCAGGGAGCTCCAACAGAGGATCACTCTGCGAACTCTGGATTTCTTTTTGCGTGGCTTTCTCTTTTTCGTAAATGAAGCACAGCTGTATATATATTTCTTTTCTGATTTGTATCTTTAAGAACCTATAGAGGGACACCGTTGCCGTGCTCGCTAATCAACACCGTGCATTCCGTAATTCTTGCCGGAAACACGTGGCGTTGTGTTCCCTTCGGTTCTCGCCCCTGTGCTGTACTGCGAGAGAGATCTCCTTTCTGACAGTTTGGCTTTTACTGCGGCAGAGAGCTCCTTGAGCCACCTTGTCACAAAAGGAGAGAGGAAACCACCAAACGTATACGCACAAAAACACTCCCAATACCAACACAACAACAGCAACAAAGCGCATTGAAGCGTACGATAAATCAAATATCAGTACATGCCTCGGTTTTCGGTCGTACTGTAAAGCTCACAGATCTACTTGAGTTTTCTTTTTCCTTTTGCAGGTGAGCCAAAACAACAAACCTTCCTTCACGTTCTTTCTGTGTACTTCTCCGTGTTGCGTTGCTCACCGAAACGCAAGCCAAAGAAAGGCACTGTAGACGGTATTTATTGCCTATTTTATTCTCGTAGTTGTTTTATTCGGTAATTCCGGGTTTTTCTTTTTTACTTTTGCTTTAATTAACCAAGTGAAGACAGCATCTCTCTGTTTGACGCGACTCGATTGCTTGCGTTGCGTGTGTGTCTTTGTCACTCACACCTTTGTTTCTTGCTGTCCACTGCCACGTCTTTTCTCCACCTCATCATTTGTCTTTATCGCTTCTTTCTTCAACACATTATAAAACAAAACAACGCCATCACAGGGATGGGCGACGGCCTCATAAATTTCGCCAATCTCGGCTGGATTGGCGTTCTCGCTGCAGCCTACTACCTTGCTAACCACATCGATGCCATTCCTGAAGAGCACCTGCGCAAGGCACACAACTTGTACAAGAGGGTGAAGGGATACCCGCTGCCGATGATCGTCGTTGCCGCTTGGCTGGCTCTCCGCGTACTCTTTGCCCTCGGCTGGCAGCTGCAGCTGGAACTTCTGCTCGTCATTATTGTATGCAACTACGGCGTCCGCACGATTTCCCGCGCACGTGGCCGAGCGGCGCAGGATCTGCGCCGCGAGCTGACTTCGTCGAAGAACCCCACGGCTGTCTTGGGCTCACACTTACCGGAGTGGGTAATGTTCCCTAGCGCGAACCGCGTGCAATGGCTTAACAGCGTTATCGTAAGCCTCTGGCCATCGATTGTGGCGGCCACGGACTCGTCAATTCGACAGGTTCTGGAGCCGCTTCTGGAGAAGAACCGACCATCGTATGTAAAAGGGTTCCGCATCCACAGCGCCAGCATTGGGCCGAATCCGGTGACGATAAACGGTATGCAGCACCACGCCTATGGTAGCACGGAGACGACGCTCGACATTAACCTGTCGTGGACGGCGGACATGGATGTTCGGCTGCTGATCCGTGTGCCGGGCCCGGATATGGAGGTGTCTGTGACGGACTTTGAGGTGAAACTAACGCTACGTGTGGTGCTTGGGCCGCACATCCCGCAGTGGCCGTGCTTTGCGAACATCGGTCTTTCCATTGTGAACACACCGGATATCGATTTCAACATCACTGCCGGCAAGATTCCGCTGGACGCTGTGCCGGGCCTTAGCGACTTCCTCGAGCATTTTATTCGCCGTACGCTGGTGGGCGTGCTGGCGTACCCGAAGTCGGTGGTGATTCCCATCGTGAAGGGCTACGAGATGAAGAGGGGCCTCGGCAGCGGCGCGCTCGGAACCCTAAAGATTAACTTCCTGCGCATCGGCAACGTGCAGAAGAAGTATAACAAATACAAGAAGACACCGTTCTATTGCAAACTGGCGTTGGAGGGGCAGGCAAAGCGTCAGCGCACCGCCTCCTACACGGGCTTCGACAAGAAGATGAATGACGTCTTCCCTTTTACCCTGTACGACAACACGGGCATCTTGCATGTGTGGTTTGCTTTCGATGTGCCTGGAAATGATCTGCACGTAGGACAGTGCGACATCACCACGAAACAGCTCATGGAGACAGACCTGGATGAAGTTGAGCTGGTCATCGTGAAGGAGTCGGACGCCTCGCACACGCGCCGTGTCTCCGTTTATATCAAGCCAGAGTTCTTCGCTTTCACGAGTCGCGAGCAGCAACAGGCGGCAATCGTGCCGCCCGACTCCACGCCGCCGCGCATGTCGACGGTGTCCTTCCGCGAAGAGGTGCACAGCGGCCACCCGCCGACCGTCCCCACTTCCCGTGCTGGCACACCTCGGCGGAGTGTCAGCAACCTGAACTGCGTGGCTGGAACCCTTTTCGTCCACGTGGACCGTGCGAGCAACTTGAAGAACATCGAATCAATCGGCAAGTCAGACCCGTATGTATTGCTGCGCATTGGCAACTCCACGGCGAAGTCGCCGCACATTAACAATAACCTCAACCCCGTCTTTAATTGGGATGGCGAGGTCGAGGTGACGAACTGCGAAACGGATACACTGTTGATGAGGCTGATCGACAAAAACGTGTCAACGGATAAGCTCATGGCAGAGCTGCGGATGCCAATTACCCGCATCACGGAGAGTCCGAAGGACAAGATTAGCGGTACTTTCCAGTTGTCCCCGCAGGGTACAGTGACGTTTTCTGCCAGCTTCCTGCGTCACACGTAACGCATCGCTGTGTAAAGAGCGGCTGTGAAACGAACGAAGGTGTATTATCGTGCGCACGGTGTATACACAAGTGAGTAAAGTCCTTGCGCTGCCTAGAAAGTGGACAATAGAAAGTTCAATAAGAAGCAACTGCAAACAACAGGAAAATGCCATAGATGCTCCCGGGTGCACGTGTTAAACTTGAACGGCAACATCAACAAGAAGAAGAGCGCAACCATTTAAGCTGCGTTGAAAGATTCTCTACGTACTTCCACTGTTCTCTCTTTAGTGTCTTGCGTGTGGTTTTCTTCTTCGTTTCTGGTTTCGAAATGGCGTTTCATTTTCGTTTTGGAAACCATCTTTCCACTATTGTACGTTGCTGCAGGATCATTTAGTCTGTTGCCGTTGCGTGGTTGTATTTCCTTTTTTGTGAATTCAACTTTGGCTGTATTTCTGTCCTTGAGCGCGTTCGCAGTGGCTTCCCCCGTTTCTTGTTTTCCCTCAAGTTCTCTGGTGCTTTTACCTCTCGCCTGGATCTCTCACTTCCCGCACTTCGCGCCCTTTGCTTTTAGTTTTCTTGGCTTGGTGTGAAGCGCTACTTGTTCATTATTGCGCTTTTCCCGCAACCATAACCCGTTTCCCTTTTTTACTCAGATTGGATTGGATGTGCGTGACAAACACTCAGTGCTCGCTCACAGACGAGCACGAAATGGAGGCGCATGCACGTCTGCCCTCTGTTCTGCATAATGCCGCATTCAAACTCTGTCTTTACCGCAACGTTTCCACAGCAGAAACCGAGGCTACATCCCAGTGAAAATGCGAAGACATTGAGTGTTGCTGTGCTTCTGTTCCACTTGGGGGTAAAACAAATAGACTTTTGAGCGATGATCGCATTTGCCCTTTGTGGCTTTTCTGTGCTTTTCTTGTTCGCAATGCGGAGGTACACTGATCCGTGTAAAGTTCTGTTGATGCAGAAGTGTGATTTTTAAAGAAGGAGAGCCGCTGACGTCTCTACTGCGTCACTTGCCATGTTGAACTTTCTTAGTAGTCGTAGTGGAAACAAACGCACTACTGAACCACCTTTTATTCATTACGGAAACGACTAATAACAAGTAGAAAACCCGCCATTTCCTGCTCTGCCTTTACTCTTCTCCTGCTGTGCTCGCCACCGATCATCGTAAGTACTAGGTGTCTCGTGTGGCTGTCACTTCTTAATTGGCTCGCGAGCTTCCTCCCAGCTCCGCACGCTGCATTTTTCCACCGTGGTCAGAGGATCCCCCACTGGTGAATTCCTTTATTCAGCATTAATACCTACTTACACCAACTCCGCTATTTTCAATCATGGGCAAGAACCCGCCGAAGTGGCTTCCTGGTGAGCGGGTGAAGGAGACGATTCTGCTACAGCGCAAGTCGGTCGAGCAGCTCCGCGCGGATCGTGTGCTGCGCAAAGACAAACTACAGGAGCGTCGCGAGCGCCACAAGAACAAACTCGACGCGAAGCGCAAGCGCAAGCTGTCGACGAAGAAGTTCATCACCGCTCAAACAATCCTCAAACACGCTCAGCGCAAGGAGCATCAGGGTCGCAGGTTCCAGAAGCTTGGCGAAAAGTTGGAGGGTCAACGCCGCGGCTTGAAGCAGAGTAACTACATAAAGAGTCTTAAGAGCACTCCAGTGAAGCTGGTGGTGCGGGCGAAGGGCAGCCAGATCCCACCGGAGGTTGCAGCGGCGTTTCGTAAGCTCGGCCTTGAAAAGATATATTCTGCACGTTTGATTTGCCTCGCCCCTCGTACGCACAAGTTGATCGAGCAGCTGACCCCCTTCTCCATTGTAGGCCAGCCGGACCGCGCACAACTGGAATCGCTGCTGCGTACGCGCGGCTCCCTCTACAATGAGGAAACACATACGAAGCGGTTCATCAGCGGCAACCTGCTGCTAGAGCAGGCACTTGGCCAGTACAACGTGTTGTGCATCGAGGACCTCGTCGAGACGATCGCGACACGGTCAGAGCATGTGGAGGAGGTATTGCGCCACATCGCGCCCTTCGACTTCCACCCACCCCGCCAGCTCTTCGTCGAGCGCCACCGCTCAGTTCACCAGAAGTTGGAGGTTGTCAACAAGGACTCTTTTGCGGCGTACCTGTCGGATCAGTTGAGCCAGACAGCGAAGCGAGAGCGCAAGGCTGCGGCGGAGGTGAAGAAGGAGAAGGCCGCGGTCGTGAAGCGCAAAGTTGCTGCATAGAGAAGAAGGAAAAACTAGGGGCGCTGGTCGGGCAGCTTAACGGCAGTGATGCGAAACGATTAAGTGTTTTTTTTCTTTGCCGTAGTTGTTTGCCTCTTCTACGTGAAACGTCGACTTCCGCGTGCATACACGGTTTTTTGCTTAGCTCTGGCGTTTGCTGTGATTTTGTTGCTAAACCGTGTCCCTGTAGTTGCCCTCAAGCTTACTTGATTTGCTAAACTCTAATTGAGGTTGAATTATTCCGTCTGTAGGGTAACGACGTCGGCCCCGCATTTTCCCTTCTTAATGTGTGAGATGATGTTCTGTGTTCGATTAATGATCGCTGACTAACTGTTCTTGTCGTCATTAACTTGCCTGCCTTTTTTTTTTTTTCTTGAACAGCGCTCTAATAAGCAGTAAAAGAGAATGCATGATTTTGCAGCTAGGCTTGGCTGCTGTGCGGAGTACTTACAGCGAAGCCGCTACACTAGGCTTGGTGACCTAGTGTTGCCTGTTGTTGGGCAGGAGAAGAAGATCTGTGTTCCTTCTGACTTCAGTGTGGCCAATTTATTGCCTTCGACAGCGTACTTAGGCGATGATGCTGGAGGAGGGAAATCTGTTTTCCCCTGCTTTGATTCGTCTTCTTCGCCTAAAGCAGCCGTGGTTGCCAGCGGCGTTCGGACCTCTGCAAAGCTGTTGTTATTGGCTTGTTTTTACCGTTGAGCCCTGCTACAACTTTTACGGAGGTGGAAACGAGCTTTTAGGAAGGACATCGGGGGCTGGCTTCAAGTTCTTGCCAACACTGGAATCAATCCTGTTTTTCGTCCTCATCTTAATCTACCCCCTCACTGACCGTTTGCGATTCCAGAATTGAAAGACTGGTGAGAGTCCCTTTGTCTTCGCTTCAATTCACTTATTTAAGATACGAGGCAAATAGGTTTTCCGTGTTTATCAGATACACACAGCTGTTCATTATCTGAAGGGGAAACATGTCCGGCATTCCCTCGCAGACGCGCTACGGCTGCTACATCGGCAACATCGACCGCTCCGTCACGATTGATATGCTGAAGCAGGTTTTCTGCCAGTGCGGCACCATCATTGACTGCTCCCTCAACGGACGCGAGGGCGACCCCTACCGCTTCGGTTTCATCGATTTCGCCACTGAGGACGACCGTGCACGGGCCATGAAGTACAACGGCTTCACTCTCGTCGGCCGTAAGTTGAAGGTGGGGATTAGCAAAGGAAATGTGAACAAGCCGGAGGGCTTTGCAAATGGCAACCCTGGTGGAGGTGGCAGCGCCGGCCACAACGCAGATCGCACCCGCCTGCCGGGCAATAGCAATGGCAGCAACCCGAATTATCGCAGTGGGGAGGGCTACGGCAACGGTGTCGTTGGAGGCCCAAATGCAAACGGGCTGACGGCACAGCAGCAAATTGAGGCACGTTTGCTGCTCCAGTTTCTGCAGGAGGGCAAGATGGACCCACGCCAACTTTCTCCGGCGCAGCAACAGCTGCTTATTGCTTCTCTTGGTCAGGGCAACATCAATACCAATAACAACGGGGTAATGAACAGTAATGGTAGCAACCTGGGCGGCATGGTGCCGCCTCAGCAACAGCAACCGCTGCCGATGGGCAATTCTATGATGATGGGTGGCATGCCACTGCACCAACCGAACATACCGATGATGCCGACGAACATGCACATGGGCGGTGGACACCGTATGATGATGGGTGCGGCGAGCATGGGGTTCCAGGGCGGCTACGGTAACCCGAATATGATGATGCCACCACATCCGCTGCAACAGCAGCAGCGGTCGCCGCAGCCGTGGGGAATGAATATGACATCTGGCAACGCGGGCATGTACCCAGGGGTTGGTGTACGGCAGCTGACCCCACCGCAGCAGCCTCCGCAGCAGCAACAGATGCCTCCGCTTCAGCAACAGCAGCAACCATACGGGGCCAGCGGACTTGGGGTGTTGAGTGGCGGTAGTGCTGTTTGTCCTACGGTAAATGCGCCGCCGTCAGCAGAGACGCTGCGGCTGCGGGAGAAGCAGCGTGAGCAGTTCTTTGAGGTGGTCCGCAAAGACACGGAGAGGTACGAGCGAAAGTTGCAGGAGAAAAAGGCGCAGGCAGCGGCCGGAGGCGGCAACGGCGCGGCAGAACGCAGTGACAGCTCCGCCTCAGACAACGATGAGAAACCGGCGAAGCAGTCGAAGAAAGAGACTTCTTCGGCGAAGTGAATGAGCTGGATTGGAAAAACTAGAGACACGCACACAACAACAGTGAATTTAAATTACATTTAAAGTTAACGAGGCGGTCACTTCGGAGAGGAAAAGGAATTCCAAGATGCATGGCCAAACGTGCCATTGCGAGGCACACACCTGGTGTCGCAGAACCGTTCCCCCCCCAAAAAAAAAAAAGAAAACCCCATAAACAAAAAACAGTGCTTTGCGGTGCCTGCTTATCCGCCAGAGCGGAGGAAAACACGTACGTGCAAGAGAGACACATCTTGATGACTGCTTCCGGTGACGGTGAGAAGTAAGAAAACGTTCTACCTTTCAAATAACGGTTTCTTTTAACGTCCTTTTTGTCTTTCTCTTTTCAACCTACGTTCGCTTTCTTGCCTCTTTGTTTGCTGTGCACGAACAGAGAACTCTCTTTTCCTTCCTCCGTGGATTATTTGCCTTGCAGCGTAGCCAGAGAACGCGATTTTAGTGTTTCTATTTTTGTTCTGTGAGCGTCTCGTGTGGTTGCTAACTGACATTTGATATTCCGATTTCGGTGTATTAAAGTCAAATATACTATTATATATATATATATATATATATATATAATCTCCACAGGTGAACGGCGGCTTCCTTTGCCGCGAAGAGGCGTTGATGTGTTGGTTTGTATACGCTTGCGGTGACTCCTAATTGGTAGGTGAAAAAAAAAAAAAACGTATAGTGTCTACTTCGTTGTCAGAATTCTATTTAACATTTTTCGAAAAGATCTGACTCTTTTTGTCTTTTGCAGTGCGTCGCCACAACCACGAATGTAAATCGGATCTGAACGGTGCTTCAGCAACTCGAACTTTTGATTTGTCTCTCCCTTGATTATCGAAGAGCAAGGCGCAGCGTTCCTGCGACTGCTTAGAACAGCGAGGGAACATGCAGCAGAGGTGTAACAGTATCCGCTTGACGATGCTTCGTTCACGGGCTCGTGGACGGAAGGAGGGATCAAACCCTCGAGAGGGAAACCCGTTCTCGTCGCGACAACTTGTCAAGTATCCTGTTTCGTGTTTTCGTGCGTTTTACACGTTACTGTCAAGAGATATAAGCAAAACAACAATGCTCACCAGTGAGCACAATATGTGTGTGCCTGCGCGTGTGTGCGTCTGTGTGCCCCTCAAGGGTTCTTATTGTTTCCTCCCTTGTGCCTTACCTTTTCCTCTCTCTCTCTCTCTCTCCCTTCAGCCATACGAAGTTTTTCTTTCACAAGGATTTCTCTGATCTCTCTCTCTGGTGTTTTATTCCCCTTTACGCGCTTAACAACTGTTACTATTATTATTATTGTTTTCTAATTGCTCTACTCAGCTGTGCGCTTTGTGTTTCCAGCCGATTCTACTTCTTTTGGTGGCAGCATTTGTCGTCGTCGCCGTATATTCGCCCCTCCAGACAACTTCTTTTGCTATCTTGTTGATTGTGTCTTCGCCGTCTGCGAAAAAAGGGTGATCTCCTCCCTTCTTTTCCTTCGCTACAAATCAAACTCTGCAGTTGGGCTCTTAACACTAATGGCCAAGGTTGGTGAGGGTGATCCGCGCTGGATCGTTAGTGAGCGCACAGACGGCGCAAACGTGAATTCCTGGCACTGGGAGGAGCGCGACCTGTCGCAGCAGACCTACGACCAACTGAAAGACACCTTCGCGAACCGCGATATTCTCCTCCCGGAGAACCTTGCACAAAGCGTGGAGTACCTGAAGATTGAGGAAGTGAGCGAGATTTCCGGCGATGTGACGGTGGCCCAGCGCAAGGGGAAGATGATGTGCTACTTTGAGTTGAAGCTGCAACTGAAGTGGGTGGGTAAGATGAGGAACGACGAGAAGGTGATCCGCGGCAAGATGGACGTTGCGGAAGTTGATCACGACGAGTTTAAGAATGAGTACGAGATCACTGTCACCTGCCAGGAGAACAGTGCGAATGCACAGCAGCTGGAGAGCGTTGTGCGGGCTGCCGGTCGCACCATGGTGCGGAAAGAAATTGAGAAGTACTTCGACGTTCTTTTTGAGGAGTACCACATCGGCAAGCAGCTGAAGAGCGGCGCAGCTATGCCACCCCCGCTGCAGCCTTCGTCCACTACGAACGCGTCTGCCAATGCTGGCAAGAAGAAGTCATCCGAAAATTCGAGCAGCAACGCGGATGCTTCGGCCGGTGCCACATCGTTCTCGTGGAAGATGCGATGGGGCGTGCCGATGGAGGAGCTCTACGCGGCTCTCACCGACCCGCGGCGGGTCAGCGCCTACACCCGCAGCCCCGCCACGATGGACGTGAAGGCGGGCGGTCAGTTCAGCTTTTTAAACGGCGTCATCAGCGGGTACTACGTGGACGTGCAGCCCCCGTCGTTGCTGAAGCAGCAGTGGCGTCTGGGCAGCTGGCCGGTCGGCGTGCACAGTTCGGTGGTGCTGCAGCTGGTGAAGGAGGAGCCGGGGGTGACGACCTTGGAGTTTGCCCAGTCTGGCATTCCGGCTGGTCAGCTGCAGAGCGTGCAGGAGGGCTGGCGGGCAAACTTCTTTGACGCCATCAAAGTTGTCTTCGGCTACTCGCTGGAGTACCTGTAAAGCAGGGAGAGAAGACAGATAAATGAAAAACAACACGCTGGTTGATCACTCCTGCCTTGTTTGATCGAGTCACTGAGGGTGTTCAAACCAACGGACTAAGAAAAGGAAAAATAAATGACAGCGAGGTGGCCAAGCGAAAACTCGCCTCTCTTATTTTGTTCTCGGCGGCTTTGGTCGCACTGATTTTCCCCGAGTTCGGTGCAAGTATCTAATTTTACGTGTGTTTGTGCGTGAAGGAGGTGAGAGAGAGGACTTTACAAGCACGCTTGTGCTGTGTGTCTTCACGCCTCCTTTATTTTTTCCCCATTTATTTCTGTTGGTTTTTATTTCACTTCTTTTAACAACGTCAGCGGCACAGTTTTGACATCGGAGGGAGGATTCTCCAAAGACGCTCGCGAGACACAAAGGCCGGAGTGAACTTTCCGTAATCCGCCTCTGCGGATGCGAGAGTTTATGTATTGAGGATCTGGCTTAGGATGCGTCAGGGTCAGGAATTGCAGGTTAGCAACAATGAGTTTTTTCGCAAAGCCTAGTATCGGCTTCCTCGGCGTGGCTAGTATACCTATTTCGCGAGTGGTGTTTGCAGCGCTGACATCCGCTTGATTGAAATTTCTTTCGAGTGTTCTAATTGTCGCTGCCCCCTTTCTCTGTTCTCCTCATTTCCTTTCCTCTGCACTTCAAAGCAAGCTCTTTATATTTCCACGGCTTTCACAAATTTTCTTGCTGTCAGGTCACTGGAAAGAGAAGTGCTACTGTTCCCATCGTTGAAGCTGAAAAAATTGTGTGTTCGCCCCTTAGATCTTCGTCGACGTATTTAGCGTGTTGGCCACAGTCACCTTCATCGCCATTTAGCGAGTCACGCATTCATAGAGGGCATCGAGGCAGGCAAAGACCTTTTTCTGGGGTTTCGAACGGTATAGAATGGTCTCCGACAAAAAGATCGTCGTGATTGGCGCCGGCCCCACTGGCCTCGGAGCGGCTATCCGTTTGCTTGAAGTGAAGCACGCGAACTTCCACCTCTATGACGCAGCCCCCACCCCGGGCGGCCTCTCGCGCACCGTGACAGATGAGAGAGGTTTCCTGTGGGACATGGGCGGCCACGTTATCTTCTCCCACTACGCCTACTTCGATGATGTTATGAACCTCGCAATATCGGAATGGAACTCGCTGCAGCGCGAGTCATGGGTGCGCTGCCTTGACGCCTGGGTGCCCTACCCGTTTCAAAACAATATCCACCGGCTGCCGCCTGCAGTGCGGGACAGGTGTTTGAAAGGCTTGGAGGCGGCGGAAGCGGCGCGTCCGTCGGGAAATACAGAGACGCCAGAGGCGAGGCCGAGGAATTTCCTCGAGTACGTCGACCGCCAGTTCGGCGAGGGCATTTCTGCCGTTTTCATGCGTCCGTACAACTTCAAAGTCTGGGCTGTGCCGTTGGAAGTCATGAGTACGGAGTGGGTGGGCGAGCGCGTGGCCAGCGTGAACGTCGCGCGCATTCGCGAGAACATCGCGCTGAACCGCGACGATGTCGGCTGGGGCCCCAATGCGATGTTTCGCTTCCCGAAGTACGGCGGCACGGGTGCGATCTATGACGCGGTGTACAAGATGGTGCCGGAGGCGCACAAGACGCTCGGGGCGGGCTGCCGTGTCTTGAAGGTGAATCCGGTGAAGAAGCTGCTGACGATGCAGAGCGGCGAGGTCGTGTCGTACGATGCGCTGGTGTCCTCGATGCCGTTTGACGACTTGTTACGCGCGTTGGCCGCCGGTGTAGAAGAGGAGCAGTTGGCGGGGAACACGGTGATGCTGGCAGGTCTGAATGCAAACCGCCTGCGCGAGATTGCAGACAAGATGATGTACAGTTCTACCCATGTTATCGGCGTTGGAATTAGGGGGGCACCGCCGCCGGAGATGCAGACGGCGTGCTGGCTCTACTTCACAAGCGAGACGACTCCGTTTTACCGTGCGACAATTTTCTCGCGCTACGCGGAGGCCAATGCGCCGTCTGGGTGCTGGAGTCTGATGGTGGAGGTGAGCCAGAATGAACCGTACAAGCCAGTTAACGCGGCTACCATCGTTGAGGACTGTATTGCCGGTTTGCGCGAGGCGAAACTGCTGAAGGAGGACGACGAGATCATTTCGCGGTGGCACCACATGGAGAAGAAGGGCTACCCCATCCCCTTTGTAGGCCGCAATGAGCTGCTCAATGAAGTGCAGCCGCTTCTGAAGGACACATTTCAAATTTACTCGCGCGGCCGCTTCGGTGCGTGGCGGTATGAGGTGGCAAACCAGGATCACTCCTTTATGCAGGGGGTGGAGGCGGTGGGCCACATTCTGGACGGGTCGGAGGAAGAGACCGTGACGAACCCCGGAAAGGTGAATGGACAGCGTAACGAGGTGCGCTGCACACTAATGAGTTGAAATAGAACACGCTGCATTTCTTGGGAGGGAGACAAGTAAAAAGGACGAACACATGCGATAATTGAAGAGAAGGGCAAGCAAGTCCTTTGTGTGCGGTGATGCGTACGTTGCGGAAGACTGCAACTGGTAGCGCGTCAGGGCATTAAGAGAGTAAACAGAACCTTTTTTTTTTTTTTAAGTATGTTGCTTTCTTTCCTCCCTCAAGTTTTCCTATTTTTATCAACTCGTTCATTTCCTTTGAAATTGACAGCTCATTCTTTTTGTTGTTGTTGCATCCATGGAAAACGCGCGTGGTAACTTGACAGGCGATTCGATAGACGTTGATGATGAAGCTACACGTGTGAATAACGGCAAAAAACAAAACGCCTTGTGCAGTTTTTTTTACCTTTAACCTCCTTCCTTTGCAGTTTCCTGAAGGTAACTGGCAACTCGTTTGTGTTAGGTAAAAAGACGGGAATCATCTGAGGAACTTCGGACTGCGAAATCATTCGGGACGAAGGCGACTTCGGCGTATGCTACTGTCGAATTCCGTCATCCTTTTTCAGTGCGAGTATTCGCAATGGTTCACATTCACGTGCGGGTGACGGAGTGCGTTTCGGGTGCACTTCTGCACCAACGCTTCGACCAACGCCGCCGCGTGCAAAGACGCTGGCTGCGAGCCGGAGGAGCCTAAAGCCACCTTGAGAAACAACCACACGCTTTCTTCTCTGCGCTTTCCAGTTTACTTTCACTGATCTTTCGTCCCCTCTTTCGCACCTATCTTCTCCAAAACAATACCTTCCGTTTGTATGACTTATCTTATTTGCAATGAAATGTTCGAAACCCGAACTTACACGTACACGTGCAAACGATGATACAAAACCCGCACTAGAGATCAACCGTTACCAACACCGCACTGTTTTTCAGCAGACCGCTTTTTTTCTTGTATCTTCTAAAACTCAAACAATTTTCTACTTCACGATTTGTGCTCTTTCGATTTTTTTCTTCTCTTCGTAATCCAAGCGGGAGGCAGTGTAAGCTTTTATTTTTCGGGCTTTACAGCGCTGAGTTCGTTTCCTTTGTCTCTTCATTGCTTCGCTTTACAAAACGGAGGTAAATACGTAAAGTTGGCTCTTTCTTCATTTACTCTAGCAAAGGTGGAAACTCTCCCCGCGCTTCTCACGTCGTTGTTCCTTCAAGCGTTCGACCAACTCTTTGCTTCTTTGATCTTCTTCTTCGCCTTCCTTTGCAGCAGGGTAATAAACAAACAATATATATATATATATATATGTATATCTACGTGGGTTTTCCGCTCTCTTAGTTTTCCTTTTTTTCTTTTAAAAAGGACCGGCATCTACCCTTTCCTTTCTTGGAAAGTGTAAAAAACATCAGAACACAACAAAGGAAAAATCCGGCTCGCGGTAGAATCCTCTTTGCTGCACGTGGGTTCACAGCCTTTTTGTACTGCTTTCTGTTGAAGCTGTGCTCTTTCCTATCATCCTTCTTTTGCTGGTCGACAAAATACCTCGAGACACTTTCAGGTTTCCGCACCTTGCATTACAGGTAAATAAACTTTCCTGCAATAGTCTTTTTGCTTTCTTCGTTTCCGCTCGTTTTTTTTATTATTGTTTCACTCTCTTTTCAAACGCGAAAAGCCGTTTGCCTCTTTGTAATTCCCAGCGTGCTCTTTTCATCTCTATCCTCGATTTATTTCCGACGATCCCAAAGGCAGTTTCTCTTGTTTGATTATTATCCGTAGTGCTTGTCTCTCTCTATCTTTTTCCTTCTTCTATCATCTCATTCTGACGAAGTGTGCCAGGTGCTTTCTGCATAAATCCTGCCACATACGTCTACCTATATGTATGTAACATATATATATATATAATCCGTTTTTTTATTATTTAAACTTGATCTCTGTTCATCATCCCCGTTCACCAATTAAGTGTTGCCGAAGTCGTCGGCTCTTTACCAAGTACGCTGACAAGTTTCCCGTTTTGTTTTCCTTTTCCCCTATTCGTATGCTACCCGTAACTCATCGGCCATTCTGCAGTGCCTAAAGATCAAATTTGCATTTTCTCTTGGCTGTTTTATGCGATTCAGTCTTACTCTTTTCTCTTAAAACGCTCAGTGGACGGAAGTAGCGAATTCATCAGGTCACAACACCGACTACACACCGGCTACTTTTTTCTTTTTGCAAAATCCCCACACACGTAGCGGGTGACGCCCCTCCAGCCTTCCTGGCTTCTCTCTTTGCTTTCTCTGTAGCTTCTGCGTTTACTTGGTACGTCAGCTCTGAAACATTTCCTAGGTCACCGGCCAGCTTGCAATAACCTAAAGTAATAGGAACAACAGCAGCGAAACGGAAGAAAGCAACTGGCTGCAACAGATTCCCAACTTCAGACACCTCATGTCCTTCGTTAACCGCTTCCACAACACCCATACCGCAGCAGTTGCAGCTGCGGGGAGGAGCAAGCTGAACCTGCTCGTCCGCTACCTCGATCACACTGTCGACGACGACCAACTCCGCTGCTTCTTCACCCAGTTTGGTGACGTGACTTCCTCGATGGTGATGCGGGACATCTTAACAGGTGAAAGCCGAGGCTTCGGTTTTGTGCGCTTTGCCCGCCACACTGACGCCGTCCGTGCGCTATGCGAGTCTGATGGCAGGAAGATTGGCTCCAAGGCTGTCAACGTCCTCTGGGCAAAGCAGCAGCACGATGCTACCCCGGCTGGTCAGGACCGGCTGAAGATGAACAAGCTCTTCCTGCGGAACGTGCCGCTCGACGTGACGGAGCAGCAACTCGCGGACCTCGTTGCGCCCTACGGCACGGTGACTGAAGTGTCACTGCACAAAGACAAGATTTCTGCCGCCTGCCACGCCCCAAGCCGCCGCATTGCTTTCATCGTTTTCAGAACTGATGGCGCGGCGGAGGCGGCGCTGCGCGCAATTCACAACACCCGCCCTTTCCGCAGCTGCAATGAAATTCCTCTTATGGCGAAGCTCTCCGAGGACTATAAAGCAAAGTCCGGCACCCACCACAGCAGCAACACGAACACAAACAGCAATGTTGCTGCCGCTGCGTCTGCGGTGTCGCGATGTTTGTCAGTGACGTTGGTGGACGCCCACGCGCAGTCCGCGTTGTGCCGCTTCTCGTCGGAGGTGATTACTGCGCCGTCGATTTTGAAGCATGCAGAGGAGAGCTGCTGCTACGTCTCCACTCCGAACAGCACCGCGGCCCGCTCACCCGGGATCTCTAGCCTCGTCCCCTCACTCGAGTCGACCAGCCCCGTGTTGATGGCGAAGCCCGGGCTGCGGCTGGTGGCAGTGACGGAATTGGAGACCAGCCTTCACTCCTCGGACCTGAAGCTGCGTACCTCACCGGTGCGCCGTATGGCGGTCGAGGCGCGGATGTACCGCCACAATCCGTACGGTTGCGCGCGGATGGTGCCGGCGACCCTCACCTCCAGCACCACTGCGGTGTACGTGAACTCGCTCACATCGCGCCGCCTGCTGTACCATGTGTAGAGAAAAAGAGGGACGGGCAGTGATCAAGCAAAGAGAGAAGCGCATAACTCTGCGGAGCGACTACACGAGTTTTTTTCTCCCTCTCGTTTCACTTGTCTTCACCCTGCTACCGTGCAGGTTCTCTACTCCCCGTAGAGAGGAACTTTATGTAAATTGCTTTTCTTTGTATTATTATTTCGGACTTGCTCTTTGTTTTGCCTATGGTTTCTTTACGATTGGGCAGCGGCATTGGCGATTACTAGCAGTGCTCCTACGGCGGTGCGTCGTTACCAATAGCTGTTTTCTGTTGACTTCAATAAGGTAAGCACCGCAGAGTTTTAACGACACGCTAAAATGCAGTACCATCGCCTTCTCTCTTTTCTTCTTCCAACCCCTCCCACTGTGTGTGTGGGGGAGGGGAAAGGCCCGAATTTCAGTGTATGCATCAATACTTGTCTGCTTCGTGTGATGTCAGGGTGTGCGCCTTGCACATCCTTTCGCCAAAGGAGTAAACAAGGGGTTGAAAGAGTGAGGACAAGTGCGATAGCACAGGGACGCGCTCAACTCTTTCAGCAGTCTGCGACTATTTCTGAAACGGTAGTAGAAAACGTCAGGTAAGGAGTGGGTGTTGTGGAGTCGGATTGCCCTGCGGTGAGTGAACACATAAATACATGAGAGTAAAAGAAGCTCTGTAGAACGTATTCACTTGTGTTCGAAAAATGGCAAAAACGGAAAGACAGCGTGCTTAGTCCCTGAAGACTATACCGCATGCTTCCACGAGGATTTAACGGTATTCGCCTTAAAGGTCAACATACGACCACTTTTCACACATGGTTGTTGTTTTTGTTTCTATGTGTGTCTTCGTTTCATGTGGGAGAGAAGATAATGCGTGCCGCCCTAAAACCTAGAGATGAACTCAGTGGCAAATCATCAAAGGGAGAGACGTCCAACGTATCCTTTTCCTTTTAAGTAGCGCTTGATTTGAGTTATAGTCGACCAGAACTAAAGCAAACAGTTGTATTTTTGAGTGTAAAGTTGTGCCCTTCTAGGTCTTCTTCCGTTTCTATCGCAGTTGCTGTCTCGTGTTGTTTTGACTGTAGGTGCCGTTTCCTTGACCGGATCACATATGTGTGCTTGCTGATCTGCTTGTGTGGCCTTCAATCAATTGGAGCACGCGGAGCGCAACCTCCCCTCACGTAGCTCTACGCTGGCATCGCCAGTTCTTCCTGTTTTCTTCTTTTCGTTTTTCCTTTTTTTTTGTTTTCACCGGCCGCACCCTCTTCCCGGTGGTCTTTAAATTCTCTGCCTTTCCCACGCTGAAGAGGAAAGCGTTGAAGCCGTGTACGCACGCGCGAAACGAAACCAGACGCAGAGGATTTTACAGATTGCATGCACAGAGAGGCTACAGAGCAGGCGCACGCTGAAAAGCGGATAATTATTAAATAATAATAATAATGATAATAATAACTAGTTTCAGTCTGATTTCCCTCCCTAGATCTCTCTTTTTTTTTTGAATTGAAGATCGCATACCCGCAAAGCCGGCCTCTCTGGGTTAATCTTTGCTGTTCCTGGCAGTACTGCCAAACGTACTTTGTCCCTCTTCAGCAACAGGAAAAGGTGATGTGAACGGGCGAGGAAGTGCTGTTTTTTTTATTATTATTCCCTACTTTCTTCTTCTGTTATCTGTTGCCTGCCCCAAGATCATTTCACCCTTTTCGTGTCTGAAGTGTAAGCAAAGTACGATCGAGCGCTTTCACAGTCGTGCAGTGCACCGCTGCCGAAAGTAGAAGTAAACGGAGGCTTTTCGTTTTGAAACTAAGGTCCTCTCTTCATGCCCAACTTGAAATAATGGTGTGCTCCACCCCCTTTTTCACCAGAGGTAATGCGGCTGGGCTTTCCACTTCAAGTGACTCTAAGGTGGCTTTGGTGAGTTTCCTTGTTCTTCACTCACTCGCATTTTTCGTTTTCGTGGAGATTCTATTTGTCCACTCATCGCCAAAACAGCGTTTTTTTTTTTTTTGCGTTTCCAACCAGAAGCGATGCTGCATTATCACAACGCACTCTCATTGTTTAAACCCCACCTGCACGTTCTTGTACTTATTCGATCTTTTTCCCTCGCACTTTTCATGTACTTTTGTGCTCATCGGAGCTCGCACCTAAAAACCAAAAAGAGAAGAAGACATCAAAGTAAACCGATTTTAATCTGCGGGTTGAAGGCGTTTTTGCTGCTCACACACGTGTCTTTTTACTCGACGACCTAGTTCTTCGCTTCATGTTTCCCATTCTTATTGATAAGATTGTTTTTCCTCTTGTTTTATATTCCTCTTTATCTACTACTGTATTTCCTTCTGCGGAATAGTTGGAGGCCCTTGCGGTGTAGCTTACGCGCTGATCCAATCAGATTCAGTGCTACTCGGACCATGCGATCCCTTCCTGTTCTCACCTTTTCTGTTGTTTCGTAGCCGTTGAATCTCGTCTATTCTTCCCTGTTTTCTCCCCTTCACATTGTAGAATTATCGTCGTTTTGTTTTGTTTTTGTTGTTGTCTGTTGAACGCACTTCCTTGTCCCCTTTCCTTTTGGCACTAGGGAAGTATTTTTCTTCGTTTATTTCATTGTCTAATGTTAATATTGCTTTCTCGAACCTGACGATTTGAAATTCGCAGTGTTGCTTCTTTCCCCTTGCTGATCTCAACGCTGTCTTTTCTTCGTTTGATTGGAGTTGAGCACCGATGTTACAAAAACTGCTCAAAGGAGAGCCGTGTTTCTCTCTCCTCTTTCACAGTCACGTCTTTCGTGGTTTTTCTCAAAAAAAAAAATGCCCTTTTTAAAGTGTTCCCTCACCTATCAACGGCGCCATGCACATCAGCTCTCTTGCCATGTTATGTTTTCCTCCGAGTTTAGCGGCGGAACTGTGAAAAGGATCACAACAGACGGGTAAGGAGCTCTTAAGTTTCGTTTGTGCGCTGAGCAGAAGGTGAAGAATGTCTTCTTGAGCTCTTTTCCAATAAAAAACAAACAGGGGAAAATCAGTGGGGCCGATTTACTGACAACCCAAAACAAAACAAGTGAATGCCCTCTTCTGTCTTTGTTGCTCCTTTTTACTACACGAAACACCTTCCACGGTACACGGTATTGCTTTCTATGGGGAAAAACCGTCAGCTTTTCCAGTCAGTTTTCGGCGGTTGTTCGAAAAACCATGAATCATGTTGCTCGTCGCGTTCGATTAAAGCAAGTGAGTAAATTCTCAGCGACGAGGTACCACGGATACGACTGCTCATCCGTCCCGTTACTCTTCTGTTCTAGTTGTTTCGAATTAAAACCCCAATATCAAACGCTTGTTTTGCGGGTACAGGTATGTTTAGATTTGCCGTCTCCCTTTTCGACTTTCGCGGTAGGTAAAGCCGACATGCTTTCGTTGATGTAGTTCGCGTATTGGAATGCTTGAACCAAACAGTCTCGGGGCTCCTCTTTCTTCCTGTAACTTTCACCCGCTTTCGACAGTAATGCTGTTATTTATTTGAGAGCTTCGCTTTGCGTGTAGGGGGAGGCTGTTTCCACTGTCCCACTCTCTTTCGCTTCCTTTTGTTTTCGTTTTTTCTTTCCTACTTGGCCAAACTGAGTGATAAACGGGTTCAAGTTGAAGACTTGTCGTCGTCAGAAACTTAAATAAGAGGAAGGGGAACAACAAACAAACGGCTGCTGAAGCGTCGCCTGTTCTTTTTTCTTATTATGTATCTTGAGCGCTGCAGGCTCTTGACTGCAACACGCGGCAGGTTTCGCTTGGAAGAGAACACGTGACACAGCAGCTGGAGAAACAAATTGAAATTACTACTTCTTTCCCTTTAACTTTGACGAAGCCGGACCAGCCGAAAGGTTGTTGCTTTTATGTAGACAAAGACGCTTGAAAAGGAGAGGGGAAAGTGGGGCAAGGATTGCTTTTAACATACAAACATGTGTGTGTGTGTGTGCGTGTTTGGCTCTGTGGTTGTGTATAGCACCTCTTTTTTTTTTTTTAAATCATAATCTGTTTTTCTAGAAGGCCAACTTGACTATGGGTTTTCAGTTTTTTTAAGGAAAAAGAAAGGAGGATCGCTATACGCTTTTATGCAAGGTAGAGTAGCTCTGGATTTGCGGACTCCTTCTCCGGTTTGTTTCCTGAAACGTGCCCCACCTCCGATAGGACATTTACCTGCCTTTTGCTTTTTCAAAATCTATTGCTTCCTCTGCCCGTTCTTTCCGTCGATTGTCAAAAGTATTGCCACCGTCAGCAAGTGCAGTCCTACAAACTGGTGCTGCGTTGCAAGTGCTTTATTAATATTTCACATGCTTTGGTTTTCTGCGTTCTCCCGGTGTATTTCTTTTTTGTGTTTGCCGTGCTTTCGACTGCCGTTGAAGTTGACCGTTTCCCGTGAAGCAACGGGCGCTTTTCTCCAGTTCCCTCGAGGGTTTTTTTGGTTTCAATCTTGCGCTGAACTCCTTTGACTTTTGCCTTCGGTGCGTCTCTCCTTTCTGTGCGCTTCTCTATCTGTTGTCAACTTACACGCCTGGTTGAAAGAAGGGAAAGCCCAGAAAATTGCCAGGTTGCTCAGATGGCCTCACATACGGGTCTGGCTCTAGAAAGAAAGTCCGGAGTTCCTCTGTGGCGCAGGCGTTGGTTACGGTTTTTTGTTTTATTTCTTGTTTGTTTCTATAGCGCGGGAGGAGAACTACTACTCGGGGGACAGCTGAAATACGACACCCTCTTTTCTCTTACGTTGTTTGCTGCATTTAATGCTCATTGTTGTCTCTTCTTCCAAGCAAACGCCCGTGGCACTTTTGGCGCTTTAGCTCGTTTGCTGTATTTTTTTTTTGTTTTTACCATCTATGCTTCGGGGCCCCTTCAACGGAATATTTTTCGCATGACTCTTCCTTTTCCCTCCAGCTTATCCTATTGCTCTTCAAAGTGGTTTTCTCTGCTGTTGGTTTTGCGGCTGCTATTGAGAAAACACGCACCCAACTCAGCTTCGGTGCTGGGAATTCGCGTTGCTTGCTGTTGCATCTTGCTTTTTACCCCCTTTCCGACAAAGAGGAGTAAAGTGAGATTGAGGCGGCTTGCTGTGGAGTGAATAGCAGCTGCGAGCAGAAGTGGCCACGTACAGGGCTTCTGCCCCGGGATTTTTTGTGGGCGTTTTTGTGACTTTGCCGGGAGCACTGCGCTGGACACGGCGGGGATAGGACGATGTAAAACAGGGGGGGGGGATACAAACTCACGGATTCCTCTTAATTCGCTGCAGCTTCTCGAGTGTAGCAAGCGTGCCTTTTTGTAACTGGTGTGCTCTTGCGTGCCATTTTCCGTTCGATATGGAGGTTGAACACATAGGTGCTCACCTAGCTTGGGGGGAGGTTAGCGCAACCAGCAGGAAGACAAACAAGCAGTGAGTTTAAATTTCCCTGTTTGGAAACTGCCCTTTATATACACATATATATTTATGTATCTAGCTTTTCCCTCGTTATATTATTGTTATTTTTATTGGAGTGACCATTGTAATTTGAGGTGTCATTCTCTGTTTTCGGATGCGTGAGTACATGTGTGTGTGTGTGTGTGTGTGTCGACGGGTAGGTGTGATTGTGAGGTTTGTTGGTATGTACCATAGTCTTTTCCTGTATTCCAACGCACACCATTGCGGCTTGCTTTCCTATACCTCGAGACACTTCTGAGGGACACACAGCCGCGATTTACGTTACAGTGACCGTTGCAAGGGAAAACTGAAGTGTGTAGCGAACACAGGCTCTCAGCGTGGTGGACACGGTAGGAAGAGGTGAGCTTCCCTTTTTTTTTTGAAGGCAGTTTTCAGCTTTCCTCTTTCTTTATTTTGCATGTGTGCGGAGTTCTCTACTTCGCGCAAAGAGAATATCGACGGTGACACATGCGCTTGATTAACGCATGTTTAATCAGCTCATTTGCCTGGGAAAAGTACTAAGGGCACTCGGTACCCTCTGTTGATGAAGTACGACAAACTACTCGCTGGATTTCTAGTTTGCTGGGCTGAAAGACAAAAACAAAAAAGAAAACGTGGCTGAGTTTCTTTCATTATGCACACACACACATATATATATATTTGTCTTTTCTGGAGGCTCGTTGCACATTTCTCGTTTTGATCTCGCTTTCCTTGCCACCAAGTCTCTTCGTTTGCCAGCTCTGCGGTGGAACAATAGCATTACCTCAGATGCGCGTACTTGTGAAGCTGCGTTGGTCTTTCCGTACTGAAAAATGGAAAGTCATTCTCAGTTTGCACGCGTATATATCTCACAACTACCGAACCGTTGTTTGCTTGTTTGCCTCCTTCGCTCACTCTTTTATTTTCCAACTGTAGTTCCCGCGCAAAGTCATGTGTTTAAATAATAGCAAATACCGATCACTGAACACTCCGGCTCATGTTGCCATGCCATGGATTCATTGCTTTCTTTCTGGAACTAATTTTTCCCCCTTTGAGAAGACAACAAGAGGACAACAGAGAGAGGAGTAGAGGATTGATTTGTCTCTGCTGATTGCACCGTACCTCTTCAAAAGTACTTAAGGTTCAATTTGAGGTACGTACGTACTTAAACGTGTCTTCAATGGCGTCTTGAACGTGGACTGGGAATGAACTTGACAAGCACACACACATCCACACGGAGACAGACACAAACACAGGCAGACAGAGCCACATCTCCTTCAGAGGACACGCGGCGGTCAATAAAAAGGATCACCGTGTATGTATGTCCGCACATAGCGGAGGACTTCCCTCCGCGCAGTCATGCTGCAGTTAACATGGAGCAAACTGTGCTATGTGTGTGCGTGCGTGTGTGTGTGTGGGGGGGTACTATCGAACGTGCGATGAACCAATGAGACCAAGCTACTTCTGCCATTGGCCCGCTTTTGTTCCCTGAAGTGCCAATCGTGTGGTAGTACATTCAGATTTCTTTTCGTGGAATAAATGTGGCTAAAAAAGGTAGATGGTTTTCTCTCTCCCGTTATTACCGCTTTCTACAACGTGGAATGTTTCCATTTTATCGAACGATCCTATTGCTGCCTCCGTTCTTGCTCTCACTATAAACGACATGTGCCCACCAACCCAGGCCAACCTTACCTCCGCATCAAGTACTAGCATCTCCAAAAAACCTGCGTGCATTCTTTCCAACATTAAGAAATACACAAAGTACTTACCGACTAAACCCGACCGAAACCCAGCCCCACGACACCGCCCAAGGTACCAATGCAGCCACAACAACCGCCAACTCCTTTTCCTCACTACTCGGCGCAGTTACAAGACACTTCTCCCTCACAACAATCTTACTACGCTTTACTAAAACAATAAAACTACACACTCGTTGCACTTCCCAGCAGCAACCTATTCTGCCTCAAAAGTGGACGCTGTCCTGAGCACCACGCCCCAAGAGTGCCCCCCAAGAAGAAAACATTCAGCTACCCTTCACGCGAAAAAAACTAAGCCTCCGCTTTTTCAACCGAAGCCCCACCACGTAAAAAGTGGGGACAACAACAACAACGAAGCATCAGCGACAGCTTTCCACCCAACTTAGTCCGGCAGGAAAAAACGTACATCTGTAAAGCATCTTAATTTCTTTTCGGAGAACTGAGGAGCGCAAGAGAGCGACATCCACAGCGGCCGGAGCTGCGGGACGGCGTTTGTGCGCTTCGCCACTGCCGAGGCTGCGCAGGCGGCGTTGCAGGCGATGCACCACCGCGTGCTGGCGGGCCGCCGAATCAACGTGCGGTTTGCGAAGGCGGAGCACGACGACGTGCCTGTGGGTGCTGCACGGGCCGCCATCCGGGAGCTGTTCGTGCGCAACGTGCCGCTGGATGTGACGGCGGCGCAACTGGCGAGTTGTGCGTCCGTGTGCGGCACTGTGGTGAGTGCGCGGGTGTGCGAGGACAATCAGCTTGACGCCGCACGGCCGCGCCGCATTGCCTTCATCGCGTTCGCCGAGGATGGCGCGGCGGAGGCGGCGCTCTACCGACTGCACCACACCCGTCCTTTCGCCAGCTGCGGCGGCGTACCGCTGCTGTGCAAGCTGAAGGAAGACTACGTCCGGTGCCCGCAGCCCTGCCTGCTGTGGGGTGTGCGTGTGGCGGCCGGGCTGTACCGCCACGACCCCTATCACGTGGACGTGCTGGCACTGTAGCTGAGAAGATGCGCAGGTTGGGTGCGCTCAAGTCCCCTCCGTCTTTCTCGTGCTTGTTTTGGTTCTGCGCACGCGCCGCTGAATCAGCCCGGTGCGCGTTGCTTTTGATTACCTTACAAGTCCTTTTTCTTTCTCTTTTTTTTTTCCTTTTTTCCCCTTCCATTGCTTTGCTCTGTTGCCCTCCTCCCTGCCGTACGCTGTGGCTGCGTATCTGCGTGTGTGTGTGTGTGTGTGTGGTGCGTCTTGTCGGCACTGGTGTCTGTTGCATTTGTACGCAAGAGACGACAGTGCTGTGCGGTTAGCACCGGCAATATAGCCAGCACGTATAAGGGGAGGCGATGAGGAGGAGGAGCGAAGAGGGGTGGCGATCTTCTAGCAGCCGCGTAGTAGATGGTGTGGAGCAGCGCCCCCTCTCCTTTCTCCTTTTCCTCTTTCACTTGCTTCCTCCCTCTAGCAACAGCAGTTTCACTTCGCGTCTCTTCTCGGTCTTCGGCTCCTTTTTTTCCTATACTGCTGCGTTCCGCCACTGAAGCTGTTCTCGTTTTACTATCGCGTTGCCTCCCGTGTGGTGCTTTTCTTCGTCTCAGCTTTGCATCTCTCTGCCCGTGTGTGCGCGCTTCACCCGCCATCCCGTGCGTACGTCGGTACGCTCGTGCGACGCCCACGTGGTGAGTGACACTGGGGAAGGTGCGTTGCGTAGGCTGATGCAGTGCCATCGTTGCGAGCCCTCCTGCCTATTTGTGTTGAGGCGCTTATTTGTGTGCTTTCACTTCGAAGTGCCGTGATCTTGTTGTGGTGGGAAGACTGTTTGTTGTTGTTGCTGTTCTTATCGTTTTTGTTCGTTTGTGCTATCGCTGTCGCGCAATTGCGCCGTCAACAAGCAAGAATGAAGTGAAAATGAAAAATGAAACTTGCATGAACGCTGGGAAAGGACTCCCCCACCGGCGTGGTGCGATGCGCGTGCTTAGCACGGTGGCGCAGGCTGTGTGCGGACCTCTGTGTCCGCTGTGTGTTTGTTGGGAGGACTGCTGGCGTTGGCGTTGCTGCTCTTCGTGCTTGTAGCCGTCCCGCCTGTGCGCCTGTCTGCCTGGTTACCTCACTCACTCTCCGTCTGCGAGTGGGTGTGCTTGCGCATGCGGGACAACAGTCGGCTTTTGCTTACATGCACCTGCTGCGCTGCGGTGCTGCTGTTGGGCGTCTGCGCTTGTGCTCTTTCTTCCCTCTACGAATCTCTCTCACTCGACTACTTTTACCTCTTTCCTCCCCTCTCCCTCGCTTTTGGGCTTGGCTACGGTCGACGACAACACAACACACGCGCAGACTCTCTCCCCACGTCCACCATCTCAACGCACACCTGCGCCAATTCAATTAAGCGCGCAGGCATTACTTTTGAATTGTCCGCTATGTTGTTTCTCCTCGCTAACTTCCGCATTTCTCTTCGCTTCTCCTCCCATCGCCTCTCTCCACGTGTATGTGCACCTTCCCTGAAGACACGTCGGCACTCTCAATGCCGGGGACTGAGGCGCGCAGCCGCACTAACCTTATCGTGCGCCACCTGTCGCGCCGCATGGACGACCATGCGGTGTGGGCGGCGTTTGCCGAGTTTGGCGAAGTGGCATCGTCGATGGTGGTGCGCGACATCCACAGCGGCCGGAGCTGCGGGACGGCGTTTGTGCGCTTCGCCACTGCCGAGGCTGCGCAGGCGGCGTTGCAGGCGATGCACCACCGCGTGCTGGCGGGCCGCCGAATCAACGTGCGGTTTGCGAAGGCGGAGCACGACGACGTGCCTGTGGGTGCTGCACGGGCCGCCATCCGGGAGCTGTTCGTGCGCAACGTGCCGCTGGATGTGACGGCGGCGCAACTGGCGAGTTGTGCGTCCGTGTGCGGCACTGTGGTGAGTGCGCGGGTGTGCGAGGACAATCAGCTTGACGCCGCACGGCCGCGCCGCATTGCCTTCATCGCGTTCGCCGAGGATGGCGCGGCGGAGGCGGCGCTCTACCGACTGCACCACACCCGTCCTTTCGCCAGCTGCGGCGGCGTACCGCTGCTGTGCAAGCTGAAGGAAGACTACGTCCGGTGCCCGCAGCCCTGCCTGCTGTGGGGTGTGCGTGTGGCGGCCGGGCTGTACCGCCACGACCCCTATCACGTGGACGTGCTGGCACTGTAGCTGAGAAGATGCGCAGGTTGGGTGCGCTCAAGTCCCCTCCGTCTTTCTCGTGCTTGTTTTGGTTCTGCGCACGCGCCGCTGAATCAGCCCGGTGCGCGTTGCTTTTGATTACCTTACAAGTCCTTTTTCTTTCTCTTTTTTTTTTCCTTTTTTCCCCTTCCATTGCTTTGCTCTGTTGCCCTCCTCCCTGCCGTACGCTGTGGCTGCGTATCTGCGTGTGTGTGTGTGTGTGTGTGGTGCGTCTTGTCGGCACTGGTGTCTGTTGCATTTGTACGCAAGAGACGACAGTGCTGTGCGGTTAGCACCGGCAATATAGCCAGCACGTATAAGGGGAGGCGATGAGGAGGAGGAGCGAAGAGGGGTGGCGATCTTCTAGCAGCCGCGTAGTAGATGGTGTGGAGCAGCGCCCCCTCTCCTTTCTCCTTTTCCTCTTTCACTTGCTTCCTCCCTCTAGCAACAGCAGTTTCACTTCGCGTCTCTTCTCGGTCTTCGGCTCCTTTTTTTCCTATACTGCTGCGTTCCGCCACTGAAGCTGTTCTCGTTTTACTATCGCGTTGCCTCCCGTGTGGTGCTTTTCTTCGTCTCAGCTTTGCATCTCTCTGCCCGTGTGTGCGCGCTTCACCCGCCATCCCGTGCGTACGTCGGTACGCTCGTGCGACGCCCACGTGGTGAGTGACACTGGGGAAGGTGCGTTGCGTAGGCTGATGCAGTGCCATCGTTGCGAGCCCTCCTGCCTATTTGTGTTGAGGCGCTTATTTGTGTGCTTTCACTTCGAAGTGCCGTGATCTTGTTGTGGTGGGAAGACTGTTTGTTGTTGTTGCTGTTCTTATCGTTTTTGTTCGTTTGTGCTATCGCTGTCGCGCAATTGCGCCGTCAACAAGCAAGAATGAAGTGAAAATGAAAAATGAAACTTGCATGAACGCTGGGAAAGGACTCCCCCACCGGCGTGGTGCGATGCGCGTGCTTAGCACGGTGGCGCAGGCTGTGTGCGGACCTCTGTGTCCGCTGTGTGTTTGTTGGGAGGACTGCTGGCGTTGGCGTTGCTGCTCTTCGTGCTTGTAGCCGTCCCGCCTGTGCGCCTGTCTGCCTGGTTACCTCACTCACTCTCCGTCTGCGAGTGGGTGTGCTTGCGCATGCGGGACAACAGTCGGCTTTTGCTTACATGCACCTGCTGCGCTGCGGTGCTGCTGTTGGGCGTCTGCGCTTGTGCTCTTTCTTCCCTCTACGAATCTCTCTCACTCGACTACTTTTACCTCTTTCCTCCCCTCTCCCTCGCTTTTGGGCTTGGCTACGGTCGACGACAACACAACACACGCGCAGACTCTCTCCCCACGTCCACCATCTCAACGCACACCTGCGCCAATTCAATTAAGCGCGCAGGCATTACTTTTGAATTGTCCGCTATGTTGTTTCTCCTCGCTAACTTCCGCATTTCTCTTCGCTTCTCCTCCCATCGCCTCTCTCCACGTGTATGTGCACCTTCCCTGAAGACACGTCGGCACTCTCAATGCCGGGGACTGAGGCGCGCAGCCGCACTAACCTTATCGTGCGCCACCTGTCGCGCCGCATGGACGACCATGCGGTGTGGGCGGCGTTTGCCGAGTTTGGCGAAGTGGCATCGTCGATGGTGGTGCGCGACATCCACAGCGGCCGGAGCTGCGGGACGGCGTTTGTGCGCTTCGCCACTGCCGAGGCTGCGCAGGCGGCGTTGCAGGCGATGCACCACCGCGTGCTGGCGGGCCGCCGAATCAACGTGCGGTTTGCGAAGGCGGAGCACGACGACGTGCCTGTGGGTGCTGCACGGGCCGCCATCCGGGAGCTGTTCGTGCGCAACGTGCCGCTGGATGTGACGGCGGCGCAACTGGCGAGTTGTGCGTCCGTGTGCGGCACTGTGGTGAGTGCGCGGGTGTGCGAGGACAATCAGCTTGACGCCGCACGGCCGCGCCGCATTGCCTTCATCGCGTTCGCCGAGGATGGCGCGGCGGAGGCGGCGCTCTACCGACTGCACCACACCCGTCCTTTCGCCAGCTGCGGCGGCGTACCGCTGCTGTGCAAGCTGAAGGAAGACTACGTCCGGTGCCCGCAGCCCTGCCTGCTGTGGGGTGTGCGTGTGGCGGCCGGGCTGTACCGCCACGACCCCTATCACGTGGACGTGCTGGCACTGTAGCTGAGAAGATGCGCAGGTTGGGTGCGCTCAAGTCCCCTCCGTCTTTCTCGTGCTTGTTTTGGTTCTGCGCACGCGCCGCTGAATCAGCCCGGTGCGCGTTGCTTTTGATTACCTTACAAGTCCTTTTTCTTTCTCTTTTTTTTTTCCTTTTTTCCCCTTCCATTGCTTTGCTCTGTTGCCCTCCTCCCTGCCGTACGCTGTGGCTGCGTATCTGCGTGTGTGTGTGTGTGTGTGTGGTGCGTCTTGTCGGCACTGGTGTCTGTTGCATTTGTACGCAAGAGACGACAGTGCTGTGCGGTTAGCACCGGCAATATAGCCAGCACGTATAAGGGGAGGCGATGAGGAGGAGGAGCGAAGAGGGGTGGCGATCTTCTAGCAGCCGCGTAGTAGATGGTGTGGAGCAGCGCCCCCTCTCCTTTCTCCTTTTCCTCTTTCACTTGCTTCCTCCCTCTAGCAACAGCAGTTTCACTTCGCGTCTCTTCTCGGTCTTCGGCTCCTTTTTTTCCTATACTGCTGCGTTCCGCCACTGAAGCTGTTCTCGTTTTACTATCGCGTTGCCTCCCGTGTGGTGCTTTTCTTCGTCTCAGCTTTGCATCTCTCTGCCCGTGTGTGCGCGCTTCACCCGCCATCCCGTGCGTACGTCGGTACGCTCGTGCGACGCCCACGTGGTGAGTGACACTGGGGAAGGTGCGTTGCGTAGGCTGATGCAGTGCCATCGTTGCGAGCCCTCCTGCCTATTTGTGTTGAGGCGCTTATTTGTGTGCTTTCACTTCGAAGTGCCGTGATCTTGTTGTGGTGGGAAGACTGTTTGTTGTTGTTGCTGTTCTTATCGTTTTTGTTCGTTTGTGCTATCGCTGTCGCGCAATTGCGCCGTCAACAAGCAAGAATGAAGTGAAAATGAAAAATGAAACTTGCATGAACGCTGGGAAAGGACTCCCCCACCGGCGTGGTGCGATGCGCGTGCTTAGCACGGTGGCGCAGGCTGTGTGCGGACCTCTGTGTCCGCTGTGTGTTTGTTGGGAGGACTGCTGGCGTTGGCGTTGCTGCTCTTCGTGCTTGTAGCCGTCCCGCCTGTGCGCCTGTCTGCCTGGTTACCTCACTCACTCTCCGTCTGCGAGTGGGTGTGCTTGCGCATGCGGGACAACAGTCGGCTTTTGCTTACATGCACCTGCTGCGCTGCGGTGCTGCTGTTGGGCGTCTGCGCTTGTGCTCTTTCTTCCCTCTACGAATCTCTCTCACTCGACTACTTTTACCTCTTTCCTCCCCTCTCCCTCGCTTTTGGGCTTGGCTACGGTCGACGACAACACAACACACGCGCAGACTCTCTCCCCACGTCCACCATCTCAACGCACACCTGCGCCAATTCAATTAAGCGCGCAGGCATTACTTTTGAATTGTCCGCTATGTTGTTTCTCCTCGCTAACTTCCGCATTTCTCTTCGCTTCTCCTCCCATCGCCTCTCTCCACGTGTATGTGCACCTTCCCTGAAGACACGTCGGCACTCTCAATGCCGGGGACTGAGGCGCGCAGCCGCACTAACCTTATCGTGCGCCACCTGTCGCGCCGCATGGACGACCATGCGGTGTGGGCGGCGTTTGCCGAGTTTGGCGAAGTGGCATCGTCGATGGTGGTGCGCGACATCCACAGCGGCCGGAGCTGCGGGACGGCGTTTGTGCGCTTCGCCACTGCCGAGGCTGCGCAGGCGGCGTTGCAGGCGATGCACCACCGCGTGCTGGCGGGCCGCCGAATCAACGTGCGGTTTGCGAAGGCGGAGCACGACGACGTGCCTGTGGGTGCTGCACGGGCCGCCATCCGGGAGCTGTTCGTGCGCAACGTGCCGCTGGATGTGACGGCGGCGCAACTGGCGAGTTGTGCGTCCGTGTGCGGCACTGTGGTGAGTGTGACGGTGGTGGTGTTTTGCGGGTGATGCCACTGTCCGGTGTTGAACCCTCCGGGTGTTCCGGTTCGTTTGCTTGTTGTATTGTTTTCGTTATTGTTGGTCTACTGCGTGCGGTGCGTCTGATGGTTCGCAGTCTTTGCAAGTGCTGCCCGTTTGTCTGCTGGCGATGGGTTGTGACTTGTGGAAGCTGTAGGTGGAGTTGCCGTTCGTCCTGCTGCGTTATTTCTTGTGTCGTTGGTCGCTTCTCTGCACGCTGTACCCCTCGCGTTGCAACAACAACGTCGCAGTAATCACGTTTGTCACGTTTTACGACTGTGTGCCGGTAAGCGCGTGTAGCGGGACGTGCTCATACTCTCTCGTAGTTTTTGTGGAGCTGAAGTCTGGTGAGTGTGGTCCAGGTTATGTTGAGTAGGTCGCTGTTGACTGGAACGCACTGTAAGGTTAGTGTGGCATCAAGCTGTATTAGTGAACTGCTGCGGGTGCTGTGGGCGGTTGGAGTGCATGTTTTTCCTTGCGTTCCGCAGAAGGGGTGCTGCGGTGGTGGTCAAGCGTGCCGCTGCGTACGCGCGGGGAGGGCCCCAGCTACCTTACGGTGCCCTGCGGTGAACTGATGATGACTATTCCAGATCGTCTTCCCTTCAGTTCCTGTCACACCTATCTCGCCTCGTAAACGATCCACCACAGGCGTTTGTTTCGCTGTTTCTGCCACTAGCGTGTCATAGAACTCCCGCCGGCACTTTTTTTTTTTTCTACTTTCCCCTTGCTCAAAAGTTCAATTCTTGCTTTACTGACGTGCCAGTGGGGCGTAAGCGATTAGCAGTTGTGCTTATCGACTGCCGCTGCGGTAGTACTTCCCCGCTCCCAGTTTTCTCGCCATTGCTCATGGACTCGCACGTTTGCATTTTTTTTTTTTTTGCCAATAGGAGTGCGAAAGCTCAGCTTTCTGCACAGTCCTAGTGTGGCGTTGCTTTGCTGCTAAGTGGAGTGCTGGGTGGAAGAGAGAGCATTGCAATTACGACACTTTCTGCAGTGAGCGGATGGTGAAGCAGCTGCGTGTAATGCGAAGAGCGCACTTTCTTACCTCCTGCAGTTGCACTTTTCTGCTTTGTTTGTTTTGTGTTTTGAACAGTGTTTTGGTTTTCTACTCTATCTTGCCTGATTTCTTGCGTGCGTTTTGTTAGACGACACTCTCACTCTTCCGTTGTCCCAACGACAGCGCTCACAGCACTGAAGTGCGCACTAGCCGACTTGCTCTCTTTGTGTGTTGCACTCCGAAAAAGGCAGCAGTGCGCTTTCTTTTTGTGTGTGTGGGGAGGAAAGCATTTACGTCGTTGTTTGCAGCTTCGTGTAGATTTAAATCGCTAAGTGTCCCTGTTGCTGATTCCTGATGCGTCTTAAGAGTTTACACTTGCTTCTATTGCCCCTCCCCCTTTGCTTCCGTCAGCTGGTGCATTTTCTGGTTTCCGCTTTCTTGTTGGTGCAAGCCCAGGCTGGAGTTGCTCCACGTACGCTTGGGTTTTGTATCGGACATCTAAGCTATCTGCCTATATTTCCATATATATATATATATATATATATATATATATGTATATGGTAAGTGTCTTTCCTGCTTTTCATTGCTCCATTGCGCAAGTCTCAGTGACGTACTGTCACTACCTCATTTCCCCCTCTTGCCGTTGCCCGACCTGCTGTTTTGTTTTCCCTTGCTCCTCCGTTTCTGGGCCAGTATTGGTGAACCCCGAGTTCATTGTCTTCTTGAGGAACGCTCATTTTGGTTTTTGCCCTGTGTGCATGGCCTATTCCGTGTGCCTCGTTCTCCTTTTTTTGTTTTGCTGCTGCTTATCGTGTTCCTTCCTCCCCCACCGGTTCCACATCGTTTTGCTCCCCCCTTTTTCCCTCCCTCCGCACGCATAAGTCATAAGCATCTGAAAGCAGAATGCGCGGTTGTTTCTACCAACTCTACAAGTTGAATTCCCGCTGCGGTGACAGCAACAAGCAAACTCGTTTTCCTTTGTTGCATCTGATTCACTGTCTCGTTTATGGACGACACCTAGAGCCCGATCTTAGTTTCGCTGCCTTTAACAGAAGCACTGCGATCAGCGCACTCTCAGTTTCCTTCATTCTGCGCACGGTGAGGGGTGAGTTTTGCCTTTGCATCACCTTGTATCTATTAGCCGCTGTTTTTTGTACAAACACGCTTTCTGACGCTCATTGAAATGCTGTGTCGTCAATCGAATGCTGGTCTTCTTGACGAGGCTGTTTGCCTTCCGCGTTGCACTTATTAATGCCTTGCTTTTGCTACGTCTTTCTTTTCTGAGCTTCATTCACCTTTTCCTCTCTTACACACACCCACCTACACACGTTCGACTGGTATGCAGATAAAAATATAATTTAAAACTCTGTGATCTTTCGACGACACCGATTGCAAAGACAAGCCACTCGTACTCAGCCATTCGCTCTCCTTTTCGAAGTCATAACCACCCCTACACAAAACGGGAAGATCTGTCGTTTCACCTTCTCAGCGTAGTATCAGCCCTTTTCTCCACAAAAGCTATTGTTTCCCCGTTTCAGTCTACTGTCAGCTAGAACCACCCGTGCCCACAACGTGTATCCCATTCGTCTACCTGCTCCAGATCAAAGCGGCTTGTGGCAACTTGAAGGAAACAACGAGAGAGTTTTTCCACACTATCATTTTTGCCGAACAGTATTCTTTCCTACTTTTTAGTTTTGTCTGCCCCTCTAACAACGAACTCCTTTTACTGGGTTTTAATCTGATATCATTTCGGTCTTCTCACTTGCTTTCTCTTTTTTTTTTTTCTCGACTCCTTGCTGTACAGCCGTTTTTCGTTCCTCTACCAGAACGGACCACTCCACGCGTTTCACCGTTTCCTTCCCTGGGTCTGTTCTTCATTCACAACACAAGTGGAGTAAAACAACTAAAGCAGAGCAAATAAATTCGAAAAACTTCTACAATCACTGTTTTATATATTGCGATTCCGTTCTTTAAAGGCGCAAATCTCTTTTCCGCCACTTTGCGACGCAGTCACCCACACAAACACACAGCTACATTCACCATGTACTGCGCTGCCACCCCCACCTCGATGAACACCACGATCACCATGCAGCCGCTGTCGCAGTCGCCGAGCGCCGTCATCAACCACAGCGTCACGCCCCTGAACTGCCCAACGGAAGTGCAGTTGTACACGCCGAGCAGTACGAACCTCTTCGTCCGCTACCTGCCCCGCGAGGTCGACGATGAGCGCCTCCGCAATATCTTCGCCGTCTACGGCAGCATCACGTCGTCGATGGTAATGCGCGACATCCACAGCGGTCAGAGCCTCGGGACGGCGTTTGTGCGCTTCTCGAAGCATCAGGAGGCGCTGCGGGCACTCTGTGAAGCTCACGGTATGCCGTTGTCCGGCAAGAGCATCTCCGTTCAGTGGGCGAAGCAGCAGCATGATGCTACCCCGGCTGGGCAGGACCGACTGAAGATGAACAAGCTTTTCCTGCGCAACGTGCCGCTCGACGTGACGGAGCAGCAGCTCGTGGACCTCGTTGCGCCCTATGGCACCGTGAAGAAGGTGACACTGCACAATGACACGGCGCCTATTATGGATATCAACGCACGCCGCCGCATCGTCTTCATCACTTTTGTAGAGGAAGGCGCCGCGGAGTGCGCGCTGCGCGGAGTGCACAACAGCTGCCCTTTTGCGCAATGCTGCGGTGTGCCGCTCATGTGCAAACTCATCAATGACGCCATCAAGTCAAAGAAGCACCGCGTGCGCAGCGGCAGCTCAGGTAGCGCGTCGAATGACAACACGACGACGCCTATGGCGGCAGTTGCACCGGTGGCAGTGTTGCCGGCGGAGAACGCTGCACCGATGATGGCGATCCAGGCGGCGGCTGCCATGCGTGCGATGGAGCAGAAGGGTGGGCTTCGCAAGCTGTCCCTCGAGTCCCTCAACGCGTGCCCGTCGTCACAGTTTGTGTCGGGCGCTGATGAGTCGACGACGACAACGTCCAGTCGCTCCTACGGCGCCTCGCCGTGGGAAGTGTCACCCGCCGCGACGACACCCGTTGGCGCCTTCTCCGGCCCGATTCCGGTCCCGGTCGGGACGCCCTCGTCGTCCTCCTCGCGACGTGGCAGTACAAGTGAGACGAGCCACAGCTCCCGCTTCTGCCACAACCCCTACTCGATGTGTGGCGAGAAGATCTTTCTGTAGAACATGAGCGGTGCCGACCAGCGTCGATCCTATTTTCTTTTTCCCGTCTGCCTCCTTTCAGTTTTTCTTTTCTTTTTCCGCTTTCGGGACACGTGGCAACACGCTTTCGTTTGCCAAAAACGACCTTCTTTTTCTTTCCGAGTTTATTTAACAGGATGTGTGCGCTGACGGTGGCCGCTGGACTTTGGAGTTTTGCGTCCGCTCCCTTGCAGACTTCTGTTTCCCACACGTATCTCATTTGTGCCCGTTTTGCCTTTTGAGCTGCGCAGAAGTGACGATTCATCGAACAGAAGAAAGCTCTGCGTGGCTGCTACTTGGCAGAAATCACAGGGTTTCACTCTATTTGAAGATTGAACGTGTCTTCTGCGACGCCGCAGAACAAAGCACAAAGGGGGAGGGAAGGTGCACAGGGCTACCTCTCTGAAGACGGAGCGAACGGGCAACCGCCACTGCCCACGGCGAAAGAGGGAAAAAAGAGCTTCCTGGCCTCGTAACCATTCTTTCCTTTCCGTTCTCTTTTTACGCCACTACTTTTTTTTTCTTTCGAGTCTCTCGTTTTTATGACAGTGCCGTTCGTTTTTCCAAACTCGCTTCCTCGTTTTTTTATTGTTGTCCGTCTCCTTTATTCCCCCTTTTCATTACTCGCGTGTGAACAACCGTCAGATAAGTCTGGACAATACCGGTAAGGCGGACTCTATCGACTTTCATGTATTTCTTGACGTGCGTTGTGTCGCTTGTAGTGCGCACTCTATCAGAGTCCGCCACGTCGTACCACTGTACTCCTTAAAAAGTACACGAAGACGAACCGCCTTTGCCTTCTTGTTCTATTCGCCAAACAAACAAACCTGAACACACACAAAAAAAGAAAACAACACGTGTAGTTTCCGTATCGTTACAGTATTTTTTTTTCTTTTTCTTCCCGTGAGTACACCTGTAAGTGTCTTGTGTGGCTTGGCAACCACTCCGTAGATTTAAAAAGCCAGAGTACACCATGTTTTATTTTTCTTTCGTGTTGTCCAAGAATGCAGTCTGGTGCATTCGCACGAACGCTGTCGTTGTCACCCACCTTCCCAAAGCACCAAAAGACGAAGGCGCTGTTTTGATTTTTCCTGTTTTGTGCTCTTCTTTTTTTCCGGTTGTAGCATTCTCCTTTTCTTTTCTCACGTTTAATTTTTTTTTCCCCCGGTTCCGTTGATGTTTGGATCGTGCGACAGGGTACACCACAAAAACACAAGTGGAACATGACGACCGTCAGTCACGATGGCCAAAACACCGCTCCAAGGTGGCCGCCGTGTTTTCGTAGAAGTCATTTGTTTCTCCCCTTTTCGCTTCTAACCTCTTTTTCCGGTGATTTGTGTTCTTTACATAAATGGGAAACAAGAAATGAAAGATGTAGGGCAGCGAACTCTAGAGAACTTGTCGCCTCCCACGGCCGCGAGAGGTATTCTGATATTCTCTCTCTCGCTTTCTCTCTATAATATACGATGGCTTTCAACATCAGGGACCACCTTTCTTTTTTTGGGGGTTTTATTATGTCTTTCTTACCTGCGGTCCTCTCCCAAGAGGATGTATTGTTTTCTCGTATTTGTTTCACTGTACCTGGACGATGATCTTTGCAATTGTTCCTTTCGTTTTCCTTTTCTCCACATGAGCTGTTCGTTGGCGGAGTCTATTCCAAAACCCTGCGTTATGAGCGCCTGTGCTTATTACCCTCTTTTCTTTTTCCCAATCTCCTTTTTTCATGTTGCATCGTACCTTAACTAGTGTGCATCTATATATGATAGCATCCCCCTTTTTGTTCTCCTTCGTTTTCTCTTTTTTTTTTCCTTTACGAAAGCTTGCCCAGAAGAGTTCCTGCTAGCCCAGGCGTTTTCAAGTGTTCATCTAAGTGAAGTGTCGAAAGATCAAGGTTTCCCTTGTGGGTGAGGTTCTTCTGTCTGACTGGTTCCTAGGCGCAATCACGTTTCAGTGTCGCCAAACTGTGAAGACAGTTGCTCATCGTACGAAAAGTTCTTTCCTTGAGTTTTGCAGTTACTGAAAAGCATTCTTGGAACAATCACGAAAAGCAAGTGCTGTTCTGGCGGCAACAAGTACGTGACAGACGGAGAGATTTCTTCTTCTTGTCTTGCTGTTGTTCGTTCTCCTGAACGCAGGGTGCTCAATCTTCAACACTTTCTTATCCCCTTTTTTCTTTTTTTAAATTTCAACAACCAAAAAAAAATTATTATCCTGACACTACCCTTGGGGGTTTCACGCGGCGACAGTGATGGGATAATAACAAAAATTTGCTTTTACTTGGAGATCCAGCTATATCTTTTCCATTCTATTCCTCTCTTTATTTATCTATTTATGATCTTTATAACTCTTACTTCTTCCGATCAGTGTACTACCTCTCTTCCCTTGTTCCAAGTCTCACCTGCTCCTACAGTATAAGACCTTTCTCCCTTTTTGTTATTCGCGTGCCCTCTTCTCTGTTTCCTTTGCTTTACGTTTTTTTTTTTGTTTTCTTTTGATCGCTTTCGCTTTCCACTGTGAGTTCTTCCTTTAACCCCCTTCTCCTCTTTCGTTGGTGACGCTAACCTTCTTCTATTCCCATCTTTTTGAGACAGTTATTATTTAGAGCTCTATGGCTTGAATGACAAAGAAGCCCAACTCTGCTTGCTAAGGTAGGGTGCTCTGCGTGTCTTTCCGATTTTATCGGAGCTTTTTCACTATTAACTTTGTGTTTTGTTTTTATCGAGTGCCTTATTTAATGTCTCTTCCGCTGGTTTCTGGTTTTCGTTTTTCCTGCACACCTTTGCTGGCACTTTGAGTACTCTAAATGGGCAACAGATGTGTAGAAGAAAAGAAAAGCAGAGGTGGTGTGTGTGGGTGTGGCGTTGCATCACAAAAGAAGCGCCACGTTTGCGCACATCATCTCTCTCTTTCTCTTTCTCTCTCTTTTGGTTTTGTTTTTGTCTGCGTGTGCGTCATAACACCGCCCTTTTACTCTTCAGGAGTCCACCCTCCCCTCTCAGTGTGACGCGTCCTTTCTCCAGTTCTTTTCTCGAACAACGATTATTGGTATTCCCCTTATGCCCCCGTTTATCCGCTCCACGTTTGCAGTGTCTTTTTCTTTTTGTTCTGTTCCTAAGCTCCCCCCTTCTCCCGCTGAGTCTTTGCCTACGCACTCCCTACTCTCCATTCGTTTCTCTTTTTTAGCTCTTTGGTTTTCACTTATATGCCCACCTTGCCGCTTGTGTTTGTTTTACTGTAGAACTGGTACACACCCTCTCCATGTTTTTTTTTTTTGAAAACAAGTTTACGTTGCTCCTTTTCTCTTTCTGTTCTCTTCGAAGAAAAACCCCCGCAAAATACAGTTCTCTTTGTCTGCGTTTACGCCCTTGCTGGCGGGTGTTGCTTCCTCGTTTGTAGAGGAAGTGCTTCGCAAGTTCCTCGGCAAACTGCATTTCTGTGGTTTGACGTAGGGAGACACATTTCCCTGTACACGCGCACTTACCGCTATCTCATTTTCCCCTTCACCGCTTTGTTTGACATAGTATTTTGAACGTAGAACGCCGAAGCTGGAGAAAGCGAATAATGGAAGGGTAAGTCGGAAGTTGCTTGAGCACTTCTTTTTTGTCTTTGACGACAGAGATCACACACGACACGAGAATAAACGAAATCTCAGGTGGTGGTAGGAAGTTCCCGTTGCCCTTCTTTCAGACTCAATTTGAGAGGCACCGCTATTCAGCGCTGTAGTTTCGTTCCTACGCTGAGGGGCATGTAGAAGAGGGAGAATTGCCACGTGACAGTACTTGCGTTACACACAAAAAAAGAAAATATGATCACTGCATCTGGTTGCGCTCCAATGAGTTCCTCTCTCGTTTTTTCTTGACGTTGTTGCTTGTTCCACGGTTACGGTGAATGACACTGCAGTGGGTTGTAGCACTGTGGCGTGCTGTGTGAGGGAGTTGTGGTTCTCTGCCGGCCACAGCTACTGCAGGAGAGGACAAGCAGCAACCTTCACCATTTGTTTCTTTTAGTGAATTGTCACCTGCGGTCGAATGTCTTTTCGTTGTCGTTGTGCTTTGCAGTCGTCTTTGCCAAAAGTGATCCTTGCGGACAAAGGAAATGCCCGACAGATAATACTGCACCCCTTTGGTGTCTTTGGAAGCAGCTCCTTATATTGCGTTATTCGTTATGTGTGTGTTGTACTGTTCCATGTTTTCTGGTTTTCTTTCCTTTTAAGCAACGCTGACTGCCATGTGGCACTCTGCTCAATTCACCGCGAGGGTTTTTCTTTGCTTCTCGATCTCCGTGTTTTTCCACTTCTTGGAGCTTTACTGTTCTTTTTGTTCTATAGTGCATTTCCTTTACAAATCATTATCTCTTTGCTGTCTTCCTTGGAGAACGAAAGGTGAGACGGGGAGAAAACTCCGAGGCACGTCTGCAAAACGGGTTGGAAAGGGCAAGGCGGTCCGGCGTACTTTTTTCGGTTTCACGGCTGCCTTTTGCAACGCTTCCTGTGACGGTTCTGAGGAAAATGCGTTGGCTGATGTGAGAAGAAACCAACACGCGTACAGCCGAAGAAGGTCTCGTTGCTTCTGTTTTGCTCTTTCTCTCTCATTTCTTTTTTTTTTATTGTTTGTCAACGCACATACGTACGTTGCAGCAAAAGCGAGGAGCTTCAGCGCTTTGGAATCTGTCCCCTGTTTGTTCTGATGTCGCACGGATGCACGCTTGCTTCTCCGTGACGTGCGTTTCCCTCTTCTTCTTAGGTTTACCGGCTTTTTTTTTACGTTAATATGCACTTTGAAAGTACTATGCTCTCCTTGCTTGGATGCACTGGTCAAAAGCATGCCTTGGAGATTAACCATCGCCGAACGGCCGATGGCGTAACCACCACTTCACAACCTTTTACATCCTAAAGGACTAGGCTCGAAGGAGCATTGTCTCCTTCTCTTCTTTAGGGTGCACAACGGGTTGGAGCAAAGGCAGCCGCGCATGTTCAATCAGCGGGTGCTTTAGTCTTCGATGAAAATGGAATTGCACTGGCTGATCATGAATGTGAACAAACAGAACACAATACATAGAGGGAAGAAACGATGGCTTGATCATTTTGTTTTGCGCCGGTTTCGAGCAGCTGTTTTGTGGCTTTTGCTCCGCCGTGAACGTGCAGATCACGAGCGAGAAAACAATGGACAACTGCTGACAACGAAGGGAAACGCCACCGGTGAACAAAGCACTCCTCGTTTTCGTCTGCCCGCTTGTTTGTACGTTTGTTTGGTTGCGTTCCTCTATTCTACCACGTCCCGTTTATTTTCGTTGTTGTTTGGTGTTTTTGTTAAAATTTTTTTTAAGGGTCCCGTAACTTTGGGTAGCTTTCGGTAAGGTTTTTCTCCGTAACGGCTCTCCTTCTGACGTCTTCGCTTCAAGCCATTACCCCGGCTTTGACTTCTCTCTTTTCTCCCATTGCGTGATCTCAATATAGCAGCAGTTCTTTGATGAACAAGTCGCCTGTTCAGGGAGGTACAGAGGAAGCGCCGCTGCTGCTTTAATGTCGTTGTTGTGTGCGAAATTGGTGCTCCATCCTTCTTCGTTAATTTAAACCACGCTCGTAAGTAGACCGTGGAGGGGGTCAGGTAGTCGCGCCAACGATCAACTTGGGTGAAGTCTCCCGTCTCGAACACGTGTCCTTATGCATCTACCACACACACACACACCTATATATAGATCGGTGGTGTTTTCTTGCCGTCTTTTCCCTTCTCTCTCTTTCCTTGTTGTTGTTTGAATCACCGCTTGAGGTCAAGCAATGAAGGTGCCCCAGACAGAACGCTTCTCTGGTGGGGGTGACAACGGTTCCTCGTACAAGCTCTTTATCTACACTCTTCCTATCCTTGATGCCTCTCCTTGAAGTTCGACTCAAAGTGGGAGGGTGGGGGTACTTATGAGTGGTGTAACGCTGTTTTTCCTTGCATTGTTTGGCAAGTTGTTTCCATCAGGAACAAGGAAAACGGTCTGTCGCTTTGGAAAGTAACTACGGCAGATCTTTGTTAGAAACCGCTCGTCGTTATGACCCTTTGTTTTCTCTTCCGCCTCACCTTCTCTCGTCTGTAATCCTCATTGGCGGCATCAAGTGCCAAGAATTGCCGTTTTGCCTGTGTTTACTTGAGATACGCTCTCACCCGTTTCTACATCGCTCTAAATGTCTCCGCACTTTTTCTTGGAAAGACGAAGGGGGAGGGGGAGGGGAGGGGAGGTGAGAGAACAGGAATTTATTTTTTTCTGAATAAGCAAATGCTAATTCTGAAAACAGTGGTGGTGGACTGAGTGAGGGAGGTGCTCTTTTGAGACGCACTGGACTGCCTTCCCCTTTTCACTTTCTCTGGGCGGAGTGTCTAGTTGTGTCAGCACTGTTGTGCGTTTTGATTTCTCCAGTTTTTGCATCGTCGTTGCTCGCTAAGTAGGCCGAGGGCTTGTTGTCATCTCTGTTTTCATGTTTGTGCCTTGAGGCTGTTTACATCGTTAACGTTCTTTCGTCTTAGTTTTGTTTTCTGTTATGGAGCTGATCACGTTGCTTGGCACCTCAGTTGATTCTAATGAAAGGCAAAGCTCTCTCTCTGCGTGTTTACTATCTCACTTTGTGTTCTGCGTGACGTTCGCTTTTATTGTTCTTCTTATTGTTTCGACATATTTCTCTAATCATGGAAAGACAAACCACTTTAGAAACTATTGCTGGAGACTGGAACCAAAGGGCTTAGCAAGCCGCATTAGGGTGCTCCACCTCTTTTTTAGTTTCGCTCATTCTGTTTTTTTTTTTCTCCTCAGCGTACCTGATGCTGACTCCGGGGGCAGCGCGCAGTAACGGGTAGGTCCTCTTATTCTGCGTTTCACGTCAATGAGGAGGTGGCCTACCTTTACATGGACTCAAGTGTACAAGGTTGCCTTTGTCGGCAGATGGGCGAACTGTGTTAGCAAGCGTGAAATACTTCCGTTCGTCAAAGCACTATCTTACCTTCTTTTGTCATTATTTCGTTGTTTGCTGTAGTATGCTGTTCTCAAAAGGCGGTTTGCTCTAAGGAGGAGAGGAGGGCTGCAAACGCTTCTTCTTGTGCGCAGGATGGTTTTGTGTTCGTATCTACGGAGAACAGTGCTGCTGTCAACAACAACGTCATGCCACAAGCAAAAGCAAAGCAACAACAAACAACAAAAACATAATGCCCCTTTAGCTGCGTATACGTGTGCGAACGCAAACATCGACAGGAAGAAAGCTGAGGTGACTAACAGCAGTCGCGAGGGTTTTTTTTTCTTTTGCTTCCGGTGCACATTTTGCTTTCTCGTCAAAGTAGATGGAAGTGGAAGTGATTTTCTCTGTGCTTGTTCTCTGTTAGGCGTATACAGCAATTGCAGCTGATGATGCCAACTCGCTCTGTTTTCGCTTTCAAGACTAACCTACACCCTTATTTCTGTTGATAATTCGGAGCGCGTACACACCTACACACACACTTACACACCCACGTACACACACATACACCCACCCACACACACACACACACACGTTATCCAGTCAAAAAAAAAAAAAGTAAAACTAATAGTAAGGGGTTACAGCTATCTAATCTAACCAGGGTAAAGGGGAAGAGCAGTCGAAAACCTGCCTGACACCTCTCTCCTATTCCGTTGTGGAAAAGGGCGCGATGAGATGCGTGCGGTGTTAAATCACCGTCTTAGTGGTATCCTATTCATTTGGGCCTTTTCACCTACCCAACTCGAATGAAGCTCTTATCTCAATGAACTCAAGGAAGAGAAATGTGATTGGATTATCGTATGTGTTTTATTGCCTTGCGCGTAGAGTTTCTGGTTCCCAAGCATTCCCGGGTGCTTCCGTGATCAGTATGCAGCATTTTTCCACTTTCTGTTTTAAAGCTGTCATTTCGACCAACGGAACTTCTTTCTCTCCCCCTCTTCTCCCACCACTTTCCCTCTCTCCACCTCCTCAACGTGCAACACGCACGTTCACCTTTTGTTCACGGTGGCGTGTAAGTGTGCTCACACCCACGCAGCAAATCGAAAAGAAGGCCTTTTTCCTTTTAGTTTCTTTTCCCTTTCACCTTCATTGCGTCTGAGGCAACATTGCCTGCCCCCCTGTTGCTTTGTGTGTGTGTGTGTGTGTGTGTGTGTGTGTGCGTGTATGTGTGTGAACGGCAAACGCACAAAGCATCTCTTCTTTCCTTCTCCTTTCCCCTCCACCTCCCCTGCGTGTCGCCATGCCTGCCATGACGTGGTTTAATCGCCAGTGGCGCGTGGCCTCCGACGACTTCGCCTTTTCCAGCTTCCTCTACGCGGCCCTTCTTCTCATCAGCGGCGTCATGTTGGCCACCCGCACCAGCACCACCTCCTATAATTATCTAAAAGACTGCCCAGCTGCCACCGTCGAGTGGGGACGCGCGATGATGGGCCTGCTGTGCGTGAATTTAACGACAGCTGTGCTTTTCTTTGTTCTTTGTCTCTTCAGTTTCCAAGGCGGCGTTTTTGAACTGTCAAAGCGGCAGGCGGTGCCTGTGCTGCTGTACTTTGTTTCCGCGTGTACCTGCTGCCTCTGCGTGCTGGCCCTCCTCTGCGTCAAACACGCCATTTATGACGGTGAAACGAAGCACTGCCCACGGGCCTCTACCCGAAACATCTTCCGAGGTGCCATCATCATTGATGTGATCGTCTTTGCCTCTTTTGCCGTGTCCATTGCGCTCGCCTACGACCCCAGCGGCACCCACGTGCTGCGTAACAACAGTGACTACGCGAATATGTGGTGGAAGCGTTTCCGTATCTGTTGCTGCCGCTGTGGAAAGCGCGATCAGGCTGAGGATGCGTACATCGACCTCGCGCAGGTCTTTGCAGCGGCCTTCCGCGGCTACGACATCGTGCCCAGCGATATCGCAGCTGGTATGTTTCTCCTTCACGGCTACCAGGAACGCTCGCGCCGCCTGTTATCTTCGAAGGTGCATTACGGGCCGAATCCGAAAGGCTACACTGAGCGCGTCTCCACCCAAGCACGGCTGGCCCTCCGCCTGACGCCACACCAGATTTCTCTCGCTCATGAACTGCAGTATTACAGTCGCTTTTACATGGCGGCCTATGGCTGGTTGCTCTTCACCTTCCAGCATTGCTTCACGGGCCTACCACGACTCTGCCATTTCGACCCTTGCATGTCCTGCCGTGGCCGGCCCGGTCGGCACATCGACCAGTGTTGTTACTGCGACGTCACCACGTTGTTGCACGAGACGATGGTGCCCGAGGAAGACGTGCTCTACACGAACTGGAACAACAATGTATGCCAGCCGGTCCACTACGTTGCCTTTGACCGCAGCAGCGATGCAGTGGTCATTGCGATTCGCGGGAGCATGTCGCTTCAGGACTGCGTAACGGACTTTGCAGCTACCCCGGAGGTGATTGCGCTGGACGGCATTGATGACAAGTATCCCGCGAGTGAGTACTACGTCCATGGCGGCATGCTGCGTAGTGCGCGCTACGTATTGGAAAACATCACTCAGCAGGGCATTCTGCAGATGATCCTGCGTGGCCGCTATGCGACGAAGAAGTTAGTCGTGCTGGGCCACTCGCTGGGTGCCGGCGTGGGCCTCATCTTGTCGGCCATTTTGTACTCTGCGAACCCGTCGCTGCGCGGTCGACTACGCTGTCTCGCCTACTCCCCACCTGGTGGGACGCTGTCACGGGCAGTGATGGAGTACGAGAACGACTTCGCCGTCGGCACCTCACTCGGATATGACATGGTTCCACGGCTGGCGCAGCATACCTTCGACTACTTTCGCGAGGCCATCTTTGACATGCTGGCAGCGTCGAAGATGAACAAGAACTTGATTTTCTTGAATGTAATGCGCACCCACGCCATCGTGAAACCCTTTCATCCGTCCACGGCGGACGCTAACGCGCAGGAGCACCGCTCCGTGGAGAGCGTCTCTTACCGTGAGTCGTTACGGTATTCGCCCTGCGTGCCGTCAAAGAAAGCGCCGAAGCTGTACAGCTGCACCACCACGATCCACCTAATGCGCACAGTGCGCGTGAGCCCCTTCAAATCGTGTGCTGCGTGTTGTAGAATCTACACGGACGAGTATTTTATCCCGATGGTTCGGGGACCGGAGGAGGTGCAGATGGTGATGTCGTCGCCTACGATGTTCACGGACCACTTCCCCGATCGTTACTATCGCGTAATGAAAAAGACTATTGAGCAGCTGGACCGCGGCGAGCTGGACCGCTTTTACGTAGATAGGCTTCCCGAGCCCGACCCACTTGGGGGAGAGGTCGCGCCGATGGACTTCCAGCCGCTGCCTCCGAATCCGGACGTGCAGAACCACGCCTACTATGCGGCTGTTGTCTAAATGAATCAAAAGAATCAAAGAACCTCTTTTTAGAGGTGTATTGCATCCATGTGTGTGTGTTAACGTGCAGGCGTATTAGTATGGGGTTTAATGCGGCTCGCTTTTCAGAGTTTTTACCTCCACCTTTACTTTGGGGTGGCCCAATAAAGGGCTGAGATTGCACCGAGTTGTACTGAAAGGTGCTGTGCGTCCACTCATTTGTTCTTTTTGCTTCTAAGCGTGTTACTCACCTGCTATTTGCCGCGCTGAATGTAAGCGTGCGCGTTTTGAATCGCTTTACAGTGACCTTTGCTTGTTTTACTCTGCCGCTCCGCATTTTTTGTTTCGGTCCTTTTCTTCGTTGGATGACTCTCACATTTCCTTTGCGTGCATGCATTTCGGGTGCTTTGCTGTCTCTTTTCCTTGTTGAGTGCGTAGTGTTTTGCTGCTAACACAGCGAACACCGTTGCTGGATCCCACTGCTTCCATACCATCCTCCTGTTTTCTCCATTCACTGCGTGCGCTAACCCATTCCGTGAGGGTCTCTTGCCTCGTTTGCATTTTCTGTATTATCGCAGAAGGTTCTCCACACGTGCTGCAACTAATTAAAAAAAAGAGACCATTAACGTTCAGAGACTCAACGTGGTGGCTTGTCTGAAACGTGCCGTGCGTAGTTTAGCCGCATCTTTGCTTGTTCCCGACTTTGCTCTACCCACAAAAGTGATCGCTAGCTCTACCCGTCAGCAGATTTGAAAGCAACAGTGTTGAGTATGTACGGTGTTCCTTGCTCTCAACATACTTTGTATTAACAGTTAAAGTGGGCAGTGAAGTTCTGGTTTCTGGTTTTCAACTGAGTGCGATACATCCTCTCTTTTTGTTTTAGAACTTTACGCATTCGACACTTCTCCCCATCCGTAGTCGATCTCGCTAAGCGATTTACACGCGGCGAGGGTGTTCCACTGTGTCAACAACCTATCGGAAGAAAGTAAATACACGATAATCGAGTTCAATTAACCTGGAAGCCTTTCGTTTTCAGAGTATCAGAGTGTTCGTGGTAAATCAGCGGTAGTGATTGTCGTCTTTTGCTTCAATCCAAGCGGGCAGTTACGCCTTCCGGTCTCTGAGTCAATATTTTCAATTCACAACTACACACACTTATTACAACAGTTAATCTCAGCCTACGTTAACTTCCGTAATCGTCGTTGTCGCTGTCATTTCGGTATCAAGGTCTATTATGGAGGAGTCCGACCGTCTCAAACAGGAGGGTAACACCTGCTTCCAAGCCAAGAAATTTCACCAGGCCATTGACCTCTACAGTAAAGCTATCGAAGCCTACAAGACGCCGACACTGCTGTGTAATCGTGCTTTCGCGTACTTGAAGGTTGAGCTGGCCGGTGCCGCCCTCGCCGATGCGCAGGAGGCGATTGAGTTGGAGCCGGGCTTTGTGAAGGCTTACTACCGCAAAGCCTCTGCTCACCTCCTCCTCGGAAAGTTCAAAGACGCACAGAAGGACTTCGCAGTGGTGCTAAAGCTCGTGCCGACCGACAAAGATGCCAAAGACAAGTTTGACCTCTGTGAGAAGGAGCTGAAGCGCATTCGCTTTGAGAACGCGATTAAGTCAAAGGAAGGTGAGCCTGTTTCTCTGACGGTGAAGCTTGGCACTGTGGCGCCGACCTACGAGGGTCCGCGCATTGAGAACGATATCATCACGGTGGACTTTGTAGAGAAGATGAAAGAACACTTTCGCCTAGAGAAGAAGATTGACCGGCACGACGTCGTCTACATCCTGCTACGTGTGCTTGCGCTCTTCAAGACGTACCCGAACTTCGTTGACATCACGGTACCCGATGGCGAGGACATCACCGTTTGCGGCGACACACACGGCCAATACTACGACACATTGAACATCTTCAAGCTGAACGGTAACCCGTCGCCAACAAACCGCTACCTCTTCAACGGCGACTTTGTAGACCGTGGGTCATACTCGGTAGAAAACGTGTTGACGCTCTTCGCGTACAAGCTTCTGTACCCGAATCACGTCTTCCTGTCCCGCGGCAACCACGAGGGCCTCGCGATGAATCGAGTGTACGGCTTTGAGGGAGAGGTTCGGGCCAAGTATTCGGCCGAGGTGTTCGACCTCTTCTCTGAGGTTTTCAACGCATTGCCCACCGGCCACATCATCAATGAGCAAGTCTTCGTCGTCCACGGCGGTCTGTACTCGCGTGACGACGTCACGATTGCTGACCTGCAGAAGCCGAATCGCTTCCGCGAAATTCCCGAGAGCGGACTCATCTGCGAGAGTTTGTGGGCGGACCCACAGCCGATGCCAGGCCGCACGCCGAGTAAACGCGGTGTGGACTGCCCGGCTTTTGGACCCGACGTCACCGCGAAGTTTTTGAAGAACAACAACTTGAAGCTAGTCGTTCGTTCGCACGAGGTAAAGGAAGAAGGCTACGAGGTGGACCACCAGGGCAAATGCATTACCGTGTTTAGCGCGCCAAACTACTGCGACCAAATGGGCAACAAGGGTGCTTTCATACGTTTTACGGGTGGCGTGATGGAGCCGAAGTACACGACGTTTACGGCGGTGCCGCACCCGGGCAAGCGGCCGATGGCGTACGCCTCTGGCTTCGGCTTGCTGTGAGTAGTGTTGGTGATGTCATGTAAAGAGTCGAGAGGAAAACGAAGAACTGCACGTCTGTTTTGCATTTGGTAGATCGGTAGGTAGGTTGTGTATATTTACGCGTGTATACTGTGAGGAGCCTGCGAATGAGCCGTGCGAGTGCCACACTTGTTTGTGCATTTTTGCTTTGGTGCTGTAGGTTTGCCTTTGCCATTGCCATCTGCAAGCCTGTACTGCTTCTCACCTCTTTTTCCTCCTCCGTTATTTTTTTTTTTTTACCAACAACGTGTCTTTTGTCGTCCTCTTTGTTTGTTTTCAAAGAAAAACAGATCGCTCTCCTAAGTACACCTTGTTTCTTCTCGTCAGATTTTCACCGACGCTCGCTTTGTTTGATGTACTCTTTCTTTTTAGAGTGGCGTACCTCGCTAATTATCCTGTGTTAACGCAGCAGTTCCAATGGCGGTGGACCTCGATACGAGGAGATATACAATTAGGTAACTGTCCTAAAGGGCAAAAGCAGTTGCATTTAAGTGAAAAGGCCATGGCCCAAAGTATGAAGTTTGGCTTTGTGTTCTGTTTCTCCAGAATAGCTTGTTGTTTTCGTCCGCTTTGCCATCTTCAAAAGACGAAGGAAGAACCCCTGTTCGTTGCCACCCCAAGCAGTGCAGCTTCGCACGTTGTATTCCACAAGGACAATTCCGAAACAGATTCATCGCTCAACGTACAACCACATCTTCCACGGCGACTTCAGCTGTCCACATTAGACGGGAAAAAAGAAAGGAAAGGTGATGCAGTGCAGCAGGGTCGTTTGGGATGAAAGCGAAGGCTACTTTTGAATTTCCCGCCTAACCTCGTCCCTCCTTTGACCCCTCCTCTTCACGCTCACACGCAAATAAAACACGGATTATAAAGACAGCCACCTTGTTGACTTAAATCGTTTTTAAGGTACTTGCGGGATTCAACTTCCGTGGAAATCACCTCTTCATCCGGAATCTGCTCGGCGGATTTTGTCTGTCAGCTGTTTGGGACATATTGATCAGAATGTCAGTTTAGTCGTCGGGATTTCTTTATGTAGTAATGAGTAACGTGAGTCCTGCCTCAGTTGCCACCATTACGCTTGCGTCGAGATGCACTTGCTTGCTTTAAATGAAAAGGGATCGTAAGCACATCTCTTGTCACTTCATTCGGTTAAGCTGTGTTTGTCGGGAAGCTAAGCGACGTGCTCGCCGAAATCTGTGCGCATTTCCCTTTTGACGAGCGGAAACTAAATTAATGTAGAAGCTCCGCGAGGCTTCTCTCTCGGAGAAGCACTTGTCGCTGATGACCATCCCAATGGTATAAATACAAATGCAACTATATACGATTTTTTTTTTTTCATTTTGAAACCAACAGTTGCCGCTTGTCAACTGGAGCAGCACCTCTTCCATCATCTCTACGGGGTCTGTGCGATACGGCGGTGTCAGGAGGTTCGCTTCGCAAGTGTTTCAAAACGCTTTCAGTACTTCCTCAACAGAAGCTGCCTCCTATTCTTGTTCATTTACCGGAAGTGTGTTTTTGATTATAATGTTTCGGTTAACTGCAATCATACAAGACCTCGTCTGCGTGATTTCGTTCCCGAAATTCTCCGCCTCCAGCGCGCAATTACGGTCACGCCGAACATTTGTGAAATCGTAGAGACAATCATGGAACTCACTTGAAGCTCCTGCACAGGTTGAATTCAGTCTTCAACCGAGTATTGTCGCTGATGAACTTGTTCCAGGCCGAGACGTGGAGGGAACTGTAAGTCCGTCTCGGTCGACTGCTGTGTTGGAGGTCAGAACACCATTGCTGCCTCAATAACCTCTGCTTTCGTGTGCTTCGCTGTCATCTACACAGTGAACTGTGGTTGGTCTTTCGCTTATTATCCCGACATGTGTGTCTCGTTTTTGAGGGATGCGAGTACTACTACGTTCGTTGATTTGCAATTCGTGGGGCACTTGTGCGCTTGGGGGAAAGGTGCATTGAAATGCCAACAGGATGTAGCTATTGTCTCGTGGCTTTCCCTGTATGCACCACGTTTTTGAATAGTAGTGTCTTGTAGATCACGCTGTCGCTGCACCTTCAGAAGGGGGAAAAACAAAAAAAACCAGTTGTGACGATGCAATTTGATCGACTGCATCGCAGGAAAGAGCCGCCTACGCACCCACTCTTCGCCGGAATGTGTCTGCCTGATTCGGGGTCATCGTTAGCGCTCTACTTAGGGGGAAATACTTCGTGCCTGATGAAGAACAGCTCTCTTGTTCAATCCGCGTCTTTCTCCTTGGTGCTCTCCTCAACACCACACTGTTGCATGCATCTTTATCAACAGTGTACTACAGCCGCTTCACGCGGTCCATTCCTGATTTGTTCAGTGTGCGACCTGTGCACGTCATTATTGTTCTTATTGTAATTATATATATATATATATATATATATATATATATATTAGTATTTCCCTATCTACATGAGTGCTTAGTGAGCATCGCTTTCCTTTGACCAATCGGCGTCACCATTATTGCCATTCTTGTTGTTGTTCTGTTTGCACTTCTTACCGTTCTTTCAATCTGTCTTTTCTCGAACGCTTTCATTACCATGCGCGGTCTGCAGCTCGATGGATCTCGCGCCGCCAGGGTGCGGACCACCCGTGCCTGCCTCATGCTCGCCGCGTATATATTTTTTATCGCCGCCGCGCTGTGCGCTAACGGCGCAAACCCGGAGAGGAGCACTCTGGGAGTTTCTAGCAAGAAGATGGAGAACGAGCGGCGAAAGCAGACAAAGCGAGTGTACTCCCTGCTGGATCACTCCCTGCGCATATGCATGTTTGCCTTCCTCTCCGCCGTCTTCGCCGGTCTGACGCTGGGCGTTATGTGTGCGAACACCTTCACGCTCGAGATCATCGCGGAGAGTGGACCGCTGCCGGACTGCACATACGCCGCCACGGTCCTCCCGCTGCGCAAGCAGGGTCACAAGACCTTATGCACCCTCATCGTCTCCAACATGCTATTTAACGTGCTCATTGTGCAGGAGCTTAGTGACGTGTTTGACGTCATTGAGGCCATCAAAACGCGCGGCTCCGCCACTCACGTTGTCGACGACAGCGGCTCCTCGCTGTACAAGTTCATCGTCAGCACCTTCATCATTGTGATTTTTACGGAAATATTGCCCATGTCGATCTGCCGCTCCAAGTACTCATTGCGCGTTGCTGCGGCCGGGTCCATCTTTGTGAAAGTGGCAATGGTTCTCACCTACCCAATCTCCGCGTCACTGGGCTGGTTCCTCGATAAAGTGATTGGCTCCGAGGAGACTGGTCTGCTCTACGACAAGAAGGAGCTGCGGAAGCTGATGGTGGTGCACTACGAGCGGGAGGGCGAGCACGACGCGACAATGGCAACCTCCGAGCTCAACCTGCTGCTAGCTGCTATGGACTTCCATGAGCGTAAAGTGGGCGACATCATGACGCCTATTGAGGAAACGACGTACGTCAAGGATACCGACCTCATCACGCCGGACTTCGTCGAGCGACTTTGGATGTCCGGTCGCTCTCGCGTACCTGTTGAATCCGCCCCGGGCGTCTTCGAAAACGTCCTTGTCGTGAAAGATTTATTGACTGTAAATGTGTCGAACGAGTTCTCGCCGCTGACGGTGGCGCAGGTGGTGAAGGCAAAGGACCGCCTCTTCGCCATGGTGTGCTCCAACACACCATTGCCGTCTATGCTGAAGTTCTTTCTCGAGGCTCAGACCCATATGGCCGTCGTTTTCGAGGAACTCACAGACGCGACCGGCGTGGCGGCACCGGGCTTTGTGACCGACCTGGACTCGACCTACAGGCCATCGGCACAGCACCGCAGCTTCGCGGCTACCCCGCCGAAGATTGTGGGCATTGTAACAATGGAGGACGTCGTGGAGGAGCTCATTTCGTCTGAGATATACGACGAGTACGACCGCTATGACCCGGTGGAGCACGCCACGCGGTACGCCTCCGTCGATCTGCCAGGAAACGGCCAGTACCCACATCTGCTGAACGTGCCCCGCGAGCCCGAGAAGCCGCCACGGGTGAACTTCTACTCGTATCTGACACACCCAGAAGAACGTGTTCCGCTGACGGAGGCGCAGGTGTGGGCGGTGGCATACTTTTTGAATCGCACAGTGGAGTGTTTTTACGCGTGGCAGCCCCCGTACATCAAGCTGCTCCTAGACGAGTGCAAGGATATTCAGATCTCCACCGCGCCCGACGGTCTGACCAACAGCCCGCCGGAGCAGTCGATGGAGACGAGCCACAGTGCCACCAGCTCCATTTGCGGCGGACGCCGTGGTAACTCGACAACCACCGCCGTTTTCCGCGGCGGCCACATGCAGTTCCTGAACGCCGCACTAGACGAGTCGCACATCCTGTATAAGCGTGGCATTCGCGCAGACAAGTTTCTGCTGGTGCTCGGCGGACGCGTGGAGCTGCTCGTTGGAACGGAGAATTTTCGCTCGAAGCTGCAGAGCTTCAACTACATCGGCGAGGAGGCCCTCACGAAGCCGTTCTTCGTGCCGGACTTCAGTGCAGTCGTCATGACGGCGGCACGTGTGTATTGCATTTCGAAAGACCTCTACGAGAAGTATCAGTCATACCAGGCGATCAGCCGCCACCGCAACAGCAACGTGCGCATCTTGGGTCCCGGCGCGCCACTGACGATTCGACGCACGCCGTCGCGTGCGACTTTTACCTCATCGCCGGCGCCGGAGAAGGAGGCGCTGCTGGGCCCGCGGTCGGACAGCGCACAGTATCACAGTCCACAGGTGCAGCCCTACGGCACATTCAAGACAAACAATAAGAAATTGTTGTAAGCAGGTGGGCTGCTTCATTTTCTCATTTGTTTGTGTATCAGTTGTGACTTTGTGGGAGCCAAACACGTGCCAACTCTATTTCCAGTCAGCGATGACACGCATGGGCTTCGTTAAGCTAGACGCTTGTGTCAAAGTTGTTGGCGTGAAGATCTGGGTCAAGTTGAAAGAATTCTTGCCTCCTCCTTCCATCGTCGCTGTATCATAGTTGGTGCATTTTGCTCGTTTGCAGTGTTGACCACCTTCTTTGAGGAGATTGAGGTAAGCTACGGCATCAACCTGAAATGCGTCTTTTGCCAGGCGACAGTTGCTGCAAGCGTGTGTGTGTGTGTGTGCAGTTACGTTATCCTTCTACGAGCCAGTTTTCTCGTCCACCGCTTCTTCTTGTTTTCTTTTTTATTTGGCGCGAGCACTGTTTTCACCACGAAAAGCTGACCGATCCGCTTCCCGTGCGTCAACTAGTTTCCGTTTGCAGTTCGAAAGGCTATTTTCTTATTTCATTTTAGCGAAAGAAGCTGTTACACTATTCCGCTGAAGACACATGCCTGCTCGAAGGGAGAGCTCTCTTTTCTTCCCCCTTCTCTTCCCACTGTTACGTTGATCTGTGTTTCCGTGCGTGTTGCTTAGTCTGCACTGCTCCGTCTTTCTGTGTGCCTGTTTTCTATTATTCTCTTTTACCGTACATGATACAGCAACTCTTTTTCTTTCTTCGCGTTTCAGGCGCGGTGATGTGCAGGCTTTACTCAATGAACATCGCGTATGAATGCAAATGTGCTGTTTTCCCCCAAAAAGAGCGGCCTCTCTCTTCACGGTACTACGTTGTTCTGTAATGTGGAAGTGCAGCGTGTGTTTTGTGTCCTGACGGCTTCGAGTCTAAACGGGCGCTGCCTGCATGGCGCATGCTTGCGTTATGATCGTCGCTGTGTACCTGGGCAATCCGTCTTAGTAAGGCGCCAAAACAGTTCTAGAAGTCTTCTTTGAAAGCAAATTTAGTTGTAAATCTCACAAATCCTGATCCAACCGGCCTCCTTCACCCCCTGTCCTTCTCCTTGCCTATGCTAATTAACAGCATTCAAAACGTCTTCTCGAGTGTGCTCAGTCACCGCTTTTCACTGTGCACGCCGAGTTTCTTCTCCGCTCTTCCCTCCAAAACAACTTCTAATCCTCTTGCGCCTTCCTTGCACGTATCGTTTCTTTCTCTGTAGCGACTCGTTCACCCCTTTTCTCTCCACACCGTTTGCGCTTTACGAAGTCGTTGTCTCCTCCGATCTCACCCATTCGTTTCCGTTATCCGGAGTGGCTGTCCCTTGATGGGGGACGTTCTATTGTTTTTTGTGTCGCTGGTCGCCAAAAAGTATCGACCATGGCAACTGCTGCTCGCCGCTGCTGTGCTGGCGCGCGTGGCGCTGGGCTCTACTAAAACAGAAGAGCCAACGGGCTACGCGGTGTGGCCAAAGTGGGTCCTCGTCGTCTTCTGTCTCATTACGGTGGTGCTCTCTGCCATGTACTGCGGCCTCACCATCGGCTTGCTGGGAATGGAGACCATTTACCTGGAAATCATCGCTGACGCCGGGCAGGAGCCGGATAAGACCTACGCCAGACAAATTTTGCCGGTGCGCAAACTGGGCCATCAACTGCTCGCAACGCTGTTGCTGGGCAACATGATGACGCTGGTGCTTACCTCACAGCTCGTTGCAGCCATTGTTCAGGGCAGCGAGATTGCGAACTTCATTGTTGGTTCGCTTGTGGTACTGATCTTTGGTGAGATCCTTCCAATGAGCTTCTGCAACAACCAAAACAACGCTCTCTTCGCCGGATCAAAGAGTTTGCCAGCGCTCAAGGTGTCACTCTTCGTTTTGTGGCCAGTGGCAAAGCCGCTGGGCCTCATGCTCGACTGCATGGTGGGCCACGAAGCCGGCCAGTTTTACGACCGCAACGAGCTGAAGAAGTTAATTCGCATGTACTACGAGAAGTTTTCGGATAAGTCCGGCATCGACATGGACCAGGTGCGCATGATGTTGAGTGCAATGGACATGAACGTGCTCACCGTGAGCACGGCCATGACGCCGATGGAGAAGGCGGTTATGCTGGAGTCGGAGGCGGTGCTGGACACCGCCCTCGAGCGCCGCCTTTGGGAGTACGGCATCTCCCGCATTCCGGTCTACCAAAAGACACGCGAGAACATTATTGGTGTTCTGTATGTGAAGGACTTAATTGCCAACTCGTACCTTGGCCGGGACAGCGATATGACAGTGCGCGACTTCATCGTGCAGCATCCGCGCGATGTCTTGGTTGTGAAGGCAGACACACTGCTGCAGGACATGCTGTACATCTTCGAGCACCGACACACGCAGTTGTTCTTTGTAGAGCCGGCGGCGACGCCGAACGCCCAGGCGAGTCCTAGTAGCGAAGAGTTGGAGAAATCGCGCTTTCAGAGCAAGAGTGGTGACTGTGGTAGTGACAGCTGCAGTAACAGTACGAACACACGCGACGCGGCCTCTTCGTGGAAGGATGGACCCGCGACCGTAGCGAAGAAGTTGCACGAGGACAACGAGAGTATCCCGCACGACACCTCGCAGCTCAACTCCCCCGGGCACAAACGCCGCCGCGCACACAGCAGCAAGAGGGACGGCACGCTGCTTGAGGACAGCACCCCAGCCGGTGCCAGCGTCGTTACGCCGATGGCCCTGCTCTCCGATGGGGCAGAGAGGCGTGCCTTTATTGGAATCGTGACGCTCGAAGACGTCATTGAAGAGTTGATCGGGTCAGAGATTTACGACGAGGACGAGTACTCCGTTACAGACGAGACCGAGGAGGAGATGTTTGCGACTGGCGCTCTCGAGCCTCCCCCGCCGCGGCCGCCGCGAGTGAACTTCTACTCCTACGGCGTGCAGGTGAACGCAGATGGTGTGGTGAGTGAGCTCCATGATGATCAACTCTGGGCCCTAGCTTCGTACCTCAGGCGCGCCTACGTATTCTTTGCCACGTGGAGCGTACAACACGTAAAGTTCCTGCTCGACCAGGTCGGCAACACCGTCGTACACGTCGAGGAAAGAGAAAAGGAGGGCAGCGACACACAGGGCAGCCGCAGCAGCGCTGCACTGACAGCCGTCATGCAGCTCGATGTGAACACGGTTGATCCGGCCCGCGTGCTCTACCGCGCAGGGCAGCTGACGACGGCGTTTACGCTGCTACTGAGCGGCGGTGTGGCTGTCAGCATTGGTCGTGAGAAAATCGTTACTGAGCTGCGTTCCTTCTCTCACCTCGGAGAAGAGGTTTTGTTGGCTGACTCGCCATTTCAGCCGGATTACACCGCTGTCGTGTCCCGCACCAGTCGTTTTATTCGCATTACACAACAGGACATCGCATTGGCGGAGCGCAAGCTAAACGAATTACGTGCGTGGCGGCGGCAGAAGCCTGTGTACCTTTCTCCGGCTACCAGAACAGAGGTCGAGGTGACAGCGCCTGCTACTGAAGCTGGTGCATCGACATCCGGACTGCACAAATCAAAGGCGTTGCGCGAGGAGGACAAGCGCGTTGTTATTGAGTGAGCTGTGTTTTGGACCTCAACAACAAATTTGTTTTTCCTGCTGCCGGTCCTGTAACGAAGCTCTACGGAGATGGAGTCTAACGGATGCGGAACTGAAAAAGACACCAAAGAACGCACAAGACGAACAAAACACGACAAAACCGCTTTCTGAAACATCTGTGCCGGCTTATTCTGCTCACCTGCTCTTCTACACTACTTCGCGAGTTTTTTTTTTTTTTTGTATCCTCCCCTATAGGGAAGTCAGCTTCCTGATATCGTCTTTAACGTGTTTGTTGAGCTTTGAAGTACTTTCTCCGCGTTTTCTTTTCTAAAAGGTGTAGTGAATGGTGGCAAAGTGTGACGCGACCGCAGTGATTTTACTGTTTCAGTGTCTCCGCCTTTTTTTTTTTATCTGTTGCTGCGGGAGTGTTCTATCTCTCCCCCTCTTAATTGCACAAGGCGGCGCGTCTTTCATCTTCTTTTTCTTTTCCAGTGCATAGTGCTCAGTAGCGAGCGCACTTGTCCACTTGCACAAACGCGGTCTGCTTTTGCCGAGCTGAGGAGAACGGAGGCGTTTTGCTTTTAATGCACCAATTCGCGGTTGCTTACGTTTGTGTCGCTTGATGGTGTTGATGTGGTGAGCAAGATGGGTAAATCACCTTTGTTGTTGTTGTTTTGGTTCTGTCGGTGGTGCTGTGTTCGCCATCTTCTGCTTCTTTAGAGGTGATCGCAATTCAAAAACGGTGAAGCGACAGAAGAAGCGCGCGCATGGTCTTGTGGGTGAAGCTCAAACTTATTACTCTAAGTGGTCAAACGAATCACTTGTGGAGCATGCCCACCACTCACCGTTTGCTTCAGCTGTCCTCTCGGTCGACACGTGATGGTCGACGCACCACTTAATATGTATATTTTTTCCAATGACGCGTACTGCACTGTAAGGGACTCGGTTGAAGAATGGATGCCAGCTCTTGCAAGGGTATCCCGATCTCTTGTCATTTCACCTGCTGCGCTTTAATTCCGGTTCCGCTTTCCATGCAGGTATGCACCGGCAGCTTCAGCTGCTGTAGAAGTATGAAGCGAGACGGTGCGGATGGGGTAAAGCGTGACGGCGAAAGAGCGCTTACTGTTGCTATTGTTGTTGTAGCTGTGCTGTTTTGTGTGGATTGGTCTGTGGCGTGAGTTGGCTGTTTTCACGCAGCGCCGGTAACGGGTTGCAGCGCGAGGGGAGTCGGCACCGAAATGGCAACAAAATTAATCGACGGTGGCTGAAAAACGTAGAAAAGAAGAAAGCGGGCGACAACGTCTCAACCGGAAAAGAAGTCCGAATTCAGCGAACGGCGATTGTTGATGCGTCAGGGCGAGTTTCATGGCTTCTTTTCTTTTAATTACTTGTATGGTCTTCGACGTGTTTAGTCTTGATAATATCTCGATGCTACGTTAATGAGCACTCCTCTGATCCTCTAATCCTTTCAAGCAGACTCTCTCTCTCTCTCTATAAATATATATATATATATATGTACATGTACATGTTATTAATACTCAACAAGAAGACTGATTCGGAAGCTTCTGTTTTCAAAGCTAGTTTAGCTTTGCGTCACTCGCTCGGCGAAGACAACCTTTACAACCCGCTATCCATTAGCGTTTTCCTTTCTCCAACAGCACCATCATGGACACTGAAGACGGCGATTTCGTTATCTGCGGTGACGGTGGCTCCCCTGAGGATATCGCCTTTGACACAGTCGTAGGTGCCATTGAGGATTTTATGGTGAACTTTGACAAGGAGCAAATATGGGACATGGTGCCCCCGCTGCACACGGTCTCAGGCGAGCACGAGCAACACATGCATTACCAAGTCGTGCTGAAGGCGGTGGAGAGTGAGATGGACGATTACGTACTGCAGCAGTGCCCCGAGTACAGCAGCATCGATGAGGTTGGTGAACTGTTACAGAGGCGACAGGATGACGTTTCAGAAGAAGTGTGGGAGTTTGTGAGAGACGGCTGCTTCGACTACGAAACGTTTATAGAGCTGTGGAAGCACCAGAAACCGTAATGCGGTGTAGTCATATGACGCAGTTTCCGCACTTCTGCCTTCCACGTCGTAGTTCCTTAGCTTTCGATTATATCGTTACGGAACCCTGTTAAATACTGATGTACATTAGGTTAACACTGGTAGTGCTCGTCTTTGGACTTGTGTTATCTGCAATTGTTGCAACGTTGCATTTTGGCATTTTGAAAACGAAATCAAGATCGCTTAGAGTGTAGACTACGCCAACACAATTAAAAGCGAATTGGCTTGAAGCAGGTCGACCCTTTGTGTTGCTGCATCCTTGTCGGTTGGCTTCAGATTGCATTTTGCAGCCAAGTCAGGGCGGACCATACTGTGTCAGTGAATTGCATTCCTTCAGCTTCCTCAACAATCACATTTGCGCGCCTAACCAAACATAAATGTACTATTTCACAAAACCTTGCACAGTTGCAAAGCTGCACGAGGCATTTCCATGCTGCTTTAGGGAACGGTGTACACACGCAACTTCTTATACCCCTGCGCACGTACCGGGCACCTGTATATTATCTTTTTTTTTTTTTTCGACCTCCTCGGTTGCACTAGAGGCTACGCTCTCTGTCGTCGAATCCCTGCTTTTACTGTTCCTGAAGTGTTCTATTGTTTTTCTATCTTGTTCCTCTCTTCACTAGAGGCAGTTAGCAATCGAGATTTTTATTTTTAAAACGTCGGCGTCACTCCAGAGAAGGTTCTGCTGTTCTATTTTTCTCAGCGAGTTTCCTTTCTACGTTTTACCTCTCTTTTGGTTCTGCCGCCTGGAGTCTCAGGGCCCCGCCTGTGCGTTTCCGAAGTGCGCCATTTGCTCTTCTTGTCTCCTTTGTTCTGGACTGCGCTCCCTTTTCCTTCATGCACACTATAACGTATAGCGTTTTCACTAAACAAAGAAACCAGATTTTCATTTACCGCATCCCATCAGCACTGACGTCATGACCATGCCAGGCACGAGCGAGCGGTACTCCTTCTTTGAAAGCTACCAGTACATCTGGAAGCGGCAACGGGCGGAGCGCAGCAGCGATGAACTCGCTGCGCTGAGCCGGCACGAGGATGCTGCCGATCAGAGTAACGACGAGGTGATGACGTTGGAAGACCGTGTCGCGATCCGTTCTCTGTTCTACACCGTTATCGATGATCCAAACTTGCGCAACATCATCGATGGCGCTCTATTGCCCCCGCCGTACAGCCTGCCTGACCTGAGTCTCAAACGGTGGACGGAGAAGGATGTCAAAGCCATCTGCTCCGTTCTGAACCCGTCGCTCGACTTGTTGGTAGTAAATTTACCTTTTAACCTCGCGCTGCGTCTGGGGACGTATGACGCGCGTCTCCGTGCTGCCGCCCGCCGCCTTTCGTGGATTCTCGCAATTCCCTTTTCACTTGTGGAGCGAAAAGAGAATTCGCTGGCGCAGCTGCGAACGACGGTGGAACAGAATAACGGTCTCGACGTAGCCGCCGATGCTGCGAAAAAAGAGGAGGTGCGAAAGAGCAAAGAGGAGCACAAGCGCAGCCTCTCCCGCATCGCAACGATTGGCGGGTTTGCAGCGCTAGGTGGCGCCGCGTTGATTGTCACGGGCGGCCTCGCCGCCCCACTTGTCGGACCGGCCTACGCCGCCCTCGTCACGGCCACAGCCACAACGCTTGGGGCCATCGGTGCAGTGGGCGGCGCGGTCTTGGGCACTGGGGCCCTTGCTACTGTCTTTGCGGCGGTGGTCGGCGTGGCCACCCACACGGCGGCACTCGCAGCCGTCGTCACCCCGGCTCTGACCGCAGCGAACCTCACGGCGATTTTCGGTATCACTGGTGCTTCGCTGGGTGGCTACAAAGCGTTTCGACGCACGATGGACTCCGACATTTTCATGCTGCGCTCCGTAGACGAGGTCGAGACGTTCAAAGGCAGCAACAGCAGCAGCGATGGCAGTCCAGTTACCGATACGACAGCAGACGGCAATACAAATGTTGTTGACAGCGACGACCACAACGACGAAATCGTGAAACGGCTGGCCTCGTCCAATCAAGCGGTGCAGAGTGGGGCCACCGGCAGCGCGTCGTGGGATCTCTCTGCTGTGATCGAAGACAGCTCTCGTCCAGGTGTGGTGGTCCCTGTGCACACCCGCAGTGTGGCGATGGCACACGTAAACAACACGTCATCGATTCGCAGTCGCCACCGCCACGTCGTTTTTGGCGTGGAGAACAGGTTAGAGGGCTACGAGCTGCGCCTGAAGGCAATTAAAGTTTTATCTGGTTTGTGGGCCGTGACGCCGCCTGCGCTCATCGCACCGGGTCAGGTGGGTATCTTCGCCTGCGTGAACCGGTATGCCCACCCCACGGGTACGGGTTTCATTGTGTGCTACCTCGCTACACCGGTACGTGCCACAAAGGCCGCCGCTCCACTGCGCGTGTGGGCGCGAGCGGAGAAAGACTTTTTCGGCGCCTGGGCCCTCTCATCGGCGTGCGAAAAGGCTGAGCAAGACTTTGACCCGTCCGCAGCGGAGTACTGGATGGACGAGCACCTTTCCAGTACGAACGTCACACGCCGGCAGCAGGGCGTCACCCTCGAGATGCACGTGAGCCCTTTCACGTACCTGAAGCTGTACCCGGCCTCGGCAGAGGCGAAGTCGCCGGGCCGCCTTGTCACTTTTCCCTACATTGAGTTGCCTCAGCTACAGATTGAGTATGGCCACGACATCAAGCAGCGCCGCAAGCTCGGTGTGTCTATCGTGAACCGATCCACGCACTCTGTCTACACGCGCGACTTTGGGATAGTGAACGGCGAACAGTGGACACAAACGGCGTCGCCGATGTCGATCAACCCGGGCGAGGCGTCGCTTACGTACTTCACAAACAACGCCTGGAGCCTGGAAGGAGCTGAGGCGTACTACATCGTTGAGTTGATTAACAGCTACTACAAACCTGTCACGCCGAAGTACTACGTTCGGGTGCAGTTCGAGGTGAGCTCTTTTAATAACATTAATGTCGCTTTCGCCTCGGCGTATAACATCAGCGAGTTGACGACGCAGATGCTAACACCCGCACCGCCTAAGAGTCACCAGTTCAACGTGGAACTGCCGGTCGGCCTTTTCGTGTCCATGACGTGCATCATCGACCCTGCGCAGTACACACTCCAGGTGGTTTTCCAAGATTTCGTCGAGCGCCCCGACGGTTGCACCCACCTGTACAGCGAGAAAACGACGTTGTCAATCGGTGTAAGCGGCTACTCCGCCGTCTTCGACCCCCGCAGGCCGGTGCGGGATCAACAGACCGGCCTGTGGCAGCCCGTGCTGCGTCGCAGTGAGCTGCTGGGCCCGACAGAAGCCTACTGCTTGCACTGGGAGGACGAGTGCCTCGCGAAGTTTGGTGAGTCTTTCCACGTGAATCTGCACGTCGCTGATACTATCACTAAGAAGGCGTTCGGCAAGGTGCAGAAGTCAGTGAAGAAGGCGCTAACGCAGGGGGCGCTCTTTACCGGCATGCACGCCTTCGCTTCCTTCATGGGTGCTTTTGAGCTACCCCTCTACGCCGTCTGGGCAACCGATATCATCGACAACAACTTTGCCACGCTGTCCAACCGGTCTGCTTACACTGGGAAGGACCTGGCGGCGGCATTGCTGGACACGCAGCGGGGAAACCGCCCCGTGACGCTCGTGGGCTTTAGCTTTGGCGCCCGTGTCATTGTTGAGTGCCTTCAGGAGCTGGAGAAGGTGCATGCGTACCACATTGTGGAGAACGCCTACCTACTCGGCAGCACCTGCAGCTCCGATCCGGAGTTGTGGCGGCTGCTGCGCCGCGTGGTAGCCGGCCGTCTCGTGAACGTCTACACCCGGCAGGACTGGATTTTGTGGACAATGTACCGGCTGAACAAGACGGACCTGAAGCCGATGGCAGGAATCAACCCGGTGAATGTGCCCGGTGTGGAGAACATCGACGTCACGCCACTCATCTCAGGTCATGGAGAGTACGCGGCAAACCTACTGCCGGTGCTTGCGGCTATCCCATCAGAGCCCACGACGGCTACGTGGAGTCCGCAGCAGCACGGCGGGTCGCCTGGCGTGACGGTGCCACTGAAGAGTTGCGAGGCCACCATCATAGCAGTGCGCAACTCGCTGCACTCCTACTTGACTTCTACGCCTTACATGGCGGTGGGGTTGAAGAACTGCCTTCTGACGGACCTGCCGTACTACACACCGCAGGTGGAGCTGTTGAGTGTGCAGCTCTACGGGTGCTTCTTTGACTTTGTGCTGCCACCGTTCACGGAGACCGGAATGGCCTCCGTGGCAGGTCTGCTGGGAGATGCGGAGACTGACATGGGGGCTGCGATAGCGCTTTTGGTGAAGCTGCCGCCCGCCGCGCCGCGCGATTTGCTCGTCCTGCTCCTCCTCTCCAGCACCGCGGACGGCATTGTGCACATGTGTGTGCAGCCGAATTTGGTGGACCGCCACGCCTCCACGATGGAAACACCGACAGCTGCGTATGAGCGGCTGTGCACGATAGCCACCGAGACGTGCCGGGAGCTTGAGGACGTGCAGCGGATGTGCCAGGTGCACGGCGTGGTTTGGGAGTCGCAGGGCGGCGTGGCGCACACGCAGCTGATCCCTGTTCCAGTTCCGGGCACCTTCACCGACAAACACCGTACAGGGTGCGTGCGACTTGAATTGACCCGCACTGACGTTGGTGGGGCTGCGCTGAGCTTTGTTAGCCTCCTCACGGCGGGTAGCACGCAGCTACAACAGGAGAACTTTGACGAACGCAGCTTCAAGAAGGCCTTTGCCGCGCTGAAGAACACGCGGCAGGGCGGCAGCGGCGGTGACGGTCCACCGGTCAACAAGAACGCACTGCAGTTGCCCGTGGTGGCGGAGACACACAGCACTGACCACATGCAATCGCGGCTGCGCTCCATTGCGGCGAAGCTGCAGGCTTCCGATACGCAGTTGCCACCGATCACTACGACACCGTTTGTGCTGGTGAACTGTGGGACAGTGCCGCTCTACTTCTGCGAGTCTTTCTTTGACAGCACGGCGATGACGGCGTCCTCTGCAACCGCCTCTGTGGACGGCGATGCGGAAGATGCCTCTGTGCTCAATACGCTGCAGGCGCCACGGTGGTCGCGGTTCCCACCGCCGGAGATACCACCCAATTCGTTTGCAGTGTCGTTGCTGCTCAGAGGCAACGGCAGCGGTGAACTGACCACCGCGTGTGACGCCACAGAGTCACTGCCGAAGATTCGGTATGAGACGAACAACGGCGAGTGCGGCTTCGACGTGAACTTCCTGTCTACCACTTTTCCCAGCGACGCCTCACAGACGGGGAAGGGCAGCGTGGGGAATGCGGTGTGCACCGCCGTGCACGGCCGGCCAGCGGTGGGCGTGGTGTCCGTTTTTCATGCCGCCATCGACAACGTGGACTTTGTCATGATCATGATGACGCCACACTCTCTGAGAGGGGCGGACGCTGAGGATGCCAGCGGCGAAACGGTGCAGTCGCGGCTGGGCGACCACGGATGGTACGTTGTCTAACGGCTGCTGTACATGCTCTATTATTGCATTTTTCTCTTTTGTTGTGGCTCCTCTTTCCTACGTGTTCATCATTGTCTCAAAACCGGATTTGTAAAAGCAACGTTCTAATCGAAGGCTCTTGAATCTCACTTGTCCACAGCCTACTAAAACAGTATAGCACCTAATTTGACTACGTGCTCCTCCATGGAGCAGCAGAGGGAAAGCTGCTGTTCTCGATCCTGATTTCGTGACTTTATTGTTTTTCAGTGCAGTCACCAGGCACCTCTTTACTCCGCCCTTTTCTTTCGGTTGCAGATCTCTTCACATGCATTTCATCACGTGTGAAGAGGAATGCTCGTTGGTGCAGCTGGCGCACCGCCATCACGTCCACCACCGCGATCTGTGGCTTCCCCTCGACGCCGCTCTCCCGTCACGCGCCGCCAAGGGAGCGCACGTCACGGTCGCCGCTAATACACCCCTCGCCCTGTTGGATCACGCCCCGCAAGTATTATCTTTCGACAAGCGCAGCATCTGCCAAATGCTGAATGTGCGAAATTCCTTTAAGTGCAAGGACGAAGCAGTGGAAGTCAACCCCCTCTTTACCCCGCCTGGATGCACGGTCTTTGTGCGGTGGGATAGCAGAGGCACGAAGCGGGTGCGTGCAGCCACACGAGTTCTGCACTACATAGTAGAAAAAGAGAAGTCGGCGTCTTCCTCGTGCAGCTCTGCGACGGCCGCTGGTGTGAGCAAACGCAGCCGCGCCGAAACGGAAGGCAGCGTGAACACCGCCTCGTTTGCCGAGACCCTCCGTGGCAAGCAGCACCGTTTGTCTTTGTTGCAGCGCAGCACGGAGGACTTGCAGCGGCGGTTATCCGCTGTTATGCAGTCGCAGGGCCGCCCGCTCAATGCACGCTCACTGCATATCTTCACTTCTACACTGGCAAACATCCGTCAACGCTCCGCAAAGCCCCCTCTGCATTTTGTGTTGTCGGAGAATGAGGATTCGCTAGAGGCCGGCGGGGTGCGGTGGGTGCGAACCAACCGACGCGTTTTATCGCGAGTGTTTCGCGGGTCGTCGTCGGAGGAGCGCTCCGAGGTCAGCAAATACAGCGATGGCTCGCGACGGGTGCGCTTTTACTTTATCGAAGACGTGCTGCTGTGCCGGTCGTGGCTGTGGAAAGCAGTGCGTACGAGCGAGGTTGAGCAGGGAAATAGCAGCACGGATAACCAAGGAGGTACGGCAGAGGCCCGCTGTGCCCCATCAACTTCCCTTGCCGCCATCAATGATGACGTGAAGTTTTTACTTAGGGATAAAGTACTGGCAGATATGAACAGTTACGCTGAGCGCGGTTACCGCATTGTCTTTCTAGAGCATTACTCGATCTTGCACCACGCCAGCCGCTTCACGGTCGAGAAGACGCTGGGGCCGGTGGTACAACTGTACCAAACGTGTTGTCCACACCTCACTGTGACAGTAGTTCTCTCAGCGATGTCCTACGTTACGGCGACGCGCCGGCAAGGTATGGAGCTGTCCCTGGTGATGCCGCAAGCCGGTCTCCTGCAGTTCTTTGTGGCCGAAATGAACACAGCACTGCAGCCAGATGCAAAGACGGCGTGTGTGGTCGGCAGCGACGCGCGAGGGAACAGCTTTCTTAACTCGCTGCACCGCGAATTTGCGCGTAACGCGTCGCTCGCGTATGTGGATGTCTCTGAGCTGCCATGAGACGACGTGCTGCGCGTGCAAGTGGAGGATGTGTGGACGCTTCGACGCGCAGGTGCAAGGCTGCGGTGCCGCGGCTCAGCGATACAACACTGTGTTGTTTCTTTGTACGTTGTGCCGCCTTCGAAGGCCTTACGTTTTTTTTTTTTAGTAATGAATCGGAGAAGTTCATGCCTGGCGCACCGCGACTTAAAGTCATTTGCGCCTAAGATCGCTACGGGATTTCCACGTCAGTAGCAGGTCAAACCATTTGACGGCGACACGACGCTCTCGCTCAAACGTCTTCTACGTGGCTTTTCTACAGCCCTTCACAACACTGTTTCCAATAAAGCGTTTCTCTTTTCTTCCCTTTGTGTGCTTCCCTTCTGTTGCCCCGCAGAGTGCACCTGTTGAGTGACACAAGCACATATCGTCTGTTGTTTCTCAGTGACGGCAGCTGCTAAAGCCCTTCCTTCTACAGAAAGAAAGCGACGACATACGGTAGTTTTTCCTTGTGTTCGTTGCTGGACACATCGATCTTGCCACTCCCTCAAGGTGTCACCTCAGGTGGTGCCTTTTCCCCCTGTTTCGCTGGATCAACTTTAAGATTCGTTGGCTCTTGTGGCGTAGAAACGTCCCACTTCTAAACTTGCACGCAACATGAGGACGTTTCCCGCAACGGTGAAGCGCGATGCACTTTTCGTGGCTCTCCTGGCCGTAGTGGAGGTGGCCCACTTTGCATCTGGCATCACCGTGACGACACTCGAGAGCGGTATGGGTGTTGAGGGCTTCGGCTACCCAAACGGCATCATTCGACTCACCGCGAAGTCCACAAAGTCGTGGCAGTACCAGCCAGAGGGCATCATCTTACCGACGGCCGTAGAATTACCTGTAGAGACGGCTCACGAGGGCAGGCAGTGGACGCTGCGTAATGGTGATTGTGCTCTAACGGTGATATCTGCCCCTCCGCATATGTCCTTTGACTTCAGTTGCAATGAAAAGTCTCTCGTGAAGGCGACTGCCTCTGACAGCGTCGATATGGCACCCGAAGTGACCTTCACCTTCCCGGCTGCGCAGACGATGTACGGGCTGGCCGAACACGCCGCGGACCTCCCTTTACGCGGTGGCAGCACTTACGAGATGTATAACACCGACGCCTTCCAGTACCCCCTGAACAGTACAAGGGCGCTTTACGGTGCCATTCCCTTCATCATGGCTTATTCAGCAGCATCGACGAGTGGGGTGCTTTTCCTTAACCCGTCCGACACGAGTGTGCACATCAGCAGCGCGAACGCAGCTCCGTCGTGCCAGTGGAAGTCCGAATTTGGCGTGATTGATTTATTCTTCCTCCCCGGCCCTACTCCAGCTAAAGTGCAGCAGCAGCACGCTTCACTGACTGGCGCGACGGTGATGCCACCGTACTTCAGTCTTGGCTACCACCAGTGCCGGTGGAATTACATGAGCACGAAAGACAGCCTCGCCGTAGACGAGGGCTTCGACCAGCACAACATGCCCTATGACGTGCTCTGGCTTGACATCGAGCACACAGACAAGAAAAAGTACTTTACCTGGGACAAGTACACGTTCCCCGATCCAGCGGTGCTGACCCACGCACTGGCCTCGAAAGGTCGCAAGTTGGTGACAGTGAAGGACCCGCATGTGAAGCGGGATAAGGATTACTCTGTACACGAAGCCGCCAGCAAGGGTGACTATTACGTGAAGGATGCAAACGGGAAAGATTTCGAAGGGGAGTGCTGGCCAGGCCGTAGCTCGTGGCCAGACTTTCTGAACTCACGCACGCGCACCTGGTATGCGGAGTTCTTCCACGACGACCGCTACCCTGGCGGCAGCCGGGACATCCACACGTGGGTGGACATGAACGAACCGTCGGTCTTTGGGGGCGAAAAGGGCACCATGTTGAAGAGTGCGGTGCACACGCTCGACGACGGCCACAAAGTTTCACACGGCATGGTACACAACGCCTACAGCTTCTACTCGATTCAGTCTGTGTACAAAGGCATGCTGGAGGCGGGTGGTGCCCAGGCACCACAGGAGCGCCCCTTCATCCTCACCCGCAGCTTCTTCCCAGGTTCGCAGCGCTACGCGGCGATGTGGACTGGCGACAACATGGCCCGCTGGGACCACCTAGAGAACAGCGTGCCCGAGCTGCTGTCGCTGTCTGTCTCGAACTATCCGTTCTGCGGCTGCGACGTCGGTGGCTTCTTCTTCGACACAGAGGAGGAGCTCTTCGTGCGGTGGATGCAGGCGGGTGCCTTTGTGCCGTTCTTCCGCGGGCATGCCCACCTCGACACGAAGCGGCGCGAGCCGTGGAGTTACTCGCTGGAGGCGCAAAACGTTGTGCGCAACGCACTGGCCCTGCGCTACGCCCTTATTCCGTACCTCTATACCACTTTCTACCATGCGCATACAGAGGGTAACACCATCATGCGCCCACTGTTCTTCGAGTTCCCCGCGCAGGAGAATCTCCGTGAGGTACAGAACACGTACCTCTTCGGCCCCGCCATCTTGGTGCAACCGGTCGTGAAGAAGGCCGCGACGGAGGTTTCAGTGACACTGCCGGCTGACACGCTCTGGTACAACTACTTCACTGGGGACCTTGCGCCTGCTGGTAAGCACAGCATAACTGTCGACATTAACACAATCCCCATGTTTCTGCGTGGCGGCCACGTTGTACCGATGAAGCTACGCTTGCGCCGCAGCACCTACGCGGCTCGCCTGGACCCCTTCACGCTTTTTGTCGCGTTAAACGCGCAGGGTAACAGCCATGGAGACCTCTATTTGGACGATGGCACTAGCTTCGACTACACTGCTGGGGCTTTTGTGCACCGCGCATTCTCCTTCAGCCAGTCGACACTTCGGAACACTAACTACGCTGCAGATGCGGCGGCAGTTACGGCGAGCGAAATCTTCGGTGCTACGAACGCAGTTGAGCGGATTGTCGTGTACGGCTACTCCGGCAAGGCCAGTAAGGTAGTGCTCACGAAGCTGCAGGACGGCTTTGAAGTAGCAACGATACTGGACTTTGAACAGGTGGGCACGACCGTCATTGTGCGTCAACCGAAGGTGCTGGTGACGGCTGACTGGTCCATTGTTTTTGAGAATGAATGAGCGTGCGAGGTGAATTGAGCCTGAAATGGTGTAGCTTTTGTTTGCCTGGCTCGGCGTGGTGTGTAGTTCTGCGTTGCCGCAACGGATACAGGGTAGCGGCGAAGTGTTTAAATGACCTTAGGTGTGTGTGTGCGTGTGTGTGTGTGTGTTTTGAAGTGTAAATAAGTCGAGGAACGAGCTAATCGAAGTTGGAGACGAGTCGCTGTGCGTGAAGTCCAAAATATGAGAGGAATTTAATTAATGAAAGCAATTTTGTAGCACCTTGTTGGCTTTTTTGAGATTTCATAACAAAATGGAGCCGCTGCCGACAAGAAGATTGCCTGTACGAGGTGTAGAGGCTCATCGAGGTCGAGAGGAGAGCCGGCGTTTCTTTTTCTAAAAATGAATGTAGGAGAAATAAAGTTGCTTCTTGAGTGTTTTCTGATGCGACTCTGCTTCCTCAACACCGGCCTCCCTTCTCTTTTATAATGTCTTGTGTTTCCCACGCACCATCACCGCCAATTGACAAACCGCGCTGCTCTTACTATGTTATTCGCCGTGCCCTGTAGTTGGCGTAGTAGTCACATAACCAAAGGGAAACAGCAGGGGTGTCTAGTACGTCAGTCGGAGGTCCAGCACGTGTTGTTTGCGTTTCCCTTTTTGGGTTCTAATTATTTTTTTTTTTTGTAAAGGAGGCTTGTTGAGTTCTGAACCTGCTACTTCATCTGTGCGTGTTAACGAGGTGTTAAACCGTCGTCACGATTTGAACCCCGACACGCTCAAGCCCACTTAAATCCTATCCCTCTTCACTGCTTTTTCTTTTATCCCTTCTTAGCAATGCAGCGCTTCTCGTCCAAGGGCACGAGCGCACTTGTCGCAGCGGCTAATGTGCGCGCCTTCTGGGACCCATATGGCCACCAGCCGGAGTCCATGTTCCTCGACCGTAAGGATCTCAACCAGATGTACCCGACGCAGAAGCCCAAGACCACCGGTGGTGGCTTCGGTTACGAGCGCGGCCCGTACTGGGCGGCAATGCTAGTGCCGAACCCAGCCGTCCGCCTACCGCACGAGCGCCGTCGCCTCAACCCGAAGCCTGCGAAGCGTGTCACCGTGTTTGGCGCCAGTGGATACCTCGGCGCTGAAATAGTGCGCGAGCTGTGCGAGCACCCGGATATTGAGAAGGTGCGTGCGACGACGCGCTACCCGACGCTGATTCCACAGGGCTCCGACCTGGATGTCCTCCTACGCGCCTACCCCGACAAGTTAGAGCTGCACGAGTGCGACGTGACGGACCGCATTCAGGTGAACGTGGCCGCCAACGGTAGTGACACACTCATCTTCGCCGTCGACTACCACGCCGAGTACGCGAACAACAGCCACCATGACGTTTTCCTGATTGGCGCTACCAACGTCAGCTGGACGGCGCGCAGTGTGCGGGCGGAGCGAGTCATTTTCTGCAACGGACTCGACGCAACTTTCGCATCGGAGTCGAACTACGTGGATTTTCGCGCACGTGGAGAAGACGCCGTTGGTGCGAACCACCCCGATGCCACCATCATGCGCTTCGGCCCCTTATACGGCAAGCACTACCGCTACCGTGGCTTGGGCCGCTACGTCTACCCTGCTTGTTTCCCCAACACACTCGTGCAGCCGACCTGGGTGGTTGACGCCGCCCGCGCCGTCGTGCGCAGCTCCATGTCGCACCGCGCCGTGCGCTACAAGTTTGACCTCGGTGGCCCGGAAACGCTCAGCCACGTCGAGGCCTTCCGCGAGATCGCTCGGTACTACGAAAGGCGCCTGGTAGTGCCGTGCTACCGCGGCTTCGGTCGTTTCTTTGGCAAGCTAGCGGCATGGACGGTACCAAACCCGTGGTTTGACGACAACTACATCCTTACTTTCGAGTTAGACCAGGTCAACCGCCGCAGCACGTTGTTTGACCGCCTGGCCAGCTGGGATCGGCTTGCCTACACTCCCCATAGTATCCGCGAGGCCTCTGAGATCGAACACGGCACCCGCCAGCTCGCTCCTCTGCACGAGTTAGATGTTGAGTTTAAGAAGTTGGAGGCGGCGGACAAGGCTGCCTTTGCAGAGGAGGAGGAGAATGCGAAGAAGTTCGGCATCTACCGCGCCAAGGCGGAGCCGGGCTTCGGTCGGACCGACGGCCTCGAAGCACTTGCCCAGGAAATCTACCCGGGCCAGCAGTTCCGTGCCCGACCCTTGGAGGGTGCGAAGTACCCGTCAAGCGTGAAGAACCCCGGTCCAACGGCAATCCAATAAACTCCTGAGTGTAGCGTTGAAAATACGTGCCATCGACCCTTCTGAAAGGTGTGCGACACGTGAAGTGTTTGTCCCTTTCTCATCTCAATTCCACCAGAAGACGCACATCGCTCTTATCTGGTGAAGCATGCGAGCTTCGACGCAGCTGACAACAAAACCGTGATTGCGTACTGCCTGCTTATGGTTATACTGCGCAAGAATACAGCTATTTTCAAGGCTGTGTTTTACCTCCTTTGGGGTGTAGTGCGTTGGGTGCTGCTTGCGTTCCTTAGCTGTTTTAGTCACTTGTGGGCTTGTGTATTTTCTTTTCGTTTTCCGTGCCTTCGGGCTACTTCCAATGCCGGGTAGCCATGTAGCGTTAGCGTCTTAGCATTTCCATAGCGGATTAGAGCTTATCGATCAAATATCGAAAATAAAAGTGTTTCGTGCATTCAACTGTGGAGATGGCGGGCCGAAAGGAACGGGACGTTTTGCAATTCCTCGAAAACACGTTGCAAATGCTTAGTTCTCTACATTCATTACCACATACAACAAACGGTGCAAACGCTCCTGCTTTCCCGCTTTTCACCAATGCGACTTGGTACAGCATTTCACTATCGCGGAAAGGCCTTCTGCTCCCCTGCAAGGTACTCAAAACCACTTTCAACTAGCAACGCTGCTCTTAGTCGTAATGAGGGAAGAGCAAAGAAGGACGTTTCGTGCTGACGTTGAGCGGCAATTTGCCACTTTCCTTTTTTTTTTGGGTTTTGTTTGGGCGTTTGACCACTTCTGTTTCGCTCCGGTTTTAACCCTATTTCCCCCTCTTGTTGGGCCTGTTGAGCTTTTGTGTTTTCTTTAGTGGCATACGTTGGCGGCGGTTTCGTAAAGTGTTCAGCTGCTACGCCGTGCACTTTACACAGGTTTTCTTTTTTGAGTAATTTCTCCCCCACGTTTGCTGGAGTGTTTCACTGACACTGCCATCTGTCTTCTAGTTAATTCTTCGTTTCTCCGTAGATGTTTTCTCAATTGGCAAAACCTGCCAAGGCAGGCGCCAACCGCCCTACCCTTCGAGTGTGCTACCTATGCGGCCAGCAATTTGGAAGTGCTTCCATCGGCATTCACATCCCGCAGTGTTACCAGAAAAAGCTGGGGCAGTGGCAGAAGGCAGATCCCTGTGTACGAGGGCCGAAACCAAAACACCCTGACGAGGTCAACTGGAAGAGCGGCACCGGCGCCACTGCGGAGCAGATCAACGAGAAGCAGTACGAGATATTCAACTCCCAACTTGTCCCCTGTCCCAACTGCGGCCGCACGTTCTTGCCGGACCGCTTGCCGGTGCACCTGCGGGGTTGCAAAGGCGCGGGCGGCAGCGGCGCCAGCGCTTCGTCCCCTACCTCACGTACTGCCAAGCCACCTTCTGCAACGTCACCGTCGCGGGAGACTGCAAAATCGGCTAGCACGGGCAAAACACGCAACTCCACTACAGCTCGCCGTTCCCCCTCCTCTGGGCCTCCGCTGCTGCCGACGTGTTATTTGTGCGGCCAGCAGTTTGGAACCGCCTCCATCGGCATTCACGTACCGCAGTGCTACGAGAAGAAGCTCGCGCAATGGAAGGTCGCCGACCCTCGGACGCGTGGCCAACTGCCGAAGAACCCCGACTCGGTCAACTGGCGTGGCCGACCCGATGCCACGGCGCACGAGCAGGCAGCTGAGCAGTTTCAGGAATTTATGAACAACCTGGATCCGTGCCCTAACTGCGGACGGAAGTTCCTGCCGGACCGTCTTGTGGTGCATCTGCGTTCTTGCCGCCCGGGCAACACCGCAAGGCCTCCCCCAACGCGAAGCTCAGCAACCGCAGCAACCTCCGCTGCTGTTGCTAGTGGTGGTGCTGTTGAAGCAGACGCCGCTTCTGCAGCCACGCGTGCTCGCAGCGAAAAGACCGTCGGTGGCTTTGCTGGTCCACCGATGGTTTCCTCCGGTGGAGACGACCGCCTCGACCCGAAGCGTAACCGCCTCCCCCGAACTTCGTCGGCGCCGGTCGAGGGTCGCACGTGCCCGCAATGCACCGCCGTCGAGTACGACGCAGATGCAAAGTTTTGCCGTGAGTGCGGCGGAGCGTTGGATGCCACGAAGCTGCCAGTGCCTTGCGCGCATTGCGGCGAGCCCATTCCTCAGGACTCGCGTTTCTGTGGAACGTGCGGACAGCCGGTGAACGGCGCGGCAGCAGCTGAACGGCAGGCCGGCGGCACCAATTCGAGCGCGGCGACGGTGCGTGTGGTGATCTGCCCAGCGTGCGAGGCAGTGTGTGACGCAGACGGCAACTTCTGCGATAATTGCGGTGCGGCGCTGGGTGACACCGACGTGACTCCATCCCCGCATAGCCTGGCGCAGAAGCGTCCATCCACCTCTGCTGCTACTGTTAGCGCTAGCGTTGACGCGCAGAGGTGCAATAAGGCCGTTACTACAAAGTTTTGCCCAACATGCATGATGCCTGGGGCAGACTTGGCGGCGATGTTTTGCGAGGACTGTGGGTCACGGCTGGAGACCGTGGCAGTGCCCACAACGGTGGACGGCGGCCCGCCCAGCACTGCAACTTCGACTCTGCCACCTCGGGAGGTTGCACGCCTTTCGGTGATATCTCAGAGAGTCGCCCCAGCCCCCGCCTCTGCTGCTCCCGCGAAAGCGAACTCGATCAATAACGGCGTGAACGGCGGCATTACGAAAGATGGTGATCTGGTCTCCTGCATTGCTCGTCCGGTGCCACCTGCGCAGAAACCTGCTGTTGCCGCTACCCCAAGCGCTGTGGGCAGCTTCGGTGGGGGAACAGTCGGCCCTGAGGGGTACGCCGGGAGCGCCGCAATGGCAGAAGAGCGTGTGCCGTGCAGCCACTGCGGGCGACAGTTTGCCCCAGCATCCCTGTCACGCCACGAGAACATCTGCGCAAATCAGAAAACTCGTAGCATCTTCAACACGGCGAAGCAGCGGCAGGTCGAGGATGTGTTGCCGGTCGACCCGAAGCCGGCGAAGACACAGGTGGCGGGGGCAGCGTCTGTGCCCGCGGTGCCAAAGCATGACTGGAAGGCGGAGAGCGAAGCCTTTCGTCGTGCGCTGCGAGAGGCGCGGCGGGTGGATCAAGTGCTAAAGGCCGGCGGCTCTCCGAAGGATCTGCCGCCGCCGACGTACTCGTCAAACCCTGACTACGTGCAGTGCCCGCATTGCCAGAGGCGATTTGCACCGGAGGTGGCGCAGAGGCATATCCCGCACTGTGCCACGACGGTGAATCGCCCGAAGCCGCCGCCGCGCTTCCGTTGAGCATCGAAAGTACGGCGGAAACGCTTGTTGCTTTATCCCTAAGCTGTAGACGGAACTCTGTTGCCATCCGAAGAAAACGGCTCAACGGGCGGATGTGAAGTGAATCTCCCTCTGAGTAGATTACCCCTCCCATCCACTACCACTCTTTTTTCAAACAGTGAATCGTCGAGTAGAGGCCAATCGTGAAATGGGAAAAAGGTTGCGGCAGAGTTTCTACGATTCCCCTTTTCACGATCATAACGCACACTTACCCAACGGCGGGGAAACAGAAACATCAACGGAGTATCGGGAACACCGGTTTCAAGACTTATTTCTATTTTGGAAGAAAAAAGACGTGAAGCGCTGGAGAAAAAGAAGTGCGCGGACATTTGTTTGTCATCGCTGGGGTTTGCCCTCTCCTTCAACGCGAGACCTAGCTTACTGACAAGCCCACCAACAGTTACGTTGGTACGCTTACGTTCTCAGCATTGTGGGATTCTTCGCACCTCTTTCCACCACCTTTTAGATATGCGTCCTCCTTCCTTTATCTTAGTTTTTGTTTTCCATTTGCACTTCCCTTGCTTCCCGTAGTATTTTGCTTCTTGACCGAGTCAGTTCAAATTTGAAGGCTGCACCCCTTCTGTACACTTACAAGCGCAGTTTAAGCTTGTTGTTCAGCACCCGTCACACATTCACAAATACCAACTGAAGCGGGAGTGACAACTCCACCGTTTTCCCCTGTCCCGATCGCTGTTTAGTTCTTTTTTGTTTCCGTTTGGTGCGTCGCGATGCTCCGCCGTAGCCCTACCACACGCATGAATCGTGGCCATCTCACGCCCACGCCGTCGAAGTACTCAGACCGGCCTGGCATGTGGGGCCCAGGCGCTGGTCCGGTTAAAGATACACTGGCACGCCGCACGATGTTCTACCGCATGCTAGTCATGAACAGAATTGGCCGCTGGACCAAGCCGTTCCGCACGAACCGCGTGCGCTGGATCTGGCGCAAGATGCAGCTGCAGGTGTGGAAGACATGCGTCATGTCGATGGTGTTTATGTGCTTGATTCTCTTTGGCAACATCTGGCTGTCATTCGTCTATCACGCATACACCGTAGGGCCAACGACGCCGGTACTTGAGCGTAAGGTGCGTGAGCACCGTGTCTCGAAGCAGATTATGCAGATGGTGCGTGAGCGCGAGCGTGAGGTAACGCAGGAGGAGGAAATTGAGAAGGCCCGCGCGGTGGTAGAGGCGCAGAAGCACTGAGAGGTGAAACGAACAGCTGTGAGAGCCCACTTCAAATGTCGGTTTTGAACGACAATGTGGCAAATTCACCGTTAGCGAGAGGTGCCTGCTTGTTGTAAGTGTGTTTATTCCAATGGAGACAATCACAGCGGCGCCTCAGCGAGAGCTTCTCCGTTCGCTACAACGGTACCTTTATCACAGTATGGGTGCGTGGATGCGTTTGTGTGTCTGCCGGGACACTGGCTTTAGTGTTTTCTGTACCTCATCACGTTAAGTAGCTACGGTTTGTGTGGCCTGGTTTTCACTGAAAGCGAACACTCAACAGCAAAAGGAACCAAACAAGCGGCCGCGAGCACGCGATGAAACATAAAGTTGCAGCTGCTACCTTGAGAACAACGGGGCTGAACTCGTTGAGCACACTTCGCGGAAAGGTAGCACTGTGGTGATTTTGCTGCTTTGGCTAAAGAGAAGCTGCCGGCTTTTCAAATGCACCAACGTGCCAGACAGTAACAAGAATACCACAGCATCTTTTCGAAGTAGCAGCTCTCTCTTGTGGCGACTTGAAAACAAAAAGAGTGTCGGTGCCGAAGTAAACACGGCTGTTTTCCTCTCCCTTTGCTCTGTTTCTCTTTTTTTTTTGTCTTTGCCCGGGACATTTTAGGCGATCCGCCGATGTTCCGCTGTTGGTGGTCGTTAACGATAGGAAACACATTTCCTGACAAAACACGATGACAGCGACAAAAGAAACACAAATTATGCCACACACCAACGAGGACGTGCAGACTCTTACAGCGTGTACGGAATGGCTGCAGAAGAGCATCCGTGAATGGACAGACACACATCGAGTTGTAGATGTGGGCGGTGCGCAGTCATTTTTGGAACAACGGCTGACGGCTGTACAGCAGCAATGCACAGCGCGTAGAATGTGCTTCCCCGTGAAGGTGGCATTACAGTTGCAGCTACGGGGACAGGAATGCTGGAACGCCACTTTTCTGCTGTCGTGGGTGAAGGAGCGATGCTCGCTTAAGCACCATGCTCGGCTACTAGCAGCCTATCTTTTTCTTGCCGGGCATCAACTCTTTGCTGCCCCGGAGGTATTCGAGGCGCATATCTCTCACCACCGCGACGAGGCAGAAAAGTGCATTCTGATGTGTCTGAAGGTGAGTAAAACACTGGTGAACGACGGCGCTGCTGAGGAAGCGCAGAGGATGCTGGCGTGGGCCGCCGCCGTCGTTGCTGCGTGTCGCGGCTCGTCCAGGGTAAAGACTGCTCAGTACGCACTTGAGATTCACTTTACGCAGCTTCATGTCTTATGGGCGTCGGGTCAGTATGCAGAGGCTTATGTCGTGGCTGAAAAACTAATACAGGAGACACAACACAGCATTACGTACCGAGAAGCTCTCTTCGAGTTTATCTACAACACAGGCGTGAATGTATTGTGTGGAGGTGAAGAAGCGAATGAAGAGAAGTCACGTGTCGCAAAGGCGACCACAGGCCGTCCTTCAACAGATTGCCACCGCGAAACGCAGAAGCTACTCGCTTTGTCCCTGCAACTGCAGAGTCAAACAGCTGCGCGCTCGGTAAAGCTGCAGAGATTTCTTGGAGTGACCGAATTGCAGCTGAGCTGCTCATTTCTCGCAACGGGTGCGTACGCGAAGGCGGTGGATGCTGCTGCGGCCGCGTATCAGCACTTGCACACCATCGAACCGCTCATTGTGCGCCTAAAAGCTGAGGCTCTTCGGCACGATACCGCAGAGGCAACACGGTTGTTTCGTCTCGTGTGCACCCAACATGAGGGAAATATTGCGTTTGCAGAACTCTGTGCTATTGCAGCTGACGTGGTGAATGAGAATCCAGAAGCTGAGAAAGATGTGAGCGCACTTCTGCAAAACCGCCTTTCTGCAGTTCCAACAACGGCCCTCACTGCCGTCCAGGAAGAAGACCACTTTCGTTTTCTTTGCTTTCTCTTGCACTTACAAACGGTGTGGAGCACAAGGGAACTGTTGCGATGCCTGACCATCAAGAAAGAGCCATTAAAGCAGAGATTTCACGGCTTCTTCTTTCACTACCTCTGGCAGCGTGCCGTGTCCGATCGCAACGTTGACAGTATCGATGCTGATAAGGACGCAGCAGTGCCAACTGTGGAGTTTCCGTTGCCAGCTGAGCTGAAGTGGCAGTGCCTGGACGTGGCGTTGTCGCAGTTCGCGGAATGCGGCAGCACCGAAGTGGAGCGACAGTCGGTGCTGCTGGATATGACAAGACTTGCGATAGAGATGCAACCATCCAATCCGTCCACGCAGCCGCACAAAGTCAACGAAGAAGAGGGGTACACTGTACAGCCGCTGGCACACACGTGGGAACTCTGGACGACAGTAGAGCCGAGTCGACCGGCGCTGCGCATACCCGCTCTGCTTGCACAGGCACAACTTGCCTTCCTTCTTGAGAAGCGCAGCGAGGGTCTACAGCGGGTGCAGGATCTGTGGTCCGGCGGAGACGAAAAGGAGGACGCAAAGGTGCGGTGCTGCGCAGCGCTCATCAACTTTCTCTTGGAACGCTCGCTCTTGGACATAGCAGGTTGTGTTGCTCAGCACTGCCTTCAAAACTCCACTGCACAGTCACCGCAGTGTATTCTGGACTTCGCGAAGGTGTGTGCGCTTGGATGTCTCGCAAGTGGGGAGCAACCGATGTTAATACAAGTTGCAGAGCTCCTCGTCTTGTATGTGTGCTCTCTCCTCTCAGGGGGAGGTGTCACGCTCACGGAGCCGGCAACGTTGTGGTGGGCACGCTTCTTGTGGTACACCAGCGATCGCGTGCTGGAAGTGAGCCCGGAGCACGCGGTGCGCCTCTCGTACACCGCAGTGTGTCTTCACCAGAAACATATAACGACTGCAGCTGATGACTCAGTGCGAACGATGCTGAAACAACGTGTCGCGGCTCTGCTGGAAACGGAGTTTGACCTTTATGTTGACGAGCAGCCTGCATTAATGGTCGCGGAGCTACAGGGGGCACACGCCTTCCTCGCATCGCTGCTCACAGAATTAAGCTCGCCGATGGCAGAATCAGAGAACTCCAAGGATGAAGGCCGTCTCTTCTTTCACAACCGGATCAATGTGCTGCTGCAGTTGACAAACATTGAGGTTAGATTGCGCGAACTGGCAGAATTGGGCGAGTCTGCAGATCTCAATCTCGAGACCATGCACCTCGACTTATTGCCGGGGCTTCCGTCCATCGACGTGGAGGATTTGGAGCAAGCAGCCGCCGTTTGTCACCGCGTTGCTGAAGACCGTATGTACGTCTGCATTCCGCTATCACGTGACGCCGTATCGCTGCAGATCGCCGCCGCAGAGCTGCAATGGCGGCGCTGCGTGTCAGCCGGGCACATCAGCTATGACGGCTTATGTGTAACGCTCTCCATGCTTTACACTGCGTACAGCATGTCGAGCGAGTTGGACACGAAAGCGACAGTGATTTTGTCTCTCCTAAACCTACTGAAAGACGACGGCACCACACCCTCTTTTGCAGAGCTTCTCTCTGCAGTGTTGAAGACGCGCTTCTTTGATGACTTACCTGGTGCCACTGGCGCTGCTGTTGCCACTGCTGAGCATGCCACTCGCCTTGCGGAGACCGTCGTGGAGTTCTTCGCTGTGGAAGCGTGGAATACGGTGGTACAGTGGAATGTGCTGGAGCGACGAGACGAGGTGGCAAGGTGGCACGCGTGGGCGCTGACGCTGGCCGACATGCTCGACACGACCAATGCCTCAAAAGTGGCCATAGCTGATCTTGCCTCACAGATGCCTCTGCTTTAGTTTCTTATGTTGCCTATCTGTTTGTTTGCCTTCCTCTGCTTTTTCCCTGCTACGAGTTTTTCATTTTGGTACCACTCACGAGTACAAATTCTGGCGTATCTGTGCGACGTGAGTTATTAGGGAGTGCCATCCGTTTAAGAGGCATACTGACATCTCTCACACTGCGGTACCGTTGCAAGCCTTCTGAAGGCTAGTGCAAGGCGAAGTAGGAAATTTGCTTGCCCCGCCATGCTAGTTTTTTTTTTTTCGCTTCTCTTCCCCTTATGGGCACTTGATCGTTACGGTCCGAACCCACCCACTCCGCTTCGCGATGCTTGAGCGTGTCCACTCCAGCTTGTGCAAAGGCAAGAAATAAGCGTACGTGACTCTCACCTCTACTACACGCGTTTTTATTTACTTAAAAAAACACACGTTCAAGCAATACAAACGCGGCACTCAAAGTGCTTTCAGCATGCATGAACAGCTCCGACGAAGCGACGGAGACAGCGCCGCTTATGGACACGCCTTACAACGGTGACGCGCCTCTGCTCACCTTGGCTCGCAGCCGCCAGGACAACTGGATGACGCCACGGGCGGTCCTCCTCATTTTCGTTGCCCTCAACTTCCTGCTCTACTTTGATCGCGGCGCCACCGCCGGCATGCTGTCTTCCATCCGCGTCGATCAAGCGCTCACGAACGGGGCCGAGGTTCTTTCCGACGCACGGAGCGGCTTTTTAGTGTCCGGCTTCACCATGGGCTACTTGGTCACCAGTCCGTTATTTGCCTGGTATGGCGGTGTGTGGGGCTCACGAGTGGTCTTGTTGCTCGGCATGCTGCTGTGGTGTGTCACCTGCCTCGGAAGCTCTGCCGCCGTGAGCTACGGCGTGCTTCTTTTCTGCCGGATGTTTGTCGGTGTGGGCGAGGCGGCCTTCGTGGGCTTTACGGTGACCATCATTGACAACATTGCACCATCAACACGGCGCACGTCGTGGATAGGCTTTTTCTACTCCATGATCCCCGTCGGGACGGCGATAGGGATGGGCCTCGGCGGCGTCCTGACGTCGTACTCCACAGTGCTCGGCATGGCACCGTGGCGGTTTATCTTTGTCGCGGACGTGGTTGCCGCACTGCCCGTCATTGCGCTGCTGTGCCTCATCCCATCACACTACCACCTGCAGCCTGCGGAGCCCGACGCCGCGTCGCCTTCCTTCGCCGCTGCCACTGCACGCGTCCTGCGCAACGTGAACTACATCCTGCTCGTCTTTGGCTTCTCGACTTACTGCTTTGTCACCGGAGCGGTGTCCACGTGGGGCATCCCGCTACTGCACGAGGGACCGCTGGGTATCTCGAAATCTGCGGCGCCCGTGTTTATGGGCCTTGCCACCACACTGAGCGGCGTCGTCGGCTCACTCGTTGGTGGAATCGTTGTGGACCGTCTGGGCGGTAGCACCGGTCTACGCGGCGCTATCCAATGTGGGAAGTTTGACATTTTGATGATCCTTGTCGCCATTCCATGCGGGGCGGCGGCCCTCGTTGCGTCGGATGTTGTGTGGTTTGGCGTTGCATATGTAGTGGCGGTGATGGCGCTCTTTGCCATTACGGCGCCGATCAACGCTTCCATTTTGACGGTGGTGCAGCCCGAGTTGCGCCCCTACGCTGTCAATTATTCAGTCTTCTTCATTCACTTTCTTGGCGACTTCCCCTCGCCAACGTTGGCGGGGCTAGTGTCGGACTACCTGGGCCGGCACTGCCGCGGCCTGCCACAGGAAAGTTGCACTGTACAGGTAGCTGAGCTACACTGTGTGTGGGTGACCGACGCTATGACGAGCCACTGTGCAAATAGTCTGCAGCTGCGCAATGCTCTGTTACTGGTTTTTACCTATCTGCTGATCGCTCCGCCATGTTGGTTGGCGGTGTTGTGGCGGCTCCGTGGAGAGCTGGCGGATGGCGAGCCTGCGGAAGACGCCGCGGTGAATGAAGCGCAGGCACCCTCTCCATCTATTTTAGGAAACTCTTCCGCTGCGTCCCGAGATGCTGACTTCACTCGTGTGAACGACAACGTCAGCAAATAAAATTGCCTAGTGTCGCTGTGGAAAGTGACAGATGTGGACGTGGTGTTGCGAATAGTCTGCTTTTCCTTATCTAACAGGCGTAACTAAACCTCTGTGAATGCCAGCTGCTTCTACACCAAGTCTATTGTCTTCATGCTGCTCAACGCCCAGAAACACACATTCTACAGGTTTACCATTTAGAAATGCAAGTTAGGTGTGGTGCCTAAACGATAGACTGTTTACTATACCCCACAAGCTCAGCGAGCAAACAACAACAACAAATCGTAGCTACGGTCTACTCCCTGCTCGCTCGCTTTATATGTACTTGTCGTGCACCGTGCACTCGACCTTCCCCCAATCGTCTCTCTCACTTTTGAGGCTCTCCCTCACTTTGATCTGCCTCGCTTAAATCGCACTCATTAGATTTCCACAACCAAAGCACAAACACAATTACTAAAAATGGTAATCGCTGCAGCAGTAGTGCACGTCTTCCTCGAAGATGCCGGAACAGCGATCTCGATGGAGGACATCAAGGAGTGGCTTCAGATCATCGACGAGGTGATCGAAATAAAGTTACAGTACGACGCAGCTTGCAAACGTACGTGCTACTCCGTTGAGTTCCGCAAGCCCGCATCTGCGCAGCAAGCGGTGCAGTACCTCAGCGGGTCCCGTTTCAAGAACTGCGTGGTGACAATCCGGTCGCGCTTTTTCAGTGCAATGGAAGCTGACACAACAACAGCCACTGCTATCACCAGTAGAGTACCGTCGGTGTCCGCGTCGTCTGCTGTTCCAGGAAACGATACTTCCTTCTCACTCGTAAGCGCTGCAGAGAGACGGCAGCGCTACCCTTCAACCACCTTCTCCCTGATGATCTTCAGATGGATCAAGTGCTGGTAGATCAGTTAGCCAATGCGAGCGTTACGGAGGGCTTTGAAAAGGTAGAAGCTTTCTGGAGCACGCTAAAATCCTATCAGGAGGAACTGCTGGCAACGCGTCAGAGCATAAGTACGGTGCGGGAGGAACTTGATGCAACTGATGCACGGCTAGCGAAACTGTTGCACGTGAAGTTAAGTGCTTCTGCCGCCGACGGGCATGCAAACAGCAACACCGGTGCATATGTAGACGTAGCTGTGGCGTCAACGGCGGTTTATTCCTTGGCGGCGCGTCGCTGCGTCAGTCACCAACGCGGTATACCAGTCGACGCCTACACGCCCAGAAGCGTTGTGACGTTTGTGACGTCCTCCTTCGGCCCCATTGCCTTCTGCTCTGTAACGGCGCACCAGTGTGAGTTTTACCTCGTCCTGAAGTTTGTCTTCCTTGCGGACGAGGAACGCTTCCTTGCCGCGTCTAATGGCAGTGGTAGTAGCAATGGGGCGAGCAGCAAAGGTCTCGCTTCGCGGACGGAGAAGGAAAAGGCTCTCTTAAACCTTATGTGGTCCAGCATCGACTTTTCAATCACCCCCCGCGACTTTGCCGCTTTGTCTCCCGCAGAAGCAACCCGTCTACAAACAGCGAGGCAGCGTCTCAGCTGAAAGGCGCTGCTTCCTCGTTTTGTTGCGGTTTTACTCGCGTCGATAGGGAATTCCTGCGCCTTTTCTTCGTGTCTTTTCAACACTGACGGTTCTGCTCTGTACGCAAAGAAGGTGAGTTGAGAGGAACTCGAAGAGCAACGGAAAAGAAAAACCACTTCGGTAACGAAGTATGTACTTTGGGCAGTAGTACTTCGCTATTAGTGACCAGCCACATTCCTCGAGGTAACTCTATGGATTAACGGCTACTCTTTACTTCTGCATATTGCAGTGACTGCCTCCTTCATGTTCACATACACGTAAAAACACTTTGTTTCCTTGTGCCGCCAAAACGTTTTCAGAATAACGCCATCGAATCATCCTTTCGCGTCAAACTCGACTTCCTTTTCTTGTTTCTTTTATATGCGCGTTGCCTTTGACGAGCTATGGTGCACGTGCTGATCTAACATAAGAGAAAAACCTACGCAGACCCTTTTCTTCACGTCTCGGAGTCGCGAGAAAAAACCCTTACTTAAAAGCCATGTCGTCTCCCATTCGTGTGACGGTCGAGGCGCCGATCAACATCGCCTTCATCAAGTACTGGGGCAAGCGCGAGGGTGGAGAGAAGTTAATCTTGCCCACCAACGACTCCTTCAGCATTACGCTCTCGACGAAACCGTTTCGTTCAAAGACGTCAGTGGTGCTCCGTGACGATCTCGCCGAGGACGAGCTCTGGCTCAACGGGTCCAAGAGCGACATCCAGGAGACGCCCCGGGTCCAGTCAGTACTGAAGTGCATCCGCGAACATTGTCCCACGGAGCTGAAGGCACTGAAGGCGTATATTGTTTCAGAGAACAACTTCCCCACTGCAGCCGGGATGGCCTCGTCGGCCAGTGGCTACTGCGCTCTATCGGCCGCCCTGGCAAAGGCCTACCAGGCGTCAGTGGATGTGTCTATGCTGGCCCGTCTCGGCTCCGGCAGCGCGTGCCGCAGCGCTTACGGAGGCTTCGTGATTTGGCACAAGGGTGAGAAATCGGACGGCACTGACTGCCTCGCCACGCAGTTCGTGAATGAACAATATTGGCCCGAGGTTCAGGTGATGTGTGCTGTTTTGAAAGGGGAGAAGAAGGACGTGTCCAGCACGGCTGGCATGCAGCAGTCTCTCAAGACGTCGCCCATGATGAGGGAACGCATCGACACGGTGGTGCCGGAACGCATGGCGGCTGTGAAGGAGGCCATCAGGAGTCGTAACTTTAACACGTTTGCGGAGATTGCTATGATGGACTCCGATGACCTGCAGGAGATCTGCCGCACAACGGAGCCACGCATCCAGTACGCCACAGAGGACAGCTACGCGATGATACGCTTGATACGCGCCTTCAACGCCAAGAAGGGCCACAACGTGATGGCCTACACCTTCGATGCCGGAGCAAATTGCTTCATGTTCACACTGAAGAAGGACCTACCGGAGGTGGTGGCAATGCTGCGCGCGCACTTCCCTACCACGTGGGAGCAGATGTTCTTCCACGACATCGACCTGCTGGAAGAATGCAAGAGGTTTGTGCTGCGGGCAGAGTACGAGGGACTCATTGATTACCCAAAAAAGCCCTTTGAAATGCTGCTGCAGTCCCCTGTCGGGCAGGGTGTGGTCTACCTCGACGACGTTGATTCTCTCATTCCGAAGTAACCAACGGGAAGACGCTTTAGATTTTTTTCTCCTTTCGGTTTGTAGCTCAGTGAGAAGGCGAAGCTTGGACGAGGAAGTGAAGTTCAATTAGAACGCCAATCTGTTCTTTACTCAATTTGCAGCTTTTGCGTAGTTTTACCGGGAGTCCAAGCAGACGGCACGCTGAACGACGTGTCTTGTAAAAACACCTTAACTACTGGACTTGACTTTATTCTTATTTAATTGTGAAGGGGAAAGGAAACGCGTCCCCGACTCACCTTTTATCTTCTGTCACTCTCGCTAAATTGCCTGATCTACACCGTGGTGGAGTGTGCAACGTAATTCTAAAAGAAAGACCTTTGAGGAAAAAGAGCCAGGAAAGAAGCTAAACCGGAGTAGCGAACAACCGTTGTTTGTGCCCTCAAAATCGTTGTGGTCTATTCGACCAGAACAGCTCATGGAACAGGTGTTGTGTACCCTTGAATTTAACTGTCCGCAAACAGATGCCTTTGCTGCTTCGAGACTTAGCGCCATGAAGGTATCTGAGCAACATGTGACGGTGAATGACGAGCGGGTTTTCTTTTGCTGTGGCGAAGTGAACTCCAGGCACCCTTTCATTTTTTTAAAGTTGAAGGTCACCACACTAATTCTGTTGTATTTCTGCTTGCACTCCCCACCTTCTTCGTTGATCCCCGTACCGTTTCACTTTTTCGCGACCTAGCTTCACAACTCCGCCAGACGGATGGAGACTACCGTTTCAGAGGAGCTCCGCACTTGTGTGAGGCGCAACCAGAGTCTCATTGACACCCTCCTCACACGGCGCGTACAGGAGGCGCGCCGCTGCGATTTGTATCAGCGCGTACAGCAAATCCACGACGCAAAACGGCAGAGGGTGGAAGCTGCCACGGCAGCACTGCAGAAGGAGCTGCTCGCAACGCTGGAAAAGCTCTACTTGTTTGACTACCAGCGCACCCTCAAGCTGAAGGATCCGCCGGGAGCTCAATTACCAGGTAACTCGACTGCAAAAACGTTTGATGTTGCTCAGCAGCTGCGTACGTCCATTTGCGAAACGCAGCGCTTTAACGAAGCGTTGCGAGCGGAGATCCTTAGCTACGACTCGTACTGCGACTCGCTGAAGCTCGCGGCAGAGGCGAAAGAAGTTCACTGCTGTGCCGTGCAAGACCAGCTTGACAGGGAGCGGCTGCGGAGGGCACGAGTTGTCTCATCATCTTCGGCTCGAAGCCACTCCGAACACCCATCCCACCGGTCAGACGTGCGAACAGTCGCTCCACCAGCAACCGCTGAGTCTTCGCACTCGTTTGCCGAGGCTTTGCTGATGGATACGAAGCAGTTCTACCAGCGTGCGTCCGGTGCGGCGCGGGACGCCGTTGTGGACTACATCGCTCTGCAAGATGAATTCTACGCCAACCTCTGCCGATCTCCATCGCACTCTCTTACGGCGACCTCCTTCGAGGCGTCGCTGCTGAACTCTGTTCAACTTTTTCTGAACACGTACACTCAACTGCGTCGCTGTGAGCAGCAACACTACCGCGAAACGTTGTGTACCATCACCAGACTTTTGGGTGATCTGAAAAACTAAACAGAGTGCAGTTCTGTATGTCGCTGACAACCTTCGCAGCAAAAAAACAACAACAGACTAAATGATAATGGAACACTAAACACTTCACTTTTTCTGTGTTTCCTTTGATGCTGACGTGGGTGCTGCTTTTTATAGTTCCCGTTGCGGCGATCTCGTTCTTCGTGTACTGAGAAACAAAAGAAAATGACAATAAACATTGCGCAGAATAATGAAAATGCTGCCATTTTGCGGATTACACAGCTATCGCGTTTTGCATGGCACCACGATCAGCTCTCCTCCAACGCCTCTTTATTCCGCTTCCGCATCTCTCTTCCCTTTACTGCTTCCTAACAACTACTTCACGGAGAAAACAGTAAAGAGCACAGCAGGGAAAACGCTTTTTTCATCAGCGCAGCTGATCGCAACAGAGGCAGTAGAGCAGAACGAAAGCACAACGAAAGTTCCTAGTACTGCTAGTGGGTGAAGCGATGTTTCGCCGAACGTGGTTATTTCTGCGTGTGGCGGGCGCTCTGCAGCTCAGCATTGTCGCGCAGGCTCGCGCGAGCTCCTTTCACCCCTTTTCTCAGAAAGACGAGGATGATCTTCTCCAGGTGGTCAAAACGAAGCCGCGGCACGTGCTGAAGCATGTACGGCAGCAGGTGTGGCGGTCACGCAAGCGGGAGTTGCACTTCCGCAACACGGTCACACACCTCATGATTATTCTACAGGAGTTTTTGCGAAAGCAACTCATCGACCCAGTATACGCATCACAGATTATGGAGGGCATCTTAGAAGAATGTGTCAAGTACACACAGCACGACATGGCGCACCTTCTCTTCCGCGCCTTTCTGCGCTTCCGCAAGTACGGCTGCGTCATGACGGTAAACTCTATTCGTTACTTGTTTGAGTCGTATCGTGAAAACAACAGCACCGACCTGATGCTGCAACTGGCACAGGAGATGAAGGAGGTGGACGGGCTGCGGCCGCTTTGTATTGCGGCCTTTCTCTTCGCCGACCACGAGGCGGACGCTGATGCATTGCGGGAAGGTCTATCGCTGACGGATATGGGTAAGGAGGACTTGCTCGCCCTCGTCTCCGGCTATGAGAAGCTGCAGCGGGTAGAGAAATTGCACGAGATTACCGAGGTGGTTCCGCAAGTGAAGCCGCCGGAGGCCCGTGCCGAGGTCTGCGCAGCGCTCTTCCGCGCCTTCTTCAAGCTTGACAATGACGACGCCTTCACCGCAGTGCTGCGGACGGCAGTCGAAAACAAAATTGCACTCACGGCGGAGATGTGCGCGACGATTTTGCGGCACAAGGTGCGACACGTCGCGAGTGTAGAGGAAATCGCGGCGGTGGAGGACGAGCTGAAGGAGCTCGGCTACGTGCCGGATGCTACGTGCAATTCCATCGTTATTACCGCCTACGCCCGGCTCCTTCACTTCGGTGACCGCGGCAGCGAGGAGTTGATGTTGTCGAAGGTGGACACGCTCTTGTCATCCATCGAGTCGCGGCTGAAGCAGGGCGACCCCGACATGGACATCAGCGCGGCCCACATCCGCGCCGTTATCCGCGGCTACGGTGCGGCGGGACGGCCCGAGTCCATTAAGGACGCGTGGCACCGCATGCAGTTTCCCCCACTGACGAACGACGTCCGCATCTACAACGAGCTCTTCAAGTGGTTTGCGTTGATGGGCAACGTTAAGGATGTCCTCGCCTTGAAACGCGAGATGGAGAGCAACGGCGTGAACCCCGACGCGGTGACTTACACATGGCTCTTTCGGTCCCTCGGCAAGTACTACCCTCGTCATGTGGAGGAATACTACGCTGAGCTGCAGGAGCGCCGGGTTCGGCTCGACGTGCACCTCTACACCACACTGATCGGTATCTTCGGCGACCTAGGCCGGATGGACATCGTGGAGACACTACAGACTGAGATGAGCAAGCGTGAAGAGGCCGGCACGCTTCAGTTCACTGCCATCGCCTTCGCGGTGCTGATTCGTGTTTACAGCCGCGACCTGGAGAAGGCGAAGGCCCTCTACGCCGAGGCCCGAAGGCGCAACCTCAGCGAACATCCCCACGTACAGACAAGCATGCTACACACCCTGGCGGTGCACAAGGACAGCACGCCGGCGGACGTTGATGCCTTCGTGCAGGCCATCTCCGCCTGGAGCACCGACGTGTATAACGTGCTTCTGCACACCTACGCGAAGCGTAAGGACCGCGCCCGTTTCGACGCTACGCTTGAGAAAATGAAGGCGGAGGCAGTTTCGATGAACGACGTCACCTTCGGTACTCTCATCACCGCCTACGCCCGCTGGGGCGAGGAGGAAAAGGTGAATGAGGTGATTCAGTTGCTCAAGTCGCACGAGGGTGAAATCTCCGCCACTTTCTACTCCGTCCTCGCCTCCTCCCTAAGCCGCATGGGAAACACCGACGGTGTCGAGAGCGCCTGGGAGGACCTCGTCGCGTCGCGGCTGTTTCCCAACACGGAAGTGTACAATCAGTTCCTTTCCCTCTACAGCCGACAGCACAACGTGTCTAAGATGCAGGGGGTGCTCGACAACATGATGAAGCAGGTCCCGCCCAACCCCGTGACAGCGACGACGGTGCTGGACATGCTCGGCAAGTCGGGCCGTGTGTCCGAAATGGAGGCGCTCTTCGATGACATGAAGTCGACCCTCGACACAGCCCCGACATCCGTTACGTTCCACCAGGTCATGAACGCCTACGCGAAGACCGGCGACGTAGTCAAGATGGAGAAAGTCTACGCAGAGTTCTTAGCGAAAGGCTACACGGCTAACAACGTCACGTACAACATTCTGATGGACGGCTACGGGCGGGCAAAGGGATACGAGCAGCTAGAGGAGCTGCGCGAGAAGCGCCACGCCGCTGGCATTGCGATGGACGACATCACATACTGCATCATGATCTCCGCCTACGGGCGGGCGAGGGCAGAGAAAGAGGTGCAGCGCCTCCTCGACGAGGTCACAAAAGGGGAGGACCGCCCGTTCTGCACGAAGCGGGTGCTGTGGTCCGCCATTGACGCTTTTTGCCGTTGTGGCAGCACAGATGGGATGCGGAAGTGCGTGGAACTGCTGCGCTCAATTGACGACGCTTCATCGAAGGGGGAGCTTAGCGCGACAGACCTCTGCGGCCTCATTCCTTACTACTGTCGCTTGGGGCAGATGGACACCGTGGAGGACTTGGTCAAGCGGGTGCGCGAGGGGAAGGAGAAGGCGGGTGTCACGTACAACGCGCTCAACGCGATCGCCCGCGGCTACGCCCGCACCGGCCGCTTCGACAAGGCCGTCGAGTGTTTGCACGAGATGCGGGACAAGAATTGGGTGCCAGACGCCTCCACTGCGCTGCAGCTCTCCGGCGCATTCCTGAAGGCCGGGCTGCACGAACAAGCGCGACAGATTGTTGAGTGGCGTCGATACTACGCCAAGGCGGCAGGCATGTCCTCTCCCAGCGTGGAGCCTAGTGAACAGTAGGGAATTGTGTGCGTGCTTTTTAAGTTCAGTGTTCTCACCTGCAACCGAAAGCTATAAAGGCTGTAGTTTTGTCTTTTGCGTATTAGTTGAAGTGCTTCGCGACTGCTTTGGTCATGTGCGTGCGTGTGTGTGTGTGTGCGTCTGTGAACATTGATAAATAGGTGTTATGCGCCGTGCACAGAGTACAACAACGTCTCTTCCCTCGCTGTTGTTTTTCTTCTTGACGGTTGCCTCGCTTACGCCATCTTTGCAAGAGCAGAAATCACGCGCCTTTCGAAGAGGAAATAACGAATGCGTTTTACCGCACCGCGTGTTGTACGTGTAAAGGTTAGCGTGTTGTTGGGCTGCGTGCTAAGCTACGCGCTGTAAAATGGAGGGGGGAGTGAGTAGAAGAATCGAGGCAGAATAAGCGGACGCAATACGCATTCACGCTGACAGAAGCATCCTATCTTTAGTGCATGGAACCGGCGCGGCTCCTTCGCCAGGATTCTTTCCTTCCTCGCCGCCTTAACGTCTTTCGTTCCACTAAACGTGCGAGTTTTGAAGTCTCTCTCACTTATTCACCACACCCTTCTGCTGCTCTCAGTTTCGCCATTCACAACAGGCGAGTCCTGCTTCCTTCCACAGGATAAGCACATTAAAAGTAATTCCCTGTCTTTTTCCCCGTCTTTAACGACCACAACATCTGTGAGCAGTTTAGCGGTAGTCCATGCTGCGGCACCGTCTAGGGTCCTCAGCTATCGATATTCGTGGACGGTTGTGACGCCTGCGCTGAAATAGTCTCGCCCGAGTGATTACCTTCAATCTGTATGCCAACAAGTTCCGCGCGCTAGGTGACGTGATACCGGAATTGAGGCTGTGTGCGGGGGCCCTAATCGGTTACCGTGAGTGCCAGGACGGAGTGTGTAGCTTGCGAGTTCAAATAAAGAGAGTTGTATACCTCATTTAAAAAAATGAATGAATGCATAGGGAAACGCTGTTGGTGCATCTGCCGTGGCAGGTGGAGCGATGCGGGCTGTCGTGCGCAACGGAGGCAGCACGTGTATCCACGTTCTGCTGCATCTTATGGAGAGCCCGCGAAGTGGAGCGGAGGTTGTAAATCTTATTCTGCGTAGTCGGACTTCACAACAAGCCACCAGCTACAACACCACAGGTGATCTGCTGACGTCTCATCACGTACCTCGAACACTTGCGTGCGCACTTGCTACCTTTTCTGATCTGTTTGAGCTCTATTTAAAAGGCAGTATTCCTGCAAAGGATTCGCGAGTAAGCCTGATGGCAAGTGGTGCGCTGCCCACTGCAGCACAGGCCTTAATGACGGAGTCGAAGTTCTGTGAAGTCCCGCTACTTACCGATTTTTACTGCTCCGACGGTTGTGGAGCAATTCTGCGGCTTACGAGTACCTGGGCTGTTGTGTGCGTTATACCACGGTTTAATTCCTGCGCAGCTCTATCAAAAATCAACGTTTTTTGGTGCCGTCAGCTACAGAGACTCTACAATTTAGATTGTGCCCCAACCTTGCACAACCGAACGCCCTCAACTACAACTTCGCAGGACTGCGTTTTCCCCACCACCACCCTTCACCTCCGCGTACCCGACCTTTCAGGAACCAGCACTTCCATAAACCTTTACGGTGTAGGGAATGCGCCGCACAGTGCGCGACTGACTGCGCACAACCGCGGTTTGTCCACAACAGGCGACTCGACACCTACTCTGCCTTGTGCAAGTTGAACGTCATCTCAAACCGGAGTTCGCAAAGTCAATCGGGGCACCAAAACCTGCGACGCTTTAAAGCGCCTCTTGGAACAGCTTGCACTTCAGAGAGTGTGTAGGCTGCTGCAAGCTGTGGTGGGCTCGTAAGTCTTCACGTAGAGGAAAACTTTACTCTCGTCCGCTTTCCAACCTAGCAGGAGTGTGGTGGTTTGATGACCTGTTTTTGAACGGCTGCGGCCCGTGTGACAGGATTGCCTTACGAAGGTGCGCAAAGCTGAAAGAACTCCCTAACTCGAACAGTTAAAGACCTGTAAGACAGGGCGACCTATTGTGGCTGTGTCAAATGAAGATTTTGGAAAAGGCAGGTTACAACCTGGAGAGCACGGAAGCGGTACGGCACGGCACAAAACTACGGTGCCTCTATGCTTCCGATAACGAAACATGTACAAGCCTTGAAAGGCTACTTGTTCCACGTCCCCACAGAGTCACTCCAGCGTGTTGCGACGTGCGGAGCGTCGAACATTTGAGTGAATGTCTCCACCTCGACGGTGGGTGTGCCAGCAATCTACATATATAAGATTAGGGTGGACTGGCTAGGGCACTTTCACTGAAGGTAGTCGGTTCGCCAAACTGTATGCTGCGGAGTGTATATGCCCTTCAAGTGTGTGAAAGTCACCCTCGCGTCAGTTTACGAAACAATAATCCGCTACACAATTGCCATATTTCTATGATTCTTTCCTCCCAAGATTGGCTAAATGTTCACGGAATCGGAGAGTCTTAGAAGTAATTTCTGGCTAACAAGCCTTTTGTTGCATCTCTTGAGGTGCAATTCTTCTAGCGCTTCTCGGCTAACCTCATGATTTTAGCGGAAAGCGGTGATGCCCGTAAAGCTCGAGTTGTCAGCTGTACAGCTTGCTACGGTGCTGTACAACTGACTTTTTTTGTGTCTTCTCACTGCTTTCGTATCTTATTGGGGTGCAGCTATGCTCCACGCGTTTCAGTAGCTTCTGGGAACGTCTCATTACCCCCGCTTCGTTTACTGTTTTTGTTTGGATGGATCAAAAACAATCTGTGCACAATGCTGCAAAACAGCAGAGTTTTGTTGTTGCTACCGCAATCTATGGTATCCGCCTAAAGGGTGAGAGTGACTTCAATAAAAAGAAACTAACTGCTTTCTGAGAAATAACGTCGTTTAAGATAAATCTGACAGCTTTTTGTTGCGGCACGCTCCTGCTGAATGTTCTCATCACGGATTCGCTTTTTTCTTTTAACCTACTTTTTACACACGCCTTCGTTTCTTACTTGCCAGTTTTTACCTCTTCTCGCTGACCGAACGCACATCCACGAAACCACCGTATTTGCCGACGTGAGCATTCTTTAGCCGGCTTTGTCGTCATCAGAAGATTTCTCTCTTCGTACTTCAAGATGACTAGCATCATTTGCCACACCTTAGGCTTTCCTCGCATGGGTGCCCAGCGCGAGCTGAAGAGGGCGCTCGAAGCGTACTGGGCCGGTAAAGCTTCCGAGGAGGAGCTGCGCGCCGTGGGCAAGGAGCTGCGCCACCGTCACTGGGCCGAGCAAGACAAGCGTGGTCTGCATTTCATCGCCGCTGGCGACTTTGCGTGGTACGACACAACGCTGGCCACGAGTTTCCTCGTCGGAAACGTCGCCGCACGCCACCGGGACGGTGACGAGGTCGACCTCGACACGCTCTTCCGCGCCGGCCGCGGCCGCGCCCCCACCGGCCAGCCCACGTCAGCGGCGGAGATGACGAAGTGGTTCAACACGAACTACCACTACATGGTGCCGGAGTTCACATCGCCCTCGCAGACCTTCGCCGTGACGTGGCGGCAGCTCTTCGACGAGGTGCGCGAGGCCGCCGCCGTGTACGGTGCGGCGCGTGTGAAGCCGGTGCTACTGGGCCCTGTTTCGTACCTCCACCTGGGCAAGGTGAAGAGCGACGAGAAGTTCGACCGTCTCAAGCTGCTGCCGAACCTCGTGCAGGCCTACGCCGCTATCCTGGAGGAGCTGGCGAGCATCGGAGTGGAGTGGGTCCAAATCGACGAGCCGGCGCTGGTGCTGGACCTGGAGGAAAAGTGGCAGTCCGCCTACATCGCCGCCTACGCGCAGTTGCGCAGCACCGCTGCCGCGTCGCCGAAGCTGCTGCTCACGACGTACTTTGACAGTGTGCGTCACCACCTTGCCGTCATCGCGCAGTTGCCGGTGGACGGCCTCCACGTCGACTTCGTCAACGGCGACGACAGCGTCAGTACCATCGAGGAGGCGCTGCCGCGGAACTGGGTGCTGTCCGCCGGCGTGATCAGCGGCCGCAATGTTTGGAAGGCGGACCTCGCTGCCTGGTACGCAACACTGCACGGGGTGGCCGGCAAGGGCCGCCAGCTGTGGGTTGCTACTTCGTGCTCGCTGCTGCACTGCCCGGTCGACCTCGCCGACGAGACCACCCTCGACGCTGAGCTGAAGAGCTGGCTGGCTTTTGCGCTGCAGAAGTGTGACGAGCTACAACTGCTGACGCACGCGCTGAGAGGCGCCGACGGCGAGGCAGCGGTGCAGGCGCTGACGGCGTACAGTGAGCCTGTGCGAGCGCGGCAGACGTCCAACCGCGTCGTCCGCGCTGAGGTCCGTGCGCGAGTGGACGGGCTAACGCCGGCGCATAGCTCGCGCTCCGAGCCCTTCTCGGCGCGTCGACCGAAGCAGCGCGAGCGCTTCCACCTTCCGCTGTGGCCCACGACCACCATCGGCTCCTTCCCGCAGACGGCATTGATTCGCACACAGCGGCAGAGTTTCCGCAAAGGGCTGACGGACGAGGCAACGTATAACACGCAGCTGCGCGAGCACATTGCGTTTGCGGTGCGGGAGCAGGAACGGCTCGACCTCGACGTCCTCGTCCACGGCGAAGCGGAGCGGGCAGACATGGTCGAGTACTTTGGCGAGCTGCTCGACGGCTTCGCCTTTACGCTAAATGGATGGGTGCAGAGCTACGGATCCCGCTGCGTGAAGCCGCCGATCATCTACGGCGATGTCAGTCGCCCGCGCGCGATGACGGTGGCGTGGAGCACCTACGCGCAGAGCCTCACACAACGCCCCATGAAAGGCATGCTCACCGGCCCCGTCACCATCCTCTGTTGGTCCTTCCCCCGCGAGGACATCACGCGCGAGCACATCGCCCAGCAGCTGGCGCTCGCCCTGCGCGACGAGGTGGCCGATCTCGAGGAGGCGGGCATTCACATGATCCAAGTCGACGAGCCGGCCCTGCGCGAGGGCATGCCGCTGCAGCGGCACAAGTGGGCGGAGTACCTCGACTGGGCCGCCCGCGTGTTCCGCATTGCCGTCTCCGTGGCCAAGCCGGCCACGCAGGTGCACACGCACATGTGCTACGCCGAGGTGAACGACATCATGCCCACCATTGTTGCCATGGACGCTGACGTCATTTCGCTCGAGGCATCGCGCTCCGACATGGAGCTGCTTGACGCCTTTGAGCACTTCACTTACCCGAACGAGATTGGCCCGGGCGTGTACGACATCCACTCCCCCAACATTCCCTCCGTGGAGTCCATCGTGGCCCTCCTGCGCAGCGCGGCGACCCGCGTGCCGGTGGATCAGCTGTGGGTGAACCCCGACTGCGGGCTCAAAACGCGCACGTGGAAGGAGGTGAGCGAAGCGCTGGCGAACATGGTTGCCGCAGCGAAGCAGCTCCGTGCAAACAAGTAAGAGCTTTCAGAAAGCGGACCGGAACGAGTATTTCTCTAGCTCTCTCTCCCTCTCTCCCTCGCGATACCGTTAGAGCGGTGAAAGACGACACTAGCCGCCTAGCCGTGCACTTCTCGGTTTTTTCTGCCCCTCCCTTCGTTTTCCCGCCGCACACCCTTTCCCTCTGCCGCTGTTGCTATTGGGTCGTTTGGTGCTTGTGTGCGTCAACAAGGCGTTTGAGTCGTGGTAATCTCGTGCAAACGTACTGGTTGCGCAACGCACTGAACGCAGCTAACAAGGAGGAACTTGATTTTATCTCCCTGTCTGCCCGATTTCGTTTCACCACGGAAACAGCTAACCTGCGGACCTCTACACGGAGCTGATGATAGTGACGAGTGTTAGCAGCACGAGTGTTTATCCTCTCGAACTACTCGCCTTTCCTTGTTGCGAGGTCGGTATGGGTTTTTCGTTGTTGTTTTTTGAATTGTTATCGTTGCCGATGAGGTTAAACTCCCTCTTTCTTTTCTCATAATTTCCCTGCCCCAATACCGTTTTTAGTTTCTTAATTCCAGCTTTGCTTCCGTATACATCGTCTTTTTTGCTATAAAATGTGTCTTCAGCGACTGTGTTTTACAATCCCGTCAGGGTAATCCTGTGGGCTGTGAGCACCGTTGCAACGTGACGCCTGCTGTGGGCTGGCATTTGCCCCGGATAGACATTCCGACTGTTCTTCCCCTTCCCGTTTGTTTTCTTTTACGTGAATTGTGCCTTTTTACGAATACGGTTGTGTGCAATCGATGCGCATGTTATGATCCGACAACCGTTGCAAAACAACAAGTCACTACGTCAGCTCTGTGCTTCAGAGCTTTTACGGTGCAGCTGTCACACACCCACATCTGTAACACCAATCCACAAAACTGCAGGGTTTCATGCTATTCTCAGCTGTCGACGTTTTGAAGTCTAGCTAGGGTTCAACTCCATTATGTTCGTGTTTCCGAGCGGCCTCAGGTTCATTTGCACTCTCACATTCTGGTGTGCCTCTTCTCTGCCCCTTAGCTCTTTTATTGTCCAGCGTTGCTCACAGTCTAACGTTAGCAGTCAGGATAAAGCCATTCAGTGAATACACACAGATCAAAAACGAAAAACACTTCTCAGGTCACCCTTTTTTTCTTTTCGCACACGCATTCTTCTATGACGCCTGCCAGTACTTGCATCACGAACTGAAGCACGGTACATCTGTATCGCAGTAAGCAAGTAAACGTGGCTGCAGTGTTCCAGAACCAAAGAGGATTATTTCATTCCATACCGCAAGTACTGTCAGAGCTGCAATGAGTCATAGTGGATTTCCTGTTCTATCTTGTTGAAACTCGTTGTCTACCGCTGTGTTTCATCCCGCCTGCACTTGCGTTTGTCTATCCGTTGACCCTTTCCACACAAATGCAGTAGCTGGAGTGAAGGGTGCAAATCAACTTATTGCCTTGCAGGCACCCTTGCTCTGAGACAAGGGGTTGAGGCTTCTTCTTAGCTGCGATCGCATCTGTGCCAACTCTTCTTCCCACTTCAGCTCCTTACTTGACAAGAAAAAAAAAAGACGGACTGAGAGCAAAAGAGCTCGAACAACCGCCGACCCACCTACTATGTTCAATAAAAAGAAACCGTACGGCTTTGCTATTTTGAAATAAAATCAGCGAATCAAAAACGTGCGGGAAATAGGGTTGTGTACCGTGCTCCCTGCGTTCGTGTGCCACACGATCATCAGCAACAGCAGCAATTCTCCCTCTCATCACCTTTGTTTCCTGGCTACCTTCTTTCTCCCCCACTTTCTCGTGCCACTAGCGTCTAGTAGTGCTTCCGCCGTCGTTGCTGGTGGCAGCAGTTCCCTTGTGAGGGCTTCCCGGCATACGCCAGATGGTGGTGGTGATGTATGCTCCTCTACTCGGTCTTTGGTTTTGCTGTTTGGTCCCGAGTACTACAGCGTTGTCAGCTACACGCATGGCGCGCACACGCTTGGGGGAAGTGACTGCGATTGTACGCTGTGGGCTGCTGACCAGGACGGTGGCGCCATGCGTGAGAGAGGGATGATTACTTCTGAATCCTTTGCTGTGGACACAACGTTGTCGGTGAAGAAGGCACGTTGCGTGTGTAGGAAAGTGTGCTGGTGACTGCAATGTTGCAACACATCGACGCTGGCAACTCAGATTGTGGCGAACATAAGGCGGAAGCCGTTACATTCTGCTGCCTTCTGCGTGTGTGTGCCTGCTTTGAAAACAAAGTGCTGTCTCCATGAAACAACATGCAGCAACCACTGAGTTCTAACGCTGCATAACTACAAGGGAGGAGATTGATACCTTTCCGAGTGCACGCACTTGGGATGATGTACTGACGCACAGGTGTTGATAGTGAAGGTCATGTCTTGGCAGATACACGCAGTCATTGAAGCTCTACGTCGCTGTACCGTTATTGTGAATATAGGTGATGCCTTGGCAATCCTGCACGGTTGTAGCCGTGCTACTGTAATTTGGTTGTGTAGACTTGCACTCGACATTTCGCTACAGCGTTGCCACATAGCCAGCTACTAGAAAGGTGACACTCCACGTCGCAGGCTCGTACGTCCATCACCATCTTTTGACGGCGAGTCGGTGCTGAACACGATGGTATTGTTACTGCAGCAGAGCTCACGCATTTACCAGCATACTGTGAGATTGAACTCCTGGCTGCAGGAAACATGCTAGTACTACGCAGGACACACGCGCTACGAAATCCGGGCACTGCGCAGATGGGAACAATGAAAGGGGACATCGCCACGCATAAAGGCACTTGCCGCCACTCTGCGAAACTCTGCCACTACTAGCAAGGACAACGGCAGTACCGTGTGCCGGTGCACCTGTTATTCCGATTTCAATGTGAAGCTGTAGAGACACATGTTCACCATTCGGGAACAGCGTGATGTTGCCAGCAGCTGGGCAAATGAGCCCGTGAGGTGTAGTCAAAATGCACGTAGTCACCCTGCGACGCGGCTTCATCGCTCGGGGGAGCAGAACTCTAACTGGGAACTTACACGGTGCGTCTGGTAGTGTTTCTGCGGTGTTCCATGCGGTGTTGTTGTGGAGAAATGTTGATGCTGATGTTAACGACGGCGTCATTACCCAGACACGCTGTCACTATCCCCTAGCTACGACGCCGTCTCAACAGCACACGCACTCATCTCCACACTGTTTCTTTCGTCAGTAACGCTGACATCAATGGGCATACACGTGTTTATTGTGGCAGTGCAGCAGACCTTCGCCAACAAGAAGGACGACTGCCTGCTGCAGTCAGTGCCATACTGTACTGCATTTATGCTCGCAATGAAAGTGCTGCTGTAGAAAGCAGGCGTGCTCGACAGACTGCAGTGCAGTGATGCTACTCACTGCAAAGGCGATGGGGCAGCTAATTAACTATTGCCACGAACAGAATTGAGTAGAGCACTATTACTATGCGTAGGCTCCTCCGCAGATATCTGCCGTGTGGACGCAAAGACAGACCTTGATCCTCGCAGTGGTGTGGCAGCGCATTGTCAATGACGGCGAACTCGGCATTGTGCACAATAAAGAGATTTGTGGCAGCGTGGGAGAGCAAACTGGATCGAGGTCAAGGGTGCGTGCTGCGAAGCTGTGCTGCTATCATGGTACGGAGCCCATAGACACCCACATGTGCCACAGTGCAGTGCCACAGCAAGAAAAGAGTAGAGGTGCTATTGTCGTGGGGGTGCGCTTTGGGCTAGCGTTGCGCTGCTCATTCGCGTCTTAAGTGAGAAGGACGGCGCCACCACAGTGGGGCTGGGCACCGCTCCGTAAACTGACACTGTGTGGTTATGAAGGTATAGGCTCAGCGAAGTGCGACTTTGCATTGCCACTGGAAAGACGGGTGGCACCACACCCGGCAGGCAGACACACGCTTGTCACCAATATTGTCCTGTAAGGTGAAGTCCTCGACGTGGAGCACTCTGTTGTCATGCTGAAGGCTTGTGCTCAACAGTTTGCATGAACAGCACACCGCCGCTGCTCACACAGAGGGTGGTATTAAAGCATGGGCGTGCATACTTGACACGGTGGGCTGACAAAGCGTCAGCGACAACGCGGGAAATATTGTGGTTGTGGGGATGTGACACTGCTTTCTCACACTGCAGCTCTGCATCGATGCTGGTTAAAATGAAGCTCACACCACTGTGAAGCTTCACCATCGCCACCACACCGCCTCGACACCGTTACAGGGACACGTTCTCGTCATCCTGCTGTGCCTCAAAGCTCTACTGACAAGGGAAGTGGCACGACACCTTACGGCTGTGTACTCATTGCCACGAAGCGTTGCACAAGGCCTCCGTAGAAGGCCGCCATGTTGCGTCGCCGCTGCTTGTGTAAAAGACGGATGGGGGCCAACAGCATCAGCTTGCCGAAGTGGAGTGCCGTGCTGACACCGGCAGCGAACGTGGCATCGGTGCGGGGATGCGCACGTGTTCATCACCACTCCTTGCTGCTGCATTTTAACCGGCAAGGCAGAGTGCAGCATTACGGAAACATACTTCCATCTTTTGTAATGCTGCTGTGTCGTCGTTGTTGTGGTGGTCAGCGGTGATGGGTACGTTGCTGCAACTGCTTGGCGTACGCAAGGACGACGGCAACGGATCAACGACGCACACACGCACACACACCATCGTCACACCGCTGTGGCGAAGCATCCTTGTTGACAACACCGTTGGCTCCATTGTGAGCGTGCACGGTTGTCTTAGTGCTCAGGATACGTGCTTGCTACCGTGTTGGAAAGGCCGCTGACACTTCACTCGGCAGGCACACACTCTCAACTCCAAGCCGGGGGACTTTACGGAGGCTGATGAGGAGGCCAGTGCTACCGCACATAGTTCGCAGGGATAATCATCACGTTGTGGTGCATCAGTGTTGTTACGGTAGACGGATTCACGACGTAGGGTTCTGATCCTAATATCGTGCCGTACACCATTGCTCAAAGTAAGGGTGCATTTACAGACCTTACACTTAAACACTGCATTGTTCCCGACTGGGAGGGCAAGCGACACAGCAGCCACAAACCGCCATCACCGTCTTCGCATAGCTGGTGTGAGGCACTGCTGTGGTCAAGGGGAGCGTTAGCTCTACCTGGAGGTGCAGTGGTCACTGCGTTGCGACAAACGTTACGCCGTGGTGAAACAGCAGACGGTATACTCCATCTTGCGGACCCTAGTGCACACCATCGTCCTACCGACCTGCGTTTCTCGTGCTGCAAAGCGCGTGGTGTTAGAGACGGGTCACGAAGTGTCTTCCGCAGACTGCTTCAAAGCATTGCTATTTCTCACAAGGGTGGGAACGGCGACGGCATGGCAAGATCACGCTCAGCAGCTTCACTTATCTGCAACGCAGCGCATCATCACTGACATCTCAGGGTTCTTTTGTTGTCCTGGGCGCAGCCCTCCACACCACTGCACTGCAACACTCCAGGGAATGAAAGAAACAATGCTGTCATCTTTCTCCCTCATCTGTGCTCTCGGCGTGTCTGTGTGTGGTGTTCTTTCGGTCGTGTGGCAGGAAGGTGTTCCCGGACACGTGTTTGCACACTCTACTTCACCCACCTTCGTTTCACAAGACAGCGGCCACTCACGTGCACCATGGGAGCCGCCGGACCGTGCACGATGCATTTGTGGGCGGTGTGGTGTGGTCTCTTGCAGTTCAAAAGGAGACCATGCACCTGAAGGGGTCACAGCACGCAACCTGCGTGTGCTCCTGGTGCCTGGCTGCGTTGGGCAGTTGGCTGTGCGGTGTCTTCGTTGAGGGTTGTGCTGCGTGCTGCCCTGTGAGTGGGCAAAGGTATGGTGCGTCAGAGAAGTGCTTGTCCTGCTGAGCCGGAATTGCGGAGGCACTGAAGATAGATCAGGGAAGAATGAGTGGTGGTGTAACATCGTGCAGAGGTGCGAGTGTATTTCAACGTGAGGAGCAAGAGTTTGCAAAGGAAGTGAGCAGTGTTGTGGGTGGTGTGTCTGCGGTGGTGCGGCTGTGTGGTGTTGGTTGGGTTGTTGGTGGTGTGACCGAGTGTTTGAAGAGAGTGTGCGGCAAGACTGCCTTTGTGGTTAGGGTTAGGGTTAGGGTTAGGGGGTTAGGGTTAGGGGTGTACCGGTGTTGAAGGGTGTGCGGCGAATGCGTGTTAGGGTTAGGGTGGTGTGACCGAGTGTTGAAGAGAGTGTGCGGCGAGACTGCCTTTGTGGTTAGGGTTAGGGTTAGGGTGGTGTGACCGAGTGTTTGAAGAGAGTGTGCGGCGAGACTGCCTTTGTGGTTAGGGTTAGGGTTAGGGGTGTGACCGAGTGTTTGAGGAGTGTGGGGTGCGGGTAGGGTGGGGTGGTGTGACCGAGTGTTTGAAGAGAGTGTGCGGCGAGACTGCCTTTGTGGTTAGGGTTAGGGTTAGGGTGGTGTGACCGAGTGTTGAAGAGAGTGTGCGGCGAGACTGCCTTTGTGGTTAGGGTTAGGGTTAGGGTGGTGTGACCGAGTGTTTGAAGAGAGTGTGCGGCGAGACTGCCTTTGTGGTTAGGGTTAGGGTTAGGGTGGTGTGACCGAGTGTTTGAAGAGAGTGTGCGGCGAGACTGCCTTTGTGGTTAGGGTTAGGGTTAGGGTGGTGTGACCGAGTGTTTGAAGAGAGTGTGCGGCGAGACTGCCTTTGTGGTTAGGGTTAGGGTTAGGGTGGTGTGACCGAGTGTTTGAAGAGAGTGTGCGGCGAGACTGCCTTTGTGGTTAGGGTTAGGGTTAGGGTGGTGTGACCGAGTGTTTGAAGAGAGTGTGCGGCGAGACTGCCTTTGTGGTTAGGGTTAGGGTTAGGGTGGTGTGACCGAGTGTTTGAAGAGAGTGTGCGGCGAGACTGCCTTTGTGGTTAGGGTTAGGGTTAGGGTGGTGTGACCGAGTGTTTGAAGAGAGTGTGCGGCGAGACTGCCTTTGTGGTTAGGGTTAGGGTTAGGTGGTGTGACCGAGTGTTTGAAGAGAGTGTGCGGCGAGACTGCCTTTGTGGTTAGGGTTAGGGTGGGGTGTGACCGAGTGTTTGAAGAGAGTGTGCGGCGAGACTGCCTTTGTGGTTAGGGTTAGGGTTAGGGTGGTGTGACCGAGTGTTTGAAGAGAGTGTGCGGCGAGACTGCCTTTGTGGTTAGGGTTAGGGTTAGGGTGGTGTGACCGAGTGTTGAAGAGAGTGTGCGGCGAGCTGCCTTGTGTGGGTTGGTTAGGGTGGGTAGGGGGGGGGGGGGGGGGGGGTTAGGGTGGTGTGACCGAGTGTTTGAAGAGAGTGTGCGGCGAGACTGCCTTTGTGGTTAGGGTTAGGGTTAGGGGGTGTGACCGAGTGTTTGAAGAGAGTGTGCGGCGAGACTGCCTTGTGGTTAGGTGGTTAGGGTTGTGAAGGTTTGGAGAGTGTGCGGCGAGACTGCTTTGGGTTAGGGTTAGGGTTAGGTGGTGTGACCGGTGTTGAAGAGGTGCGGCGAGACTGCCTTGTGGTTAGGGTTAGGGTTAGGGTGGGTGACCGGGTTGAAGGGTGTGGCGAGCTTTTTGGTTAGGGTTAGGGTTAGGGTGGTGTGACCGAGTGTTTGAAGAGAGTGTGCGGCGAGACTGCTTTGTGGTTAGGTTAGGGT